>CALNVZ010003425.1:1183058-1203371 GCA_940671915.1 Paracentrotus lividus
CAGACGACTGTCTATATAAACTCTGATCAGGAGGCTGTCCTGTTTGCATTTTGTGTCCTAGCCAACTATCCATCCAAGACACACCCTAACCGTTTCCTCCAGCACCACATTTGGTAGCCTTTTGCCTTGAATTGCTATTCTCTTGCAATAGTCTATTAGAATGTAACTGCTGCAAGTGATTCCTTCTAACAATTTGGTAGAAGGTGTAAAAGCTGTGTAATGAGCAAACAAAGACAAGGAAATCAAGAGACAATATATAGGAGAATCCATGTTTTCATTAGTTTGCATTATTGTAGATCTCAAAGTGTAGATTATATTTCCAGGACTTCACATATTGTCTTTTCACTCAAGGAAACGTTGCAAAAATTTAATGTAATGTTTTGATTGTCTTGAAAAATTGAACTGGCATAGATCTGACAGTTGTAACATTTATGAGAGCTTATTTGATAATAATAGTAATGATAATGATGATGGTGATGATGTGATTATATGATGATGATGATGATTAGAGTAATTAATAATCAATAATCAATAATTAATGATTAATAATAATAATGATAATAATGATAATAATGATTTTGTATATACCAATCCTCTATGTAGAGTGCTCAAGGTGCATCATATAATTATTACCCACCTTAGGAAGTCTAAAGGTGGCTAAAGTTCCGTGTACACACAGAATAAATTTACAGTATCATATTAAACCCTTTTTCTTATCTTTTGTGCAAAACAGGAGCCAGCATTTATCAAGATACATGCTGAGATGCCTGATATCTAAGCAGCTCATGGAACACCGGTCAATAAAACATTTGCACCTGGGAAAAATTTATGGAAGCCTTCCTGAGCCAAGTAGGATATACATAGAATTATTCAACACATTTGTATGTTTTGAATAAGTATTTGTACTCCAAACTCCTTCTAAAACATAAGCTAGTGAAGATCAGGAGAATTTCCTAAAATTCAATTATTTTTTATCATTCAAATCAATTAATAATAAAAGCTTTTAGTGGTGAAAGATAACACATGTTTTCTTTTTGAGAATACCCATTTGCATTATTCAAAGGCACCAAATTATTGGGTAAATCTTCCAAATCAGCTTAAATTCATGTCATTTTTGTTATAATTAAAACAGGTTATTTAACTGCCTCCCCCCCCAAAAAAAAGGGTTTAAGGCTTCTTTTTAATGCAGGATGTCATTTTATGCTCAAAATGTAATTTACTTCAACAATCACATGACCCTCTCTTACCTTGCTTTTGTTCCCGAGAACAATGCTAAGACCGAACCACAATAGACTATCAAACATTTATCCTACTTCCCTGCATGCCCCTCCCAATACCCTGCCTCACGCCTGCCTGACACAAGGTGGCGCTAGACCACTAAGGCATATATCTTCATCTGATTTTCAAGTCGTGCTGATCGGACCGTTCCTGAATTTTCGGGTGAGATCGCCTATTTGCGATTTTGAAATTATTATTATCAAATTTGCGCTTCCTAAAGCCTCCTTTTACGCCTAGCGTTAAATTGGGTGCTTTAGAATTACTGCGCCCCTCCTTTTGGCCAAGATTACGTCCTTTTCCGGGTTTTTCTTCCGTTTCCAACCCAGTCCCACACGTTCTTTTTAACGTGGTTGTTGTTGGTCGTCGGTTTGAGCGCCTGTTTTTTCTTTTGAAACTCAGTCCCGCTCTTCTCCGACTCTTCCCTGTGGTGTGTTCTCCTTTAGGAGGGTTTCCTTCTTCCTTTCTAGAACATATTTGACATTTTAAGTACGTTTTGTTATATTATTGTACTTTTTCCGCGGCCACGTGGCCTTTTTGCGGGGTGTCATCCGGGTCCTTGGACTTCCGGTCTATTGTTTGACGCATCTTGTTTGTGGCGTGTGTGTGTAGTGTGGTCGAGCGCCTCTTTGTTAGTCGCTCTTCTGGTGCATACTCTCTTCTTTTGGTCGGTTACTCAGAGGTTCGTCCCCGTTTTCGTCCAAAAAAAAAAAAAAAAAAAAAAAAATTATTTCTTCGTCTAGCCTGTTCTAACGGGGTTTTCTTTTTTTTGGAGTTCTCCGTGAGCCGCCTAAGTAGCCGGTCTCGCTGTCTTGCCTTAGCTTTTCTAAGGAATTAGGTTTAACGCTTACAAAGAAAATTTGTTCTTTCTTTTCAGAGGCGTTCTAGCTTGGACAGCAGGAGTGACTCCTCTGACGACACAGAGCTGGTGGCATTGGTCTCTTCGAAGTCGTTTTCGCCGGGATCGAAAGCTTGCCCGGCGGGAGAGCCGTCTTGACCGCCAGGTCGTCCGCCTCTCCTGCTAAGAAAGGGAGGGGGGAGCACGCCAGTGACAACTTGTGTCCAGCGCTGGCTCACCTCCTCTAATCCAGCTCTAAGAAAAGGTCTTGTAGCTCGAAGAGCACCAAGCGAATAACGTGCGTCCACGTTTTCCGGGTGCCTAAGACCTTGTCGTCTCGGTTTGTCTCCGGCAAGGGAGCGGGTTCGTCTATCCAGACGTCTTGCCCCCCGCGCCCCCGAGTGTAGCACAGAAAATTGCGGTTTCTGTCTCACTTAGGGATGAGAGTCGTGCGCCCACGTCTCTCGCTCAGGCATGCCCGTGGGCGTGCCGAGTACGGTTTGGGACCCGTGCGCCGCAGTTTCTACATCTGGCGGAACCACCTCCACCATGGGTAACCCCAGGATGGCGGCTCCGCTTCCCACGTCCGAGAGCCTCCACCCCCGTCAAACGCTTTGTCGTACACGGCTGGTGGCCCGCAGGGCTATTACGGCTATCCCTGGATACGCCCAAGCGCCCACCGGAGTTCGTTCCAACGAACACCCGGTTCTTCGGACCCCCGAGTGTAGCACAGAAAATTGCGGTTTCTGTCTCACTTAGGATGAGAGTCGGTGGCCCACGTCTCGCTCAGGCATGCCCCGTGGGTGCCGAGTACTGTTGGGACCCGTGCGTCGCAGTTTCTGCTCTGCTCTCCACGTCGGAGTGCTCCACCCCGTCCAACGCTTTGTCGTCTCGGCTGGTGGTCCACAGGGCTATTACGGCTATCCCTTGGGATACGCCCAAGCGGCCCACCGGGAGTTCGTTCCAACGAATACCTGGTCTCTCGGACCCAGGATGTCTCTACCCGAACGTCGGGATATTCGTTATCCGTTCAGGATGCAGCCGCTCGGCCTGCCTGGCAGACCCGAGAGCTGCCAGATAACCCGACCTTGGTGGGTGCTTCGGCACCCTACCAAGCGGGTTACGCTCCCTACCCTTGGGCTTCGCCCCAGAGGTGACGGACATGGTACCCTCGTGCAGAGTACACCGGCCCTTGTCTCGTGACACCGCCTTGTCACAACACCCGCCACGCGGCCGCTGGCTTGGACCACCCGCCTAGGGAAGTCCAGCCGTGCGGCCTCCGGGATACGGGATCGGTGACCGACTCCGACATACTTCGGAGTTCTCGCTCACCCAGCCCAGTCTGCCCCGGGAGACCTCTCCGTCTCGTCCGCCCTGTGGAGCCGAGTCGGATGGGTCGGAGGTAGATTTTGTGGCTTACGAGTCGAAGTCTTTTTCAGACTCTGACGACACGGAAGCCGACACGCAGGTGGACTCCACTGGTCTGGCGGAACCACCCCATCACGGGTAACCCCAGGATGGTGGCTCCGCCACCACGTCCGGAGTGTGACCACCCCGTCGTTCTCGGCTGGTGGTCCTCTGGGTTGCTACGGCTATCCCTGGGATACCCTCAAGCGCCCGCCGGGGGTTTTTCAACGAACACCCGGCCTCCCGGACCCTCGGGCGTTCTATCAGAACGTCCGGGGATATCCGTCATCCGCTCAGGATGCTGCCGTTCGACCTGCCTGGCCAGGGCCACGAGAGCACCCGGATATCCCGTACCTTGGTGATTTGTGCCTTCGGCCACCCTACCAAGCGGGGTTCGCTCCCTATCCCTCGGGCTTCGCACCAGAGGTGACGGGACTAGCTACCCCTCGTGGCTTGGTATGCCTGGCCCTTGTCACACGACACTGGCCTGGTCTCAACCGCCCGCCACTTCAGGTACCTAGATGGGTTGTGCCTTCGGCACCCTACCAGCGGGGTTCGCCCCCCTATCCCTCGGCTTCGCGCCCAGAGGTGAGGGGACAGGCTACCCCTGGCCCTTGTCTCACGACACCGGCCTGGTCACAACCGCCCGCCACATCGGGCCCCCGGCTCGGACGCGCCTTCGCCGCCTTTACCTCCTCGGTATGGATGGCAATGCGAGAAGTCCTCTGCGGTTTTTCCCCCTCCCACCTTGCGGCTCTTGGGATGTGGATCGGTGACCCACTCCGAGCAGACATCGGAGTTCTCGTTCACCCAAACCGGGCTGCCCCGGGAGGCTTCTCCGTCTCGCCGCCTGCAGCGGATCCCGAGTCAGATTGGTCGCGAGGAGGTTTTTGTTGGCTCCGAGTCGAAGTCTATTTCAGACTCTGAGACACGGAAGCCGATCCGCATACGAGCACCTCGGCAGGATTCTTCCTTCCCTCGGGTCGAGGATTGGGCGATATCTCTCGATTTGTAGAGATGCGTACTTCCATGTGCCTCAGACCTTGTCGTCTACCTGACGATTGGCTTTAGTAGCCAACTCCAGGGAGCTGCTCCATCCCCGACTCGCACACCAGTTTACCTGGGAGCCGAGTTGGATTTTGATCAGGAGCGCCTGGAGTTTCGTCTCCGAGGACCTGGGTCCCCTCCGCCTGAGGTGGCCCGGCTGCTAGCCCGTGGAAGAGCCTTTTGGTTTCTTCCCAGGGGCATGCCCTTTCGTGTGACTCTACCATCCGTGTCGATTTCCACGACGCGTCACTCCAGGGCTGGGCGGCCTATGCGAGGGTCAGTGGACGGCGGGGACTGGTCTCAACTGACCTCCCCTCCCCACATCAATGTGTTAGAGATGTTGGCGGTTCAGTCATCCCTGCGATCTTTTTCAGGATCGACTGTAGGCCGCTCGGTTCTTCTTTTTGACGGACAATGTGAGCGTGGCGGCTACATTGATCGTCAAGGAGGCACACACGTCCCGAGAGCTTGACGCTTGACGGCTCAGCTGTGGAGATGGTGCAGGGAGAGAAGTATCCTCCCGTCTGCCTCGTACCTACCGGTCGGGAGAATGTTATAGCGAACTTCTGTCCCGCGGCCAAATCTCTCCCCTCGGAATGGGTCTCTCCGTCAGACCCTCTTCGAGCGGCTGATGCACGAGTTGGGACCGAGAGCGTACGTTCAAGACGCGTTCTCGTTCAGCTGGGCGGGATTGAGAAGTTTTGCATTCCCTCCTTTTCCGCTATCCCCCTAGTGCTAGCCAAGCTAGTGGAGGACGGGGCTTGGGATGATTCTATAGCCCCGCACTGGCCGGCAGACGCATGGTCCTCCCTTCCGAGCTCTGGTCGGTCGGGCCGCTCTCGGTACACCGCTAGCCTCGTGGCGCAGACGATTGTGAGCGAGCCTGATCTCCCAGGGTCGCTCTCGTTCCGCAGGCACCCGGACTCGCTCGCTTACTGCGTGGCCGTTGTCAGGTCGCAGGCAATCTCGTCTGGCTTCTCGGAGAGGGCCTCGGCTCTCATGGCCGGAGCCGGAGGGAGTCTGACGCTAACGGTGTATAACTCCCGTCTAGCTGCCTTTTCTGAGTTGTGCGAAGAGAAGGGTTGCTCCCCCAGAGGGGCCCCCTGCCCGGTCTTAGCGGATTTTAATCCACCTTTTTGACAAGGGGCGTTCTCTTTCGACCTTACGAGGCTATCGTTCTGCCATTGCGGCAATTCACGATGGTTTTCATGACGGCTCTACGTTTCCAACTCTCCCGAGTTAAGCCGCTTGCTTAGGTCTTTCTTCTGCGAAGACCTCAGTCTACTCCCTTAGCTCCTTCTTGGAGTTTGCCTAAGGTTTTTGGAGGCGTTAGCTACCCTCCTTTCGAGCCATTGTCGGAAGCATCGTTTCACCACTTGACAGTTAAGACTGTCTTCTTGGTGGCGGTGGCCTCAGGCCACAGACGAAGTTCACTTCATGCCCTTAGTGTAGCTGAGGGCCACATCAGGTTCGAACCTCGGGGAGTACGTCTTCGCCCTGAACCTCGTTCATTGCGAAGAACCAGACTCCTCTTCGGGACCGGTGGAGAGCTTTCTCAACAAGCTCTCCTCCTTCTCTTCGGTCCCGGAGGATAAGGTGTGGTGTCCGCGTTAGGGCCCTTAAAGGTACCTCTCCAGATCCGAATCTCGTCGTAAGAGTGACAAACTCTTCATCTTCACTCGAGATCCCTTTCTGCCGCTTCCCCCGACTCCATTTCTTTATGGATCGTGGAGGGAATCAAAGCGGCGGTCCTGACGCCTTGACGTCAGGAAGGCCCCCAGAGCACTCGATACCAGAGGTATCAGCGCTTCTTGGGCGCTCTTTGCAGGCGTTCCACTGAGGATGTTTTGAAGGCAGCGTACTGACGCTCTAGTATTCCTTCATTTCATTTTACCTACGTGACGTTTGCATTGGCGAGGAGCGCTTTGGTGTCTCGGCGTTGTCAGCGGCCACCGCGAGACTATCAAGTCCTCTTAGCCCCCCCCCCCCCCCCGCCTCTCTTTGTCCACCCTAGGGTGTCGGTGCTGTCTGTTTGGACTAAGCAAGGTAAGAGAGGGTCATGTGATTGTTGAAGTAAATTAGTAAAATTAGCACTAATTTTATTATTTACGAGACAATCACATGACCTCTCTTTACGCCCCTCCCTCTGGCCCCCAACCTTGTCCTCTATGACGAGTGTCGAATTGGTGGTTTCAGAATGAAGATATATGCCTTAGTGGTCTAGTGCCACCTTGTGTCAGGCAGGCGTGAGGCAGGGTATTGGGAGGGGCAGGGAAGTAGGAAAAATGTTTGATAAGTCTATTGTGGTTCGGTCTTAGCATTATTCTCGGGAACAAAAGCAAGGTAAGAGAGGGTCATGTGATTGTCTCGTAAATAATAAAATTAGTGCTAATTTTACTAACCAATGTGTTTTATCCCAAACCCAAAGATGTAATTTGTATAGAGATCTAAAAAGAGAGAGAAAAAAAAAAAAAATTAAGGGGCAATTTATAGAACTAGACCACAATGTATTTCACCTTCCTCTATCCCCTAACCCCTACACCCAACCCCCTCCTCCCCCATTTAGCATGTTACACCCTTTTGGCTGAAGCACAAAGTGGTGATTAACCCGTTGGGGACTGAATCCGAATATATTCGGGCTGAGGTCTATGGGAAATGTGTGTGTTATAGCCAAATCAGCTCGTCTCCAACAGGTTAATATGCTGTCTTAATTTGCAAACAAGTTTTATGACAGCGAATGATGGATGATGATGATGATGGTGTATTGTGCGATCGTTTTATGACCAAAGAAAGATGGTTTTTCTTTGGTCATAAACGATTGTGCAATATGACCAAAAAAGATGGTGGGTTGTCACTATTGTTTTGATTTTTATGACAGACAAATCTGGACATAAAAGAATGATGATGTGGTAGTAAAATCATATCTTTGTGTTCTAAAAGGTATTGAATATGCTGTTGCCTAGTTTAATATCTTGAATATAGGTATTCTAATGACTAAAAATGTAATTTGATATCCGTCCATTACCACTAGCATCCTTTGCAGATGTCAACCTGCAAATTTGCCGTACTTGACCCAAGTGAGGTGAATGCATGGGTACCGGTAGGAAGCAATTCCTTGAATGCTGTGAGCACCTTCGGGGTAGCCTAGCTAAGCGGGTATAATTAGTTAACACTATAAGCGCTTAGAAACACCAAGGTGGATATATGTATTAAGCGCTATATAAATGTAACTATATTTTTAATATTATTACAAAAAGCTACAAACAAACCTGAAGCAAAATTTGATGAATTTACATGACTTGTATGTTCTTTAGTTTCAATAAGCACATGTACATTCGAATTTCAACTTTTAAAAACCTTTTAGGAAAATAAGAATACAAGTTAAAATTATGTGTTTAAAGAAAGTGTAACTGTAACTACAAAATAGCTACCACACTAGGACAAGTAAATAAATTGCCATACAAAAGTATTCCCTTTTCCTTTCGTTTAATTATAAAACATGTAAACACAGCTCTGGTCTTGTTGGTATAGAAATTCTCTTCTTTTGGTTTGTTTATGTTCAGATTTGTAATAAAGGGAACCTATGATTCAATAGCACTGAAATAACAAAATGTGCGTACATTTCTTGAATACTGAATACTGTATCATTTACAACTATTGGGTTCTACTGCAGTGAACAACAAAGAGCCACAGAATGGTCAAATAAATTTGTTAAATTAAATGAATTTAAGACCCTTTTACCATTATAATATGTCCTTGGAAAGCTCTGAATGTCGGGTTTTTGAATAAATATACATGTAGGTAATAACAAAAAAGCAGGCACGGATCCAGAGACAAACTTAAAAGGTACGTTAAATTTTTTAGGCGGGGGGAAGGTTTTGAAAATTTTTCGGCCTTTGGCCTTGATGATACATATATTTCATTGTGTCCCCTCCCCTGTCCCGCCTACTCGTGGTGTATTGAATTGTTCCATCATTCACTATCAACACACTAATTGAACAATCTGGCTTTTATCTCTCTATTTGGAAATCTTTAGATGACCTTATTTAATTATTAATATAATGTTTTGCCCCCCCCCCATCCCTACGGTGGTGTAATTGAAGCCTGTCCTCCATCAGACAGTGTAACATCACTCACTGTCAACATTACTGATAGGGCCAAATGAGCGTAGCTCAATTAGATGCTTTGTGGAATCTTAAGATGCCTTTTTAAATAATTAATATTCTTATTTTGTCCCCCCCCCAATCTCTACAGGTCGTATAATTGAAACCTGTCCTCCGTATCAGTATCACTCACAATCAACATGTTGATAGAGCAAATGGGCGGAGCTCAATTCCATGCTTTGTTGGAAATCTTAAAATCCCCTTTTAAAATCTATTTTGTCCCCCCCCCCATCCCTACAGGTCGTGTAATTGAAGCCTGTCCTCCGCATCAGTATCACTCACAATCAACATGTTGATAGAGCCAAATGGCGTAGCTCAATTCCATGCTTTGTTGGAAATCTTAAGATGCCTTTTTAAATAATTAATATTCTATTTGTCCCCCCCCCCAATCCCTACAGGTCGTGTAATTCAAGCCTGTCCTCCGTGTCAGCATCACTCACTGTCAACATGTTGATAGAGCCAAATGGGCGTAGCTTCATTCCATCCTTTGTTGGAAATCTTAAGATGCCATAATTGATATTTAATATTCTATTTTGACCCCCCCCCCTATTCCTGCATGTTCTTGTAATTATATTGAGGCTGTCCTCCATCAGACAGTGTGACATCACTCACTGTCAACATGTTGATAGAGCCAATGAGCGTAGCTCATTCCATCCTTTGTTGGAAATCTTAAGATGCCCATAATTGTATATTTAATATTCTATTTTGAGACAGGCTTCAATTACACCACCGTAGGGATGGGGGGGGGGGGCAAAACATTATATTAATAATTAAATAAGGTCATCTAAAGATTTCCAATAAGAGAGATAAAAGCCAGATTGTTCAATTAGTGTGTTGATAGTGAATGATGGAACAATTCAATACCACCACGAGTAGGGCGGGACAGGGGAGGGGGACACAATGAAATATATGTATCATCAAGGCCAAAGGCCGAAAAATTTTCAAAACCTTCCCCCCCGCCTAAAAAATTTAACGTACCTTTTAAAGTTTGTCTCTGGATCCGTGCCTGCTTTTTGTTATTTACCTACATGTATATTTATTCAAAAACCCGACATTCAGAGCTTTCCAAGGACATATTATAATGGTAAAAGGGTCTTAAATTCATTTAATTTAACAAACATTTATTTGACCATTCTGTGGCTCTTTGTTGTTCACTGCAGTAGAACCCAATAGTCTGTAAATGATACAGTATTCAGTATTCAAGAAATGTACGCACATTTTGTTATTTTCAGTGCTATTGAATCATAGGTTCCCTTTATTACAAATCTGAACATAAACAAACCAAAAGAAGAGAATTTCTATACCAACAAGAACCAGAGCTGTGTTTACATGTTTTATAATTAAACGAAAGGAAAAGGGAATACTTTTGTATGGCAATTTTATTTACTTGTCCTAGTGCTGGTAGCTATTTTGTAGTTACAGTTACACTTTCTTTAAACACATAATTTTAACTTGTATTCTTATTTTCCTAAAAGGTTTTTAAAAGTTGAAATTCGAATGTACATGTAGCTTATTGAAACTAAAGAACATACAAGTCATGTAAATTCATCAACAATTTTGCTTCAGGTTTGTTTGTAGCTTTTTGTAATAATATTAAAAATAATAGTTACATTTATATAGCGCTTAATACATATATCCACCTTGGTGTTTCTAAGCGCTTATAGTGTTAACTAATTATTACCCGGCTTAGCTAGGCTACCCCGAAAGGTGCTCACAGCATTCAAGGAATTGCTTCCTACCGGTACCCATGCATTCACCTCACTTGGGTCAAGTACGGCAAATTTGCAGGTTGACATCTTGCCAAAGGATGCTAGTGGTATGGACGGATATCAAATTACCATTTTTAGTCATTAGAATACCTATATTCAAGAATATTAAACTAGGCAACAGCATATTCAATACCTTTTAGACACAAAAGATATGATTTTACTACCACATCCATCATTCTTTTATGTCCAGATTTGTCTGTCATAAAAATCAAAACAATAGTGACAACCCACCATCTTTTTTTGGTCATATTGCACAATCGTTTATGACCAAAGAAAAACCATCTTTCTTTGGTCATAAAACGATCGCACAATACACCATCACATCATCATCATCCATCATTCCGCTGTCATAAAACTTGTTTGCAAATTAAGACAGCATATTAACCTGTTGGAGACGAGCTGATTTGGCTATAACACACATTTCCCATAGACCTCAGCCCGAATATATTCGGATTCAGTCCCCAACGGGTTAATCACCACTTTGTGCTTCAGCCAAAAGGGTGTAACATGCTAAATGGGGGGAGGGAGGGGGTTGGGTGTAGGGGTTAGGGATAGAGGAAGGTGAAATACATTGTGGTCTAGTTCTATAAATTGCCCCTTAATTTTTTTTTTTTTTCTCTCTCTTTTTAGATCTCTATACAAATTACATCTTTGGGTTTGGGATAAACACATTGGTTAGTAAAATTAGCACTAATTTTATTATTTACGAGACAATCACATGACCCTCTCTTACCTTGCTTTTGTTCCCGAGAATAATGCTAAGACCGAACCACAATAGACTATCAAACATTTTTCCTACTTCCCTGCCCCTCCCAATACCCTGCCTCACGCCTGCCTGACACAAGGTGGCACTAGACCACTAAGGCATATATCTTCATTCTGAACCAACCAATTCGACACTCGTCATAGAGACAAGGTTGGGGGCCAGAGGGAGGGGCGTAAGAGAGGGTCATGTATTGTCTCGTAAATAATAAAATTAGTGCTAATTTACTAATTTACTTCAACAATCACATGGACCCTCTCTTACCTTGCTTAGTCCAACAGACCAGCACCGACACCTAGGGTGGACAAAGAGAGGCAGGGGGGGGGGGGGGCTTAAGAGGACTTGATTAGTCTCGCGGTGGCCGGCTGACAACGCCGAGCACCAAAGCGCTCCTCGCCAATGCAAACGTCACGTAGGTAAAATGAAATGAAGGAATAGTGAGGCGTTCAGTACGCTGCCTTCAACATCCTCAGTGGAACGCCTGCAAAGGAGCGCCCAAAAGAAGCTGCATAACCTCTGGTACGAGTGCTCTGGGGGCCTTCCTGACGTCAAGGCGTCAGGACCGCCGCTTTGATTCCCTCCGACGATCCATAAAAGAAATGGTCGGGGAAGCGGCGACAGAAAAGGGATCTCGAGTGAAGATGAAGAGTTTGTCACTCTTACACGAGATTCGGATCTGAGAAGTACCCTTTAGGGCCCAACCGCGACACGCACACTTATCCCTCCGGGACCGAAGGAGAAGGAAGGAGAGCTGTGAGAAAGCTCTCCACCGGTCCCGAAAGAGTCAGTCTGGTTCTTCGCAATTGAAACGAGGTTTCAGGCGAGACGTACCCCGAGTTCGAACCTGATGTGGCCCTCAGCTACACTAAGGCATGAAGTGAACTTTCGTTGTGCCTGAGCACCGCACCAAGAGACCAGTCTTACTGTCAATGGTGAACGATGCTTCGACAATGGCTCGAAAGGAGGGTAGCTAAACGCCTCCAAAAACCTTTAGGCAAACTCCAAAAGGAAGCTAAGGAGTAGACGAGGTCTTCGCAGAAGAAAGACCTAAGCAAGCGCTTAATCGGCTGAGAGTTGGAAACGGTTTAAGCCGTTCAGAAAACCATCGGTGAATGCCGCAATGGCAGAACGATAGCTCGTAAGGTCGAAGAGAACGCCCTTGTCAAAAAAAAGGTGGATTAAAAAATCCGCTTAAGACCGGGCAGGGGCCCCTCCGGGGAGACCCTTCTCTTCGCACAACTCAGAAAGGCAGCTAGACGGGAGTTCAATACACCCGTTAGCGTCGCACTCCCTCCGTCTGCCTGCACCATCTGAGGCCTCCCTCGCAGGGGCCCTCTCGGCCGAGAGCATGACGAAGAGAGTTGCGCCGTGGTCGACACTTTTGACAAAGCGAAGCCCCAAGACCAGAAGATTGTCAAGCCCGTAAGCGTCCGTGGTACGGACGGTGCTCATCAGCAGGATCGAACGGCCCGGAAGAGCCGATCGAGGTGGCTGGCTCTACAACGTTTCCTCTGGACAACAAGCCGAGCGCGGAGTCGGCTGGGGACTTCACCAATAAGCGTCTACGGCCTGACCGGCGAGAGGACACAGGAGCTCGGCTCAAGGCGCAGGGGAACACATGGTGGCTGCCCGACAGTGCGGCCGGACCCATACCCTAGATCATCCAAGCCCCGTCCGTCCACTGCAGAGCATGAGGCCTCGACGAGCAAACCTATAGGGTGCTGCATCAGCCGGGAAGACCGTGACGGGGCAATGCCAATATTTTTACTCAAGAAGTCTCCGACTTCCCAGCCCCGTTCCTCCACCTAAGCTTGGCTAGCACTTGGAACGGGGAGGAATAGCCAAGCGGGGAAACAATTGGAACTGGAAACGCTCCTCACAGATTCTCAACCCGCTCCAGGGTCCCACTCGTCACTCCGAGAACGAGATACGCGTCCCGCTCTGAAGAGAACGTGAACGCTCTTGCACGGGAGAGACCATTCCCGAAAGCGGTTGGAGAGTAGTTGCCGCCGCGGCTCGAACGAGAGAGTGTTCGCTTGACGGATGTATAACATTCATCCGCGACGCACCATTTCGAGGGGAGATATTGCGCGGAGTAAGGTTCGAGGCAGCACTGAGTAACATTGCTCCCTGAGATCCTCTAGCTTCATCGTATCCCCTGGACCAGGCAGATCGGTCTTCACAGCTGGAGCGTCAAGCGGGATTTATCAACTTACCTTCCGTCGCGCTGGGTCGTGCCTTCTCCACAGGCTGCAGCCGCTGTGTATCGATCAAGTCGTGAATCTGCAACTCGGGAACGCAATGCCATGTCGTCATAGGAATAGACGAACTGGGGCGGGACATTCCAACTAACTAGGGTGTCAGATCGTGCAGACATTACACATTCGTCCCCAGGTCGAGAAAAAGTGAACTGAAACCCCCGAGCGCGAACATCTCTAACACATTGATGTTGGGAGGGGAGCGTCAGTTGAGATCCAGTCCCCCGCCGTCCACTGACCGCCTCGCCTAATTACCAAGGTCCCGCTCCAGGCCGGAGTACGCTGGCCGTGGAAATCGACGAACGGATGAGGTAGGTCACACGAAAAGGGCATGCCCCTGGAAGAAACACAAGTTTCCACGAGTGTAGCAACCGGGAGGCACCTCAGGCGAGGGGACCCAGGTCCTCGGAGACGAAATCCCAGGCGCGCCCTGATCAAAATCCAACTCGGCTCCAGGTAAACTGGTAGGCTTCCGGTGCCGAGGTCTGGGGGATGGAGCACCGCTACCCTGAGTGGCTACTAAAGCCAATCGTCAGGTAGACGACAAGTCTGAGCACTGGAAGTACGCATCTCTACAAACGAAGAGATCATCGCACCAATCTACCGAGCCCGACGGAATGAAAGGTGCGAGGTGTCGTAATGCGGATCGGCTTCCGTGTCACAGACGTCTGAATCAGGACTTCGACTCGGAGCCAACAAAAACCTCCTCCGGACCAATCTGACTCGGAATCCGCTTCAGCGCCAGACGAGAAAGCTCCCGGAGGCAGCCCGTTGGTGTGAACTGAGAACTCCGATGTCTGCTATGGAGTGGTCACCATTCCACATCCAAGAGCCGCAAGGCTGGGACGGAGGGGAAAAACCGCAGAGGACTTCTCGCACATTGCCAGTCCATCACGAGGAAAGCGCGATGCGAAAGGCGGTTCCGACGCCGGGGCCCGATGTGGGCGGGGCGGTTGTACACAGGCCGGTGTCGTGAGACAGGGCAGGGGTAGCCTGTCCCCTCACCTCTGGGCGCGAAGCCCGAGGGATAGGGGGGCGAAACCCCGCTTGGTAGGGTGCCGAAGGCACAACCCATCTAGGTACCTGAAGTGGCGGGCGGTTGAGACCAGGCCAGTGTCGTGTGACAAGGGCCAGGCATACCAAGCCACGAGGGGTAGCTAGTCCCGTCACCTCTGGTGCGAAGCCCGAGGGATAGGGAGCGAAACCCCGCTTGGTAGGGTGCCGAAGGCACAAATCACCAAGGTACGGGATATCCGGGTGCTCTCGGGCCTGGCCAGGCAGGTCGAACGGCAGCATCCTGAGCGGATGACGGATATCCCCGGACGTTCTGATAGAACGCCCGAGGGTCCGGGAGGCCGGGTGTTCGTTGAAACAAACCCCCGGCGGGCGCTTGAGGGTATCCCAAGGGATAGCCGTAGCAACCCAGAGGACCACCAGCCGAGAACGACGGGGGTGGTCACACTCCGGACGTGGGTAGCGGAGCCACCATCCTGGGGTTACCCGTGATGGAGGTGGTTCCGCCAGACGCAGTGGAGTCCACCTGCGTGTCGGCTTCCGTGTCGTCAGAGTCTGAAAAAGACTTCGACTCGTAGCCAACAAAATCTACCTCCGACCCATCCGACTCGGGCTCCACAAGGGGCGGACGAGACGGAGAGGTCTCCCGGGGCAGACTGGGCTGGGTGAGCGAGAACTCCGAAGTATGTTCGGAGTCGGTCACCGATCCCGTATCCCGGAGGCCGCACGGCTGGGACTCCCTAGGCGGGTGGTCCAAGCCAGCGGCCGACGTGGCGGGTGGTTGTGACCAGGCCGGTGTCACGAGACAAGGGCCGGGTGTACTCTGCCACGAGGGGTACCATGTCCCGTCACCTCTGGGGCGAAGCCCAAGGGATAGGGAGCGTAACCCGCTTGGTAGGGTGCCGAAAGCACCCACCAAGGATCGGGATATCTGGCAGCTCTCGGGTCTGACCAGGCAGGCCGAGCGGCTGCATCCTGAACGGATAACGAATATCCCCGGACGTTCGGGTAGAACATCCTGGGGTCCGAGAGACCAGGTATTCGTTGGAACGAACTCCCGGTGGGCGCTTGGGCGTATCCCAAGGGATAGCCGTAATAGCCCTGTGGACCACCAGCCGAGAACGACAAAGCGTTGGACGGGGGTGGAGGCACTCCGGACGTGGAGAGCAGAGCAGAAACTGCGACGCACGGGTCCCAAACAGTACTCGGCACCCCACGGGGCATGCCTGAGCGAGACGTGGGCGCACGACTCTCATCCCTAAGTGAGACAGAAACCGCAATTTTCTGTGCTACACTCGGGGGGTCCGAGAGACCGGGTGTTCGTTGGAACGAACTCCCGGTGGGCGCTTGGGCGTATCCCAAGGGATAGCCGTAATAGCCCTGCGGGCCACCAGCCGTGTACGACAAAGCGTTTGACGGGGGTGGAGGCTCTCCGGACGTGGGAAGCGGAGCCGCCATCCTGGGGGTTACCCATGGTGGAGGTGGTTCCGCCAGATGTAGAAACTGCGGCGCACGGGTCCCAAACCGTACTCGGCACGCCCACGGGGCATGCCTGAGCGAGAGACGTGGGCGCACGACTCTCATCCCTAAGTGAGACAGAAACCGCAATTTTCTGTGCTACACTCGGGGGGGCCGGGGGGCAAGACGTCTGGATAGACGAACCCGCTCCCTTGGCCGGAGACAACCGAGACGACAAGGTCTTAGGCACCCCGGAAAACGTGGACGCACGTTATTCGCTTGGTGCTCTTCGAGCTACAAGACCTTTTCTTAGAGCTGGACTTAGAGGAGGTGAAGCCAGCGCTGGACACAAGTGTCACTGGCGTGCTCCCCCCTCCCTTTCTTAGGCAGGAGAGGCGGACGACCTGGCGGTCAAGACGGCTCTCCCGCCGGGCAAGCTTTCGATCCCGGCGAAAACGACTTCGAAGAGACCAATGCCACCAGCTCTGTGTCGTCAGAGGAGTCACTCCTGCTGTCCAAGGCTAGAACGCCTCTGAAAGAAAAGAACAAATTTTTCTTTGTAAGCGTTCAAACCTAATTCCTAGAAAAGCTAAGCAAGACAAGCGAGACCGGCTTACTTAGGCGGCTCACGGAGAAACTCCAAAAAAAAAGAAAACCCGTCTAGGAACAGGCGTAGACGGAAGAAAAAATTTGTTTTTTTTTTTTTTTTTTTTTTGGATCGAAAACGGGGACGAACCTTCGAGTAACCGACCAAAAGAGAATATGCACCAGAAGAGCGACTAACAAAGAGGCGCTTTCGAAACCACACATACACACACACGCAACAAAAAGATGGCGTCAAACAAAGACGGAAGTCAAGGAACCGGATGACACCCGCAAAAAGGCGCACGTGGCCGCGGAAAAAGTACAATAATATAACAAAACGTACTTAAAAATGTCAAATATGTTCTAGAAAGGAAGAAGGAAACCCTCCTAAAGGAGAACAACCACAGGGAAGAGTCGGAGAAGAGCGGGACTGATTTCAAAAGAAAAACAGGCGCTCAAACCGACCGACCAACAACAACCACGTTAAAAAGAACGTGTGGGACTGGGTTGGAAACGGAAGAAAAACGCCGAAAAAGGACGTAATTCTTGGCCAAAGGAGGGCGCAGTAATTCTAAAGCACCCAAATTTTAAACGCTAGGCGTAAAAGGAGGCTTTAGAAAGCGCAATATTTGATAATAATAATAATTTCAAAATCGCAAATAGGAACGATCTCACCCGAAAATTCAGGAACGGTCCGATCAGCACGACTTGAAAAATCAGAATGAAGATATATGCCTTAGTGGTCTAGCGCCACCTTGTGTCAGGCAGGCGTGAGGCAGGGTATTGGGAGGGGCATGCAGGGAAGTAGGATAAATGTTTGATAGTCTATTGTGGTTCGGTCTTAGCATTGTTCTCGGGAACAAAAGCAAGGTAAGAGAGGGTCATGTGATTGTTGAAGTAAATTACATTTTGAGCATAAAATGACATCCTGCATTAAAAAGAAGCCTTAAACCCTTTTTTTTGGGGGGGGGGAGGCAGTTAAATAACCTGTTTTAATTATAACAAAAATGACATGAATTTAAGCTGATTTGGAAGATTTACCCAATAATTTGGTGCCTTTTGAAATAATGCAAAAATGGTATTCTCAAAAAAGAAAACATGTGTTATCTTTCCACCACTAAAAGCTTTTATTATTAATTGATTTGAATGATTAAAAAATAATTGAATTTTAGGAAATTCTCCTGAATCTTCACTAGACCTTATGTTTTAGAAGGAGTTTGGAGTACAAATACTTATTCAAAACATACAACTGTGTTGAATAATTCTATGTATATCCTACCTTGGCTCAGGAAGGCTTCCATAAATTTCTCCCAGGTGGCAAATAGTTTTTTATTGACCGGTGTTCCATGAGCTGCTAGGATATCAGGCATCTCAGCATGTATCTTGATAAATGCTGGCTCCTGTTTGCACAAAAGATAAGAAAAAGGGTTTAATATGATACTGTAAAATTTATTCCTGTGTGTACACAGGAACTTTAGCCACCTTAGACTTCCTAAGGTGGGTAATAATTATATGATGCACCTTGAGCACTCTACATAGAGGATTTGGTATAATACAAATATCATTATTATCATTATTATCATTATTAATTATTAATCATTAATTATTGATTATTGATTATTAATTACTCTAATCATCATCATCATCATATATCACCATCATCACCATCATCATTATCATTACTATTATTATCAAATAAAGCTCTCATAAATGTTACAACTGGTCAGAATCTATGCCAGTTCAATTTTTCAAGACAATCAAAACATTACATTAAATTTTTGCAACGTTTCCTTGAGTGAAAAGACAATATGTGAAGTTCCTGGAAATATAATCTACACTTTGAGATCTACAATAATGCAAACTAAATGAAAACATGGATTCTCCTATATATTGTCTCTTGATTTCCTTGTCTTTGTTTGCTCATTACACAGCTTTTTACACCTTCTACCAAATTGTTAGAAGGAATCACTTGCAGCAGTTAACATTCTAATAGACTATTGCAAGGAGAATAGCAATTCAAGGACAAAAGGCTACCAAAATGTGGTGCTGGAGGAAACGGTTAGGTGTGTCTTGGATGGATAGTTGGCTAGGACACAAAATGCAACAGGACAGCCTCCTGATCAGAGTTATATAGACAGTCGTCTGAAGGGAAAGAAGACACAAGGATGACCTCCTAAAACTTTCCTTGATGATGCCATAACTAATTGTGGAGCTAATGGATACTGAAATATAAAGAAGTTGGCCCAAGACCTGATATACTTGGAGAGACAATGAATAGATCTGTCCTCGGGTAGATCACTCTCGATGATATTGATTACATATAAGCTTATCACGTTTGTTTTAATATGTAGTGAAATCACATTTTTCATCAAGACACGATAATCGTTAAAAACACTTACCTGTGCCCATTTCTTTTCCCACTTCTCTCCATATCTAGCCTCTTCCTTCTTGGCCCATGCATGGCATCTGAGATTGGGTGTGATGTCACAATAGGCAATGCCACGCCCATCAAACTCGTCATCCAGTTTGAACAGGTACCGTTTCACATTCAGGTTTTCAGTGACCAGCTGGGCAAGACTCTCATGTAACTACAAAACATGAATAAAAGAAAAAAAAAGGAATCAGACCTGTTTCTATCATATAGCATATGTGCCATGGTCAAAACTACTTGTGCATCAGGGGAGCATGTCATGAAACAAATATTCACTGATTCTTACTGACAACTGTTATAAGCTACTGAAATGCTTGCATCTGATTGGCTGAGAGCAAATTTGTCGAATAAAACGTTGGACAAGTCCTTTCATGAAACGCGCCCTAGGTGTTCACCTCTCTGTGTCAGAAGCAGGGAGGTGCTTTTTTTTCAGGTATACAGGAGGGCATTTCATGATAGGAATTGTCGGACGTTTTATCCGACAAACTGTTACAAGCTACTGAAATGCTTGCATCTGATTGGCTGAGAGCAAATTTGTCAGATAAAATGTCTGACAAGCCCTTTGATGAAATGCCCCCCCCCCCCCAGGAGCAAAATGACCATACTCTTGCTGCAGCCATATTGAAAAGAACAAATTGCAGGAGTAAGTAGCCCCCTATCAAATAGTACATGAAATACATCAAAGAGCATTTCAGTCAGTGCAATTTGAATTTCAGCTTTGAAAATTGAAGGATTTGAAAAAATAACCATTAAAATTGATATAATTTCACTTGCAAACTTTTGATCCATCTATAGCATGCTATAATAAACATGAGGGTAATGATCAGGACAGATTATTTTTCATTCAGATAAATAAGTTTTATTCAGGTAGCAATATTACCAAATGGCTTACATTAATATTAAAAGCACATGACAGAGAAATAAGAAGCCTTGCTACCTGTTGTATGCTATAGACGTCATAGTCAGATGGAGGGATGTCCACTTTAGCACTGGTGAAGATTCTCTTAGAACCAGACTTGGTGGAATATAGATGAGAAACCTCTGGCTCACTTCCAAGGATAGGTACATCTAAAATACAAAATACAAAAATACCAATTATATTAAATCTTATTGAGAGGTATTTGAGTTGGACAGAAAACATGAGCAGGAGCAAATCATCATCACATCATATCACCTTCATCATCATCATCATCATCATCATTATCATCTTAATCTCCATCACCATCATCATCATCATCCTCATCATCATCATCACCACCTTTATCATATTCATCATCATCATCATCATCATCATCATCATCATCT
>CALNVZ010003425.1:1203891-1270544 GCA_940671915.1 Paracentrotus lividus
TCATCATCATCATCATCATCATCACCATCACCATCATCATAATCATCATCATCATCTTAATCTCCATCACCATCATCATTACCATCATCATCATCATTACCATCACCATCATCACTGAACATTTTTGTGGTGGTATCCTGGGCCTTATTACCTAATATATCTATTATATTCATCATCATCATCATCATCATCATCATCATCATCATCATCACCATCATCATCATCATCATCATCATCATCATCACTATCATCATCATCATCATCATATGCATTATCATCACTATCATCATCATCATCATCATCACCATCATCACCATCATCATCATCATCATCATCATCATCACCATCACCATCACCATCATCATCATTACCATCATCATCATTACCATCACCATCATCACTGAACATTTTTGTGGTGGTATCCTGGGCCTTATTACCTAATATATCTGCTACTGCCAGGTCATCCTTATGCATCACCCCTGGAACCAAGTAGGCTTCCTTGCCGACGATCAGGTTTTTGATTCTCTCTATCGCTCTTGGACTGTACTTGAGGAAAGTAGCCAGGCACATACTGTGGGTCTGTCAAAGAAAAAAATGATGATAAAAATAATAATGATAATAATAATAACAGTTCCTATTTGAATAGTGCCTGAAATGAAACAGTTTTATAATAATAATAATAATGGTGGCTTCTTATAAAGCGCTCAGGCACTTTACAAAGAATGTTTTACACATTATTACCCCAGTCATAGCTGAGCGGCCAAGTATGTAGCGCTCAAGCATATCGGTTACCTAATTACACCTGGGTGGAGTGTTAACAATGTAGATAAAATGCCTTGCTTTTAAAATGACATAAGTGCCGTTGCCGGGAATTGAACTCACAACATTTGCATTCCCAGAGGTTTAAAAGTTTAAGCGTTTTACAATTCGTATTACCCCTGTCATTGAATGCTTGTAAGTTTTTTTGACACCTTTGATCATAAACTCAGTAGCCATGTCTCTCTGATCATCTACATTGCCCGTCTCTACCGCATCCCTCAAACCCAATAGCTTGTTGTAATATTAAAGAGTTTCATCATTGAGAGTGACAAATGATGTCCAATCATGGTAGACTTACCGGGAAACTGTTTACTGCTTCAGGGACAATGATCTTAAACCTAGTAGCCATGTCTCTCTGATCATCTACATTGCCTGTCTCTACTGCATCCCTCAAACCTAATAGCTTGTTGTAATATTGAAGAGTTTCATCATTGAGAGTGACTGGCGAGATGTAGATCACCTCAACATTGGGGTCTGTTACAGAGTGGAAAAAAAAAGTTAGTTAAACCACTAAATGCTTTTGCAATCTTTATCATTTAAGCCTACAAAATGTTTCAATATCAAGCTCAACTTCCAGTCTATTTAACCCGATCAATCAAATAATATTTTACAACCATTTGACAAAAATAAAATGTTGCAATATCAAGTTCAACTTCCAGTCTATTTAACCCGATCAATCAAATAATATTCTACAACCATTTGACAAAAATTCATAAAACATGGTAAGTTTCAAAGTTTCAGGATTAAGGGTGACAGGTAAGATGTAGATTACACTGAAATTAGGGTACAGCGGAGATAAACAAACATTGGAGAAATATGACAATTATAGAGAGACTAAACACTAATAAGAGAGAATACTACTTCTTTTGTTTCATGGTATTGTTTTGTGGTAAATGTATAGTGTAAAGAACAGCACATAAATGTGTAATACAGGATGTGTATTATAAGGCTATGTTATCAGAATGTTGATCATGGGGAAGATCATGTGAAGGTATTACAAGAGAGCTAGTTTGATTTTGAATACTGATCATCTGATAAATATTGCCAATTGGTCTAAACCCACTTTGACTAATGCACGTTTGGTCTCATCAACATGGTCTAATTCTATTTCATCTACAACCAGTTGGTCTAATTGCTATTTGGTCTTATTACCACTTTGCCTATTTACCTTTTCATCTAATCCCCATTTTGTTGAATGTCCATTTCGTCAATTATGGTCTATCACCACTTTGTCACTTCCTGTAACAAACTGGTAATAGAAGAAATATTCATTTCGGAATTAGATGAAAAAGCAATTAGACCAATTGGATATAAACCATAATGACTGACCTTGTAAATCACAAAGCCTTGCCATCTGTTGATTCTGTTGGATGTTGAAATCACCGATGGTGGATCGTATCTTATGGGAGTACCCCAGAGACGGAAGATGAATGAGAACACGTCTTGATTGCTGGATGCGATCCCATGACTTCTGAAGTGTCTGTTTACACATGGTTTACAAAGATAAGATTAAAAAATTGATATTAGAATATTTGATATGTGTACTGATATTTGGATTCTGTTCTCTCTCATGGGAGTACCCCAGGGAGGGCAGATGGATGAGAACACGTCTAGATTGCTGGATGCGATCCCAAGACTTCTGAAGTGTCTGTTTACCCATGGTTATAGAGGAGATAATAATAATTATAATAATACCTGCGACTTATATAGTGCCATTATCCATTTTGTTAAATGCTCAAGGCGCTTTTACACACAGATAAGCAAAATGGTGAAACTTTCTAGAGCAGAAAATGATACTAGAATATTTTTATTTTTGTATTGATATTTAGATTCTGTTCTCTCTTATGGGAGCACCCTAAGGAGGGTAGATTGACGAGAACACGTCTTGATTGCTGGACGCGATCCAAAGACTTCTGCAATGTCTGTTTACCCAAAGGAACAGAGAAAAGCAAAATGGGGTAACTTTCCAGCTCAAAAAAGATATGACAATATTTGATTTTTTGCATTCATCATCATCATCTGGTACAGGAAGAAGTCGTTGGCCTGTAATTCCCGGTCACTACTTCTATACTATTGATATTTAAAGATACATGTACTGTTCTGTCTTTAATAGATATTTTTTTATTTATAAGACTCTACAATCATAGTCTATTTAAAGACAAATTCAAGTATGATTAGCGTTAAAACTGCGTTGTGTATCATGATTCATGTTCACGTTCAAATTTTGTTTTTGACCATGAAGGCACCCATAGATTACCTTGGCTCTCCTTCTGAAAGCATCAAGCTGAGCCTTCCTTGAGATCTTTAGCTGCTGCTTGACCTTTGACATCTTGACGGTCATGACCCATGATATTGCAATGACCCCAGCGGCCCACTTCTTGCGCCTGTACTCCAGGTAAGCGGTCCGGTCTTTGTGCCTACGAAGGAGAGCAATGAAAGAAATTATAATCAAGGGGCTCAGTACAGCAATACATTGCTACAAACTGGTTTCTAGTTTCCAAAGTTGTGTGGCAGCAAATAAGGACAATACATGATAAGATTATTGACAAAGTGCTCAATACTATGCCACTAATACCTAGTAAGTCGAACTGGACACAAGAATGTTTGAAATGTTTTTTGCATTAACTGGAAATACATAAAATACACGGTACAGATTTTGAATCACTTTTTTTCACTGTTTTAAGATAATAGGAGACTTTCTTCTGCTCTGAAACTTTCAGTAGTTTGTAACTACATTGAGAGCAATATAATTTTACTCAATTCATTCCCTTTATACTTGTGGGTCTGTCAAGGAAAAACATGATGATAAAAATAATAATACCAGTTCCGATTTGAATAGTGCCTAACATGAAACAGTTTGATAATAATAATAATAATGGTGGCTTCTTATAAAGCGCTCAGGCGTGTTGGGTAATGGAACAAAGTTATCAAAGCTGTTTCCAAGCTGATCTAACTACTATCTCGCCTAATAGCATCGCCTGCATTCAGTACTTAATGGGTAAAGTCTAATTCAGACACATTCTTATTCCTTTAAGAAACATAACTATATGATCTTTCACAATTAAGCAGATATGATACAATTAAACGGAGCAATGAGAGAAAATACTTGAGAAGAAGAAGAATTAAATTAAACTTCACACTTTGTGAAACCCCTTCCCAATTAACGGACCTTCTCCATGTAGCCTGTATCTTACTGACAGCCATATGTTGACCATCAGGAGCCAGGTACCTCCTACCAGGTTGCTTCATGATAGTGCTGACATCATCAATATTCATCACTACACTAAGCAGTACCTCCTTGCTAGGCGGTCTGTTCAGCTCATATTCAATGGCAAGATCAGCCAGTCTATCGGCAAAAAAAAAAAAAAGATTGATCATGATTAATTCATACAGTCCACTCCAATTTTAACAAGCATTAATACTGTGAGATATTACAATGTGTGCCACAATTCGGACAACCCGATATAGTGCCAGTAGGTTAGATAACTCAACGCGAATTCTCGCAAACTATTAATTTGTCAATGATAGGGACCTTCAAACAAAAGGGATATCCTGCATTTCGCCTGCATTAAGAGGAATTTTTTGGTTGATTTTCTCCTTTTTTTTTCTATCGGCCTTATAAAAACATAAGTAAGATGCAGACAAGAAATTCAGCACACCTTAGGACTCCGGTAATGGTCCAATTTTAAGGGGAAAAAACACCTAGAAAATTCAGCTGATGGTGGTACGTATTCTGCTGCACCTTGTGGAAGTGGTACTGTCAAGAATGTGACTTTTAATCTAAAAATTTGGCGATAATTATCGCTGGTATTGAACAATATCGATCAATTTTTTCCGTCCCCCAAATCGAATGAGTCATAGGGACACTTTACAGTAGGTACAATGTATTAGAATGACTGGAAAGTCCCATTCATATACACCTCCTATACATATATATGTAAATTTTCTGCTATTTTATGGACAGCTAACAAATAGCATTCTATATTTACAACTGTCAAGAATGTGGTATGAGTTTCCTCCTATCTTACATTTTAATATTTTGCAACTACTTTCCCAATAGGACAACCATAATTTGTGGCATATATGCACAAGATTACATGAAAATGCTTGAATACCGAGGCACATAAAAATTTTCCACTAATCCTGATTATGAAGTGGGTTGTAGTGTGTTGTTTTCTTACTTGTCACCGTTAATGAAAGCAATAGGGATAGCGTAGTTGGTAAGGAGTCTCTGAAGATACTTGAGGATGGTGACGATGTTTCCCCATGAGAGACAGTAATGCTGCTTGAAGCCTAGGTAATCCTTGGTATGGTCCCTGACACGCCCATGCTGCACCACAAACCGATGACTTAAGTGCTTGAACTCACTGGCAGGGGTGGTGGGAGGGGGCTGGAGGGGGATGAGAAAGATATAGGGGGTTCATCACTTTATTACAGTATAAAACATTGAACAAAGGGACATATGTGTAATCATAATTTCAGACATAAAAGAAACAGATTATGCCCAGGTCATGAGAAATTAAAATACATGCAGGGAAACATAACAATATATAACAGATAATACATATTATTTAACAATATAACAATAATGATCAAACTTCACAAAAGGACTTGTTTTTCCAGAAGCACACAATAGAGTGATTCATTTCAGAATGATTATAAAATTCCAATATTGAGTGTTCTTGGATCAATTGTTATGTGAAAACAAATTTATAAATATAAGTATACCAATACATACTACAGTATTTCAATTGATTGTGCATTTTAGTGTAGTATTTTTATGTTATGGTGAACAATTCACTAATATTAGTTCAGTTCCAAAATGGACAACATCTCTTCAGCATCAATTAGGATCAAACTCTTTTTGCCAATCATTGTTATGTAAAAAAAAAATAAACTTCAAAAGAAAGATAATGTAGAAAACGTAAACAGGAATATGTTTTGGAGTACTCTCCATTTTCAGCCAACAACACGTTCATACTTGGGTTCAAGGACCAGCTATTCAAAGACCCAGGTGTACAGTTTTAAGCTATATCAACAGTTTTTTTTTTTTATGGTTTGATTGGGTTCATTCCATCTGATGTAGAGCCCTTCTTTTATTTTGAGCTGGAAATCTGTAACGGCAGTGTCCAGTATTTGAACGTGATATTCAGAGGACCCATAATCATAAAACATGAACCCACCAATGGCTCAAGTGCTTTTACACTGACTGCCACTAGGTCCTGTGACCTGTTAGACTTTGCCGATTGACCCCTTGACCTCGGTGAGGCCCAAGTCATGTTCTCATCACTGGGGGCTGTCTGCATGGTCTTGGGGGTGTTCAGGTTCCCTCGCAGGCCGGAGCCCTGATCCCTAGGTGGGTTCAAGATGTCAGTGTCCAGCTTGACGGCAGCTAGGTTGTATATGCCATCTGAGAATAAGGAAGGTAAAAAGTGGACTTTTTTTAGTCAATGGGCTATTATAAAAGACAAATCATTATTACGATATTCCCATGTCATTGATTCATTTTTTGCATTAAAATCTAGAGCCAGATTACCCCCAAAAATGTATAATTTCGTCTTGGTTAACTACAAAACAAATTAACATAATGGAATACATGCCAAATTCTAAAATTATTTCATAAGAAAGCTACACAGTCTTATTATCTTTTAATTTATTCAAATTGACTTCAAAAATGCAATAGTGAAACAAAAGGAATTAACAGCAGTAATCAATGAAATCAAACAGCTTATCTTTTTTATAAATATTACTTATTTCTTATAAGAAAATTCCAAAAAAATATGCTTAAGTTCCATTCACATGAAAGAGCTTGACATCCTTTTTTATTTGACACAAATTTAATATGCTAATACTAGTACTTCTGAAGCTGCAGTGAACTATTTCTGAAGCTGCTGCAGTGAACTATTTCTGAAGCTGCAGTGAATTTTATGATGTTTGGCAGGTGTAAATTTTTCATTGAATTTCCTGAGGGTTTCCAAACTTCTGACCACAACTGTTTATATCAAGTTGTTTGAACAGGCATAAAGATTTGCTAAAGAGCTCACCTCCGAACGGGCCGGAACCACCTTTGGTTTCTTTCCTCTCCTGATGATCATGTAACGTCACTAATCTTTGCCTGACAGGGCTGGGGTCAAGGGTCAACTCTGCGGCAGGGGGGATCAAACCCCTCTCCATCAGACTAAGAATTCCTTTCTTTGCGTCTTTCTCTGTGATAGGTGGAGGTAACATCTAGGATGGACAAAAAGTTAGAAAAGAGCGCACTAGAATGAATCCTCAAACAGAAACTTAAACCACCCAAAATAGGGCAATTTATAGAGTTTTTTTTTTTTTTTTTTTTTTAGATTGAACATTCAAACTACTGATTTTTCGCATTTCTTATGCTTAAAATGTTGTAAGAAAAAATGAACAGTAAAAAGATGCTTCAATGGGCTATTTTATAAAATAACTCAACTCACATGCAATAATTCACGTAATCCTTAAATTGCAAATTTCTATTATTACAGCTTGCAATTTCAATATTTACAATTATCATTTAGATATAGGATTTATTCTGCTTCAGCGGGCACAATATTTTCATTTACTCCACTCAAGATCATCCAATATTCTCTAAACATATAACCCTCTTCCAATATATGCATGATGAAACATAAAAATTATCAAAAACAGATATCTACTTAATGACATGCACTGAATTTTAAAAAAATGTGTTACTCTATAATAGTGCCTACCTCAAACAGTTAAAGTGCATGCTTACCTGTGGGTCGACCCTGTTGGCTTTAGGTAATACTGCTAGATGATCTACTGTGGATCCTATAACAACTTTCTGTACCGGAGGCTGCATTAAAAATAAAAAGGTGAATTATATGATGTTACTATAGATAGAGTATTGTTATCACATCTAATTCATTAATTGTGAAGATCTGAAGTCGGTTGGTTGGTGTGAAAATTGAGTGACAACAGATGTGTATCATTCAAATATGAATATCTACACCCAGGAACGATCGCCATCTGAAAGACATGACCCAAGAACTGAACCTGGGTCTCATTACATTCAGTTCATGGCAAATGGTCCTTACCACTAAACCAAATCCATATCACGAACAAACAGACTGTTTAGAAAACACACAGCAATCCAAACTATAATTGCAATAATCAAATTCTAATGATAATCTGCACTTATTGTATTAGAAATTCTGACCAATTGCAGAATAATACAGCTCAGGAAAAAAAAAAAAAAAAAACTATTAGACCAAGCTCTTTCATAAGAGTTTCAGTATGCATTTTTAGAAAACTTAATAAACACAAACTAGTTCTATACAATTTTCAGCAATTATATGATTGACATGTGAGCTAGTATAGGACTTTTATCAAAAATGTGAATGGCGCTCTTGTCTAAGCTGTATGTGGCAACTTAACAAGAAATAACAATTTAGTTAACTTTAAGACTTCTTCCATCTTTAATGGTATGAACAATTACAATATAATTTCAAACACTTCCTGTTCAGAAATGTGTGGCTATTTGTAATTGTATAAGGTGTCATTAAAAAGAAGAAAGGTTGAACTTTAAAACGATATATTCAATATTTCATTATTTGCTTGTATTCACAAAGACCAATGACTGACAAATTGGGTTCCGCTCTGATGGCATGTAAATTACCATATCATCAGTGGAATGATAAAACCTTGTATCTCAAGAATGTCAAACGCTCAGGGAAGCGACAAAACATGGCAGCCAACGCACTATGACCTATGGGATCGCCTTTCTTCGACATCTGTTGTGGCTTCATTTTTGGGATAAGAGAGCTGGAATTTGGACAAGAATTACTTACCTTATTACCTTGAAATTAACAAAAAAGTGATTTTTCACCCAAATTTGAAATACACGTACAAGGTCTTGTCACCCCATCGATAATATGCAAAAATAATGTCAACTGTTATTGTTTTTAGTTTTTACGACACTGTCATTCATGATGAATATTTACGTCTTGCTTACCTTGTGTTTCCTCTTATCCTCGATGATAGGAAGCGATACCCTGTAATTCTCACTAATCACCTTCCTATTCTGTGAGTTAGTTGGGTCTGATAGCAGCTTCATGTTCAGATTATATTTACTCTGCAACAAGACAAGTAACATAGGATGATAATTCAGTACAAAAGCATAACATAAGAGAAGGTAAGAGAAGAAAAGGGAGACAGCGGACAAGATGGATGGATGGTGTGTCGAAGGAAAAAAAACAAGTCATTGCAAAATTTGTGTCAAATAGCCCAAGAGAGGAAAACTTGGAGAGGTTTTGTCCATGGGGTTATCAAAAGTCGAAAACGTCTTGTATCTCAAGAATGTCAAACGTCTTGATGTCATCATCACAAGATATAGTTTGATATTATGGAGCATTGGTATAGCTTTCCTTCTTGTTCTGCCAGTAGTGTGAATGAACCTCCTAAGGAGTACCATCACAGAACAGTTGGTTATCTGTCAGCTGATAAAATGCTTTGCTAGTAGCAAAGCTCCATACAAGCTTTTTTTTAAAGGTCCAAAAAGCGAACATATACATTCAATATTTTTTGTTCTAAGGATGATTTTACCATACATCTCTGAACCAGCTAACCTGAAAGGAATGAATAGGTCAGTAGATGGCATAGAAGTTTCTTTTAAATTAGATGTATTTGTATGGGAAGTTAGGCACATAATTAATTCTTACTTAGATTTGGAGTATCACAATTTACACATTTTACACAGGTTACCAGGATATTGACGTCATAATCTGGTTAATTGTTTCTAACAACAAAAATCTAAGAATGATGTTTAGCTTCAATGCGCTCCAGCAACAGGCTGGACTTGGGCACATAGGCCTACACGGATATGTTTTTGATGGGATCATGTTGTGATTGTTCACCACTAGATTGTATGGAGCCAGCAACCTGAGCCTGACCAATGTGGGGCAAGTCCAAGCTATTTTGCAACTTTGTCCCACGCGTTACTGACCTATAATTTACCTTAACTTAATTACGAAGCGATTCATCTCAATAATTTTTCATGTTATGGTTACAGGTTCAGAACCTTTACAAAATACATAAAAAATAATTGACGTAAATCATTTCATAATCAAGTTATGGGGAATTATTTGTCAGTAACGCATGGGACAAAGTTGCAAAATAGCTTGGACTTGCCCTGTGACATCACACTTTGGCATTCTATGTTGCTTACCTGTTGCCCTGGTGATGGACCGAATTGACCGGATGATGGCTCAATCGATGTGAGACGATTAGACTTCCTGATAATGTAAACAACACATGAATTGAAGTGATACTAAAAGCTGAAAAGTTTGATAAAGTTTAATCATTTTTAATGATGCATATGAAGTTTTTAGTATAAGGGCAATTCCACAATAACAATGTGACACTTTGGAGAACATTTTCACTCATTAATATCAGAATACAAACAAACTGTTTATTGGAAAAAAATTTTTACAGTGTATCTATGACTATCTATGACTATCTATGACTATCTGCTCAAAAGAAACATTGAGCAGATAGGAATATAGGAACTTAAAATCAACAAAATTAATACCAGATATTAATTCATTAAACACTATGATGCAGATTATCTCCTTTAGAGTTTATTCACACTCCATTGAAGCTTAAAGTATTGCAAGAACATATATTACCTGTCATTTCTACCATATTTGCTGGATTCATTCACAGTGCTTAAGTCCCATATTGCCTCTCTGTAATAAAAAAATATATAACGACAACACCAGTTAAAAATATTACCTCATATTATCTCAACGTGCCAAATACCCAACGCTATCCGTTGGTTCTACTTGTGATTTCTTACCCATACTCAATTATTTTGTTGACAATCCCGAATTGCTGGAATTCAATAACTAATGTTCAGAATGCCAAATTGCATTGGCTTTCATAATAAAAGTGAAATTTTATATAAACATTTTGTTGGTTATAAAACTAAATATCTTTGAAACATGAAAATTTTGTTAATTAAAACATGTAACATACAGATTGAAGCGTGATTTAACCTCCAATCATACAATAAAACATGCTAATAACAACATGTAAATGATTAATATAAACTCACGCTGAGAAACTTGGTTCCTGTATCTTAATCTTGGAATCAACGGAAGGTAAGGTCGTCACTCTGTTGTTTACAACATTCAGGATTTTCTCTGACTGTTCCTGTAGGATTATACACCAGATCAGAACAAATAAACTTAGATTTATATGATTTTTGTGAAGGACGTACGTCAAATGGAGCTCTATGATTAATTGGAAGGACCTCCCCCCCCCCCCCACCTTCTCTAATTATTCTATAGAAGTAACTGTAAGATTAGGCCTACTTATCTTAAATGTTCATGAGTATCTACACTTGAAGAGTAAAGAATTTAATTTCTTTCAAAACAAGTTTCAATACATATCTGAGGTACAAACTTTAAATACTAGGTCTGCCGCAAACCGAAATCTCTCCATCCCAAAATGCAAAACCGATTATCTGAAACACTCTTTTATATAACTATTCTCCAATCAAAGTTTTTTACTCCATAGCATACCTGTAACTATAGAAAATCTCCCTACCATTAACACTTACAAAAAGGCACACAATCATATCTAATGTCAACATTAACACATGATTTCTTATTTCCTTTTATGTATTTCCCATGCATTTTTGATGTGTATTCTTTTACTGATTGTTTTGATGTATGTATATATTGTCTTTATTTGTAGGGCCCCTTGTAATTCCAACATACTGTTGAAAGGGTGCACTATTAAAACATTGTGCAAATAAAATAAAAGAAAATAAACTGTGAATATTTTTTTATCCTAACTAACTTCAAAAGTTAAGCATTAAGCAATCGATGCCTGGAACATAATCAAAACAATTGTGGTTACAATTTCCCCAAGCAGCATGTTTGTTTGTATTGTAAGCCCAATTGCAATTCCTTCTTTATAGCAAAAATAAAATAACCTACAATTTGCCATTGAGTATGGTTAATTCAAAGCATATTATTTTCTAAGCATTTTGCCATTTTAGGGGATATATATACAACAAAAAAAAAACACAAAAAAAAAGGTGATTTCTACCTTAATTCCATCTTCTGCCTTCTGAATAGCATTCTCCAGAAGCTGGATGTTAACAAGTTCTCTGGTTCCTCCAGCAAGGCTTTTCTGAAGAAGCTCATCTCGGAGATGTTGCAAATCCTCTTGTACCTGGAATACACAGACACATTAAATAAATGGAGAAAAAAATTGAGATTGACAGTAATACAAAGTATAATTGGCTGTGGTATGGTGGGGTGTTCATGCAAATTTCCAAACTATTAAAAATTGTATGATGGGGTGACCATAGTTCGCGCAAATTTCAAAAATAATAAAAAATGCGACATTCAATCAAGAATTACTTACATTTTACACAAAATCAACGAAAACTATAAATACCAATTAAACAGCAAAATTCTAAACTCCGAATCGCCAAACGAAGCAGTGAACTAGGTCAAAGGGTTTCGACGATATCGCGATTTCAAAATTCTATGTCGATCGAGCGATCGCGCATTCTGCTGAAATAGTCAGAAAAACAGTGAGACCTTATTTCCTGCACAGGCGTTTGACAAAGATTTATCAAGAAATTCCATCAGTCTAAAAAAAGGAAATTACAGTAAATGTAAGTGAAAATTTGATAGAATTAGATGATATTAATATCATCTTACAATTTTGATGACATTAAAAGGGAAAATGATGATTTCCAGACCTTTGTCGGGAAGGTCAGAGTTTTCGGAATGGACACACAATTTTCTGATGTTTGGTCATTAAATTCACAATTCGATACACCGTACCGTGACGAAAGTTTGATTCTTAAGCAATTTTTGGTCCCTCCTTCTGATGGTGCTATCAGATTTTCACAATACTGATTACTTTTTTAGATATCTGACGTGCGTGAACTAATGTCACACGATAATTATGGTCACACCACCATAACATTCAATCAACATTAATAATAGAACACATTATAATTACATGTAGAACACTATGAATTAGAAGGAAAATAACACAAATAGTTCTACCTGAACCAAATGACTTCTCATGATCAGAGAAAGCATGAATAATAACATTTTGATCAGTAGTTAAGTTTTGGGAATGCATCCAAATCAATACATTTCTTTCTCTTGTAAACAAGATATTTGTTTCAGATGTCTTAACTATTTATGGTTAAAGTACAATGTACCTTAGTACATGCAGTACATTACTCCAAGCACCTATAAATACGCGCGATGCGGCCCGATAAGTGTGCTCAATTTCCTGAACAGACAAGAAAACAACAATCCAATCAAGATATCACAAAAACTCTTAGGGAAAATAATTTGATTCTTTTATTTTTAAGAATTCGTGAAACCATCAAAAATACTCTTCATTGAGACAGAAAATGAAAATTGACATTCACTTATTGTATGTGCGTGGACTGATCTCCCGTTCGGTTTTGCCAAAGCAAAATTGACTGGGTCAAGAAATTGACTCAGCTTGCGCATTCACCAAATACTTCAGTCTTAGTTTTCTCTAGACTCTAGATTTATAAATGTTCCTTAGATCATTTAACATTTAATGGGGAGAATAAACTTTGATAAAAACAATGAATTATTTGACTTTTAGCAGTTGAAAGAGAAGTGCGTGGACTAATAAGGTATACCCAGTTATTGGGTGTCCGGACGGGTTGGGTGTCCGGACACTCAGTTTTAATTAGCCATTTGAAAAGGTTTTCAAGCAATGTTTTTGCATTATTTTAGCACAAAATGTTAGAAAATATTGTGGAGAACAAAAATTAATGATGAAAAGACGTATTCAAAATATATTTTTGACTGATTCCGGAGACAAAAAACCAGGCTCCATTTTTGTTAAGTGTCCGAACACCCAACCCCCCATCATACCTCTATCATACCTTAGACTCTATTTGCATTCTAATTTCTAATGTTAGGCCTATAGGGTAAGACCTCCAGTATTCGGTCACTTAAGGGGAAATCGGCGATAATATGAAAACTTACCTCCTTTGTCCAGAAGAACAAAAAAAATCTTTCTCTAAAGACTATCAAAATTATTTAAAATATTTAATCATGGTTAAAAAAATGTAGCCGATAGAAGGAGATGTTTTCCGCCCGGTAAAATGTTTTGCAGAATATATTCAGACGCATGTCGTTTCCCTATGCGTTTTGATCGCGCAGACTGAAAAACCCGCGATGCGAAGCGTCACAACACAAAAACCCGATAATGTGTATGCGCCACAACTCAATGTCTCGCTATGACCAAAATGTGGCTAGCACCCCCTCTAGACAAGAGTGGTGCGTTAATTGACTATTGCAAAACATGTGGGGTGAGATGAAAAAATTCGCTGCGACCGATAAATAAGTGGAAGTTTCCCGTCATTCTCATACCAATTTCATGGTAGCAGCGCACAGCATTACTTTACAACACAACCCGGAAGAGCTGCCAACCCGTTAGCGTTTCCTCTAAGAAACGCAAAAGTTGAAATATCTCCGCAATGACGTCCAATTCAGAGTAGATCTAGATCTCTAAGTTTTTTAATGTCATATTTTGAATTTTAGTGGTGTGTTTGATAACTTTTGACAATTGATTTGTGAGAGTTTGGAGGCTTATGAGTTTGTGATCTTTTTGTGACAGTTGTTCAAGTAGCTGAAAACCGAATACCAGGAGGCATCCAAATTCATGGAGCACTACCCTAACTTTTAACGTAAAATCATTCCACACCACAGTGTTGGCAAGTGCTGGCACCTAAAATTTGACCTCAATTTCAAAACAAAGTAAAAGATAATTTACTGACGTTATTACATTCTATATATGCCAATGATCAATAAAAACAATAAAATTCAAGAAATTACTTCAAGAACATGTTTTTTGTTTTTTTTTTCAAGAGGGTCTAACTTTAGGGACTTGACATTTTGTGTTGCAAAACTTGAAATGAAAGTGCCCATGTCTAACGTTAGTGTGCACCAACTCATTTTGCACGCAGTTCATTGTAATTAATAATACTATAGGGTAGCGCGCCCAGTATTCGGTCCCTTAAGGGGAAATCGGCGATAATATGAAAACTTACCTCCTTTATCTGACGATCCACCCACTAGAAGAACGAAAAAATCCTACTCTAAAAGATTATCAAAATCATTTAAAATATTCAATTATGGCTAAAAAAATATCGCTGATAGAATGAGATGTTTTCCGCCCAGCAATCGGTTTTGCAGAATAGTATTCGGTTACGCGTGGTTTCCCTATGCGTTTCGATCGCGCAGACTCAAAAACCCCCGATGCGAAGTGTCACAACACAAAACCGCGATAATGTGTAGGCGCCGCACTCAATGTCTCGCTATAACCTAAACCGACCAGCCCCCGTCGCGAAGCGACGGGAACTGACGAACCAGTAGACATATTTGGCGAAGTTTTGAAAATATCTAACAATACATGACCACAAATTTCGTGGTCAAAAATACCTTATTTGAATTCATACTCACATTGAATCAAATCTTTGAAGTTTTTCCAAGAATTGGTGACATCTGCGAATGTTTCACATGAAGTAATCAACTAATAATGTAGAAAAATACAGGAAAATTGAGTCCATCAACGTATATTTCTCCGTGCGTGCGTTGTCTTCGCCACAGAGTTAAATACGTCTTCGCACAGTAAAATGACGTCATAGAAAATGGCAGCGATGGCACCAACACTATGAGAAGAGACAAGGCCAACGGAAAATTCAATTTGGTAAGTCAAGAAGCTCTTATATACTTTCATTTTTAGTCGTTGTTACGCGTGAAACATCATAGAAAATTTACAACAACATTTTAACATTAGATTGATTAAATTGACCAGTATAATCACCTGATCGCTCATCATCGCTGATTATTTCGCTGTAAATGGAGGTGGTGGAAGTACAGCCCCGTCGCCTTCGGCAACGGGGCTGTGTATAGTTAGCTATAACCGAATTGTGGCTAGCGCCCCCTCTTGACAAGGGTGTGTGGTTTTTTTAGGATTGCAAAACATGTGGGGCGAGATGAAAAAATTCGCTGCGACCGAAGATTAAGTGGAAGTTCCCCGTCATTCTCATACCAAATTCATGGTAGCAGCCCACAGCATTGCCATTACTTCACAACGCAACCCGGAAGAGCGGCCAACCCGTTAGCGTTTTCGCTAAGAAACGCTAAAGTGGAAATATCTCCGTGATGACGTATGACGATGACGTCCAATTCCATGATTCAGAGTAAGTTTGCAATCTTGTTTTATATTTTGGTGGTGTGATTTTTTGAGGTGTGTTTGATGAATGTTTGATGATTGTTTTGTGAAAGTTTGAAGGCTGATGTGTTTGTGATCTTTTTGTGAAAGGTGTTGAAGTAGATCTAGCTAACAACCGATTACCGGGACGGAACCGGGGACTGGGCGCGCTACCCTAGAGGAAAATATGAAGAACAACACAACATTAATGAATGATAAAATAATAATTTTTTTCTGTATTGAAATTCAGCTAAGATTCTAACAGAGTTAGACCTAACGTTAAACGTGGTGTATAGTTTTGGTAACAAAAAAGGAATTGGCCCAAAACCGATCAAATGTAGTTACATGTTGTCCACATTACAGTAAAAGATATGTGTGAGAGATCTTGTGACATTCCTTTCATTATTTTCGATGAATTTCATTGAATTTGTTTTGAATGAAGCGTAATTAACGGCCGTTTAGACCTCTGCTGACAGATTCGCACGCCGAAGGTTACGGCGTGAATTAGTGCGAACGATCTGTGTGTAACACCCACACAAGAGAATCCCCATTGGTTTTCCATGTGAGCGCTAACCTGTGACGGGTCCCCGACTTATCTTTTTTATCCTTATATTATGAAATAAAGACACTAAAACGAGATTTCAAGTACTATAATTTGCTTTATTATAGTTCTTGGATTCAATCTTTCATAATTTATCTTAGTGTGAATCAAAATTAATTTTTCCTTCTCCCGAAACTATACACCAGCTTTAATGTTTAAGTGGCATAGATCTAGATCTAATCGTGATTGAGGAAACCACCATTCACTTTGTACATCAGCGCTTCATTCAGTCACACGCATTGGTTTCCTCTTTCCACCCCATTCACTTGTGTACAAGCATTTGAGCTAGTGGTTTCCGAAACGACGATAAGGCCTGTTAAGTTAACAGACAGTCATATTTTACAAACAATTAGTTACCAACATTTGAATCGAGTCTTAAAAAACCACAACAAACCTTCACGAGAATTTCCCCAACATCTTCCGGCCGCCTGTCAACAACCTCCGTCATTTTCAAAGTTTTGATTAATTGCTGCTAGCTAGCTGTATGAGATTTATTCGATGTCATCAAAAGCTGTTCATGTCATGCAACACTGTCCTGAAAATTTTCATCTTTCCATCTTGGAATTTCAGGGGCCTCGTAAATCGACGATTTATCCCATTCGTTCACCGTAAAATTCGTGTATCGCAGCAACATATCAACAAGTGTGGTACGCTGCTCCTTATGTTTAAGCACTCTTCGTGCAGAAAACAAAAAAGATAGGTACTGCGAAATAATATTGGCACCGTCGGAAACGCAGCTGGCGCTAGAGCCAAATAAAAAAGGGTGTTTTTGTTATTCTTATCATGTAATAATTGATTGCAAAGTTTTGATCCATATCAATAAAGTATTCAAGATACATTTTTAATTCTTCGACATTTTGTTATTCAAAAATAATTATACCAGTTCCACAAATTGCCTGACACATGGAACAGTAAATCAATGAAATACTGAATTTTAATTTTAGGTTAGTTTGGATTTTTTTTAAAATAGTTTTTAAGCCAATATATTTGTGTACAGATATTTTTGCCATTTTGAACTAAGTGGGAAAATTCGTGAGGGCTTAATTTCGCTATTTTTTGTGATCTCATCATCCCTGTAAATATCAATTAAAGATGAAATTTTCGCGATTACTGCACTTGCAAAATTTGTGATAATAAAACTCTTGTAAAAATGTCAGTTTATACACTATTTAAAAAATGGACTAAGTACAACAGCTGTTTATTATTCTATGCTAGGCATACATTTGTTTTCATCCAAGAAATATAGCCAACTCGCCTTAAGTAAATATAAACTGTATTCTCTCTCCTAGATTTCCTCCCCCCCCCCCCTCTCTCTCTCTCTCTCTCAACACTTGCCCTCTCTAGCATTGTGTCATTAGGCCTACACAACTATATTGAATTTCAAATAATTAATAAAAATTAACCACTTACACAATAACAATGGCCTACATGTGTATCCATATTATTTCAATTATAATTATTGTATAATTTCCAAACAAAGGCCTAATGATCGTCTCATCTGTTAATTCAAATAGTGATTGTAAATTTAAAATAATGTGAACTGTGTAAAGTTTGATACTCTGGGATACTGGGCCGAGTTCACAGCAGAAGTAGTTGCTTCTTTAAGTAAGCAGCTCCTTAAGTAGGCAGTTCGTGAATATATTTAAGTTTCAATTAAGTTTTTCTTAACAAACTTTCGGCAGTATTGGCAATTCTATATTTACATTGTGCAAGTTACACCCAGACCTAGGTGGTTATGACAATACCAATTGTTGAAGACTGAAAATTATCCCTGCATTCTCAACTATCTTGACATTTATTTTTTGCCATATACATTATTCCCAAACTTTTAGCATATATGAAAAAAGTCTGTTGTAACGAAATGACCATCAGGTAGTACAAATACAAGATATTTAAGAAACATAAGTTTTGAACGGTCTTTTTGTTAAAGTTGAAAATGTTTCAGACGAACAATAGCATTGGTAGCTTAAATGAAAAGCAATGTCGTTCAGCTGGCACACAATATGAAAGAACTGTATAGATTGAATTGAAAAGCAAAAGTTGATCCCAGTAACTACTTCCTTTTATGCACATGGCCCAAAGTCTTTAGCAATATAAACAATGAAAATTGGAATCATGAATATATATAAGCTCATAAATGGCAACAAGGGTAGTGAAATTCATCAAAAGGAATTTTTATCACTGTGCCTCTTTTGTCACAGAAAAGTTTTAACTAAAATAATTAAATTTGAATAGTTTTTGGACCAATTTTCCAATGTTTAGGTATGCAAAGTGACTTTATAATAAGCAATAATCATATTCTGTGAATTTCAAGGGATAAACTTGTTTTAAAAATTATAAATGTGAAAAACTTGATATTTTGATATATTCCATTTTATACCGGTATATTGTTTTGGTGCCATTTTTCATATGAAAAGTAGGAAAAAAGGACACACCCAGCAATTCCACCAGTACCAGCAGCACATAAACTTAGACTTTTTCCGTTATCATCTGAACCATCAACCAAGGGAATTTATTTTTTTTCAGAAACATAAGCTCAAACAGCCATCAGTACTAATTTAAAAAGAATGCATTTTTCATGGACTCACTAATTTCTAAAGTCTAGACAACTCTCTCCAACACCATTCAAATTAAAACTCTCCTTGGTGTATTACGGAGGGACAAAATACCAAGTACTCAGAAACTCACTCATATATCAAAACGTGCATGTGCTGTATGATTGTAAAAAGGGGCTGTACTGAGGGGGTTGAAAAAGACAACTTATGTTTCATGATCATCAATTCTATAGTTTACTTCTTTAAATTCTCAGTTTAGTCATTGAATTAAATAAATGAATATTGTTAAAATTATTGCATCTAATTCAAGACAGACTACAAAGAAACAACATATGACACAATCTGTTCTTGCTTATTATATCAAATAAACAAACTTTTTATTAAAACAAATTGCAAATATTCTTCCTCTGCAAGTTGTCCAATTTGATCTTCCTTGGTACAATAGACAATAATAACAAGTCATTCATAAGATAATGAAGAACTTATGAACAACGGGTGATCAGTTCTTGAGCTAAATGATTGATAATGTGATTAGAATATTTGCCAAGAACATGTTCCAGTCGTTCTTAAAGTCATTTGTAACTTTACAAACAACTTGGTGAACACTACCCAGTATGTGCACATAGAACATTAAATGATGGCTATCACTTTGTATTATGAATATTCTGCCTTATTCTGACAAAAGTAAACAATGACAAAAATTAAAATTCATGTAAAAATCAAAATGTGTATATTATGCACACTAAAATTAATGCAATATCATACTGTTAGCATAATTTTTAAAGGCTAAATTCATTGTCTTCACACAGAAAGGTGGTTAGTGTATACTTGTTGCCATTACGTGAACAAACTTTCTACAGGAAGGGGACAAAATGAAGTTTAGAAAAAGCGCATGTGAGGTGGAATGTTGCAATATGACAACATCAATAATTCAAATTTTCATGTCACATGCTTTCTTTTGTTAGAGTAGTTCATATTGCCCTGGTCATAGGTCATACAGCAGTATTGCCCTGGTGGGGACGTTTCACTGAAAGAGTTCTCAGATGTTTTATTTGACAAGTCCTGTTTTATCAGACATTTACCATAGTTTTACTATTTTACTATTTATCAGACATTTACCATGCTTCTCAGCCAATCAAAATCAAGTAAAGATGTCAGATCAGACAATTTGTAAAATAAGAACTGTTAATGAAATGCTCTCCAGGCGCATTTCATTAACATTTCCTGTCTTGCATACTTCTTTTCTGACAAGTTGTCAGATTTGACATCTTAAGTTGATTTTGATTTGCTGATACGCACTGTTATTATGGTAATTGTCGGATAAAACAGAACATATCGAAGACAAATGTAAAACATCTGACAAGTCCTTTCATAAAATGTTTCCCAGATCATTGCCCAGGTCATATAATTCAAGCCTGAATACAAGTATTCGTCGTCTCTTGGGGCATACAAATGACATGAAGTGCACCATTCACAAATCTGCATGCACAAAGAGTAATGATAAAGGTAATCACATGAAACTTTGGTAAACCTCAAAGTGCAACATTCACATAAATGCACAAAGAGATAATGACAGAGGTAATCACATGAAGCTTTGGTAAACCTAAAAGGCACCATTCTGATCTCGGCAAGAGTGCCACTGTAGAATTTTATCCTGTCATACAGTCTTCATCCATAGGACTACAATCTCAAATTTGGGCGTGCTAATCTATATGTTATGTTCCTCATCAGTTCATCTAGACTAATCAAGCCATTCAGTCTGCTACCTATGCTCAACTTCAGCCACTACCCCATCACTGGCCCCTTTCCTTAGCTTAGCCTCCTTGATCTTATCCACCCAGTATGTGATGCCCCCAGTAGCCCTCATCAGTTCATCTAGACGCTTCTCCTTTGCTTCCCTCTCTGCCTCCAGCTCAGCCAGCCTCTGTTGCTCTAGGGCATCCATGTGTTCCCTATGCCAGTTCTCCAGGATAGAGGTGTAGCGGTCAATGTCTGGTCGCTCCAGGTCAGGGAGTCTTGAAGAGATCTCAGACTCAAGGAGCATGTCCAGGGTTTCTGATGTCACCTTGCCTTGGTCAGTTAGGTTCTTTACGGTAGTCTGAAAGGAAACGAAAATACAGGGAAGGTCAATAAAACAAGATTCTGTGTTACCAAGTGGAAAAAATTTCACCAGCAAAATAAATTGTTATAATAAGTTTGTGTAACAGTACTTTTCATAACAAGGCTCCACTGCATAGAAAATAATCCCTCCAAAAGTTGATTTACAATTGAAAACCAAACTGAGTATCTAAAAGTTGTACTTGAAGTACTCATTGAACAAGTGATAGCAGTAACATTATTTAATACCGATAAAGAAGAGAATGTATGTCTAATAGACCAGTTTACTAACGTATTCAAGTAACAAGGTATTTAAACAAATTGTAATAAAAGAATGAACTACAATACATAGAATCCAGTTTGCATGCATTATTTGTTGCTATGTTGGGCAAGCCTCTGTTAAGCTTTCAGGTTGTCAAGAACAACCTTTGTTGAAACAGTATGCATAAAATTTGAATATGTTAGTAAACTGGTCTATTATCAAAGGTTATATTAAAAATAAATAAATATTATTGTTGTATGGAACATACATATACAGTGCATATTGAAAAAAAGGTAATCCATTTTCAGATGGGCCATGTTCACAGCTCATCTAATTTGGTCATTTATTTGTATAATACAATTAAAGGCAAACTCCTCAATGATACCTTTTTTGAATCACAGATGTCACACATAACCAAGGTAATTGCAAATGAAGGTGAGCAGGTACAAAATCCATGTTTTGCAAGTACATGTCGAAGGATGAAAGACCGAGTGACTCCTTTCATTGGTGTCGCACATCTCTGCACGCAATCCTATTCAATGCTGTGGGACAGCAGGGATAGCAATGTTCACTCAGTGTTCTTTCATTTTCTCAAAACTTGCAAAAAATTGATTCTGTACCCGTCACCTTCATTTGCATGTTACTCGCTTAAGCAAACAATTATGAGTCAAGGATGGTTTCATTGCAAAGGTGATGAGTTCATCTTAAATTATATGTCACTTATGAATAGATAATATGGTCCCTCAAAATGGATTCACTTTTTTTATATACGCACTGTATCTTACCTCAAACAAGTTGACTAGCTCTGGATTCTTTCCCTCCATTCCTTGAAGAATGCTGGATATACTCTCAAGCTGTATGGCAAATAGATTTTTAAAAATCTTGTAAAATTTATAATTGAAATGCTATGACTAATTCACACTTAGGTGCCGCTAAAAATTAGTTGAAATAATACTGCTGCTGGGTTGTGCTAATGTATAACACTGCTGATCTAATTCCTTTGATTCTTATAAACATTTCCAAACTAGTATTACATAAATTCTCAATTAAATTTTTATCAAAATTGCATCCAGTGGAATTGGTACTGGTAAATAAAATCCAATCATTCAGACACATTTTAAAGAGGTATATAAAATCTTATCAGCCTTGGTCAAAGGCATATTGAAGTTAATGAACAAACTCCTAATGAAAGAATATTACTATTAGACCATGGAATATGTCATTTAAAGAACAAAATATAAGGAGCAAATTGCTCCATATCAAGTCATCACGATGTATGTGTAATAAGATTTAATCCAATCCAATCAAAAGTATGAATATGAATATGAATATTAATATATATTAATATGAATAATGAGTGATGCTTTAGTCACAAAATAAGAAGAGTGACATTTACATGGCACTTTATATTGCTGTTTCTAAGTGCACATGTGGTCTGACTAAAATTATTACAGATTAAACAGAAATACCTCAGAACATTTTCAGAATAGAAAAATTATACTGAACGATTGAGAACCCTGGTTGAGAACAGTGTTTTAATAACTGAGCAGGCTTCCCTGGGTAAATAAAATAAATAAATAAACAAATAAATAAAATGATTCCATTCTACTCACTGCTTCTTTGACGACCATAGATCCATCCTTGTGAGTAGCAGTCTGTAACACATGGATGGCCTTGTCCATATTCCCAGTCATGGCATAACCAACAGCATGGTAGCTAAGTGCTAGACTGCCTCCTAAACCACGGCTAGCATCAGCTAAGGTCATACCAATGTCCCACCTTTCCTCCTGTTAAAGAGCACATCGGATTAGAAATAAACAAACAGGTAAATAGAGAGGCTCATTGTAACAGGAGTGAACTGTACATCTCAAGATTAGCACACCAATATTTGACTCAAGAGTTATTTGTAGGACAAAGAACAAAATACAGATGATTTGAAGACATTTTAGTGATTTTTTTTCCATCTCCAGTCCCACATGTACAATTCTGATAATAGGTTGAGATCTACGTGAATCAGCAAATAAAAAAAAAAAAAAAAAAATTGATTTTGATGACCTTTATGATTCCTTAACATCCACGCTATTTCATTTATTTAATTTCAATTCCGATAAAAAAAAAATATAAAAAATATATATACAAAAATAACAGATTCATACATAGGATAAATTGCATAAAAATTACAAAGTACTTAATAATACAAGTACATGTCACTACAGGCAAAATAAAAGAATTAAAACATGAAAACACGTTACAAATAAAACAACAGCATCAAAACAATACATAATGGAAGCTTTAAAAAAAATGGAATTGAGGAATGTTTTGTCAAGGCAGTAATCCTCTGCAATTTATAGCAGTGGAGGAGGGGGGACAAAGCAAGAACAGTAACATAAGAAAAGGGGAAATAGAAAGAGAAAATATCACATTAGTGGTAATTTCAAAAGAATTAATACTAAAGGAAGATTTCTTCTTGCTGTTATTATTATATATCGATGACTATATTTTGAGACTACTTGCCTCTGGAATATCTCCCATCTTGAGGTAGTGATGACAGGCATATAGAGAGAGCAGCTGAGATAGAGGACAGTTCTCTAACGTCTCTTCTTCATCATCACCATGGCGACATCAATGCACCTGTTACGAATCAGAATTCAGTTACAATGAATTTTTTTTTTTTTTTTTAATTTTTTGTAGCTGACTGCCAGATACAATAATTTAAATACTTGCAAGGTAAAAGTGAATTAGTAACTTTCAAAAACTAATGCAAAAAGGGTTGAATTGAATGAAATTCTATTGCTCTGACCATAAAAACAAAGACAGAAAGTTTCAGAGTAAATGAAGTATTTTTCATCTTAAACAGTGAAACAAGTGAATTAGTAAATTACGCGATGCGTAATATATGTCCCCACCGATAATGTAAAATTCCCAATATATCACGATCAGTGCTATCACATAAGCAGTACTGCCAACCTAAAAGCGTATTTTTGTCTTTTTCATTTGGATAAGGGGTACCAAACTCATTAAATGTCAATAATTATTCAGATCATAAAAATTTCAATCTCCATCCACCTGTCGACCTGAAAACCTTTTATTATTCAATTATTTTCAATAGAAAACAAGGTAAATATGCCAAACATTTTGACAAGTGTGTCATCCCTGCACCAAAGGCATTCGTTCTGGTATAGGAGGGACATAGACAATTCATTGGACAATTAAATGTTTTCTATGAAGACAGGTGCGATGTAGTATGGCATGATGGTGATGTGCATTCATAGACCATCTATAGATCTTAGTACCCCCTTAAGAAGCGAAAGAGGATAGAAAAAGTACGGAATACGCTTTTTTGTTGGCAGGTCTGCATAAGGCAAACAGAATCGAAATCGGGTAAAAAATGGCGAATAAGTAGCATTTTGTAGCCAATGTACAATATAGGTCAAAGTCAAGGTCAAGGTCAAAAGGGTCAAAAGTCAAAATTGTGTGAAGAAGTTTTGTAGTCCTCACCTAGTGCTATCACATAAAGCAAACGGAATCGAAAATCGGATGAAAAATGGCGAAGGAGTAGCATTTTGTAGCCAATTAAACAATATAGGTAAAAATCAGGGTTAAAGGTCAAAATTCCCGTGACGAATTTTTGTAGTCTCACCTAGTGCTATCACATAAAGCAAACGGAATCGAAAATCGGATGAAAAATGGCGAAGGAGTAGCATTTTGTAGCCAATTAACAATATAGGTAAAAAATAAAGGTCAAGAGTTCAAAGGTCAAAATTCGGTGAAGAAATTTGTAGCCATCAACCTAGTGCTATTACATAAAGCAAACAGAATCGAAATCGGAAGAAAAATGGTGAAGGAGTAGCATTTTGTAGCCAATGTACAATATAAATATAAAATCAAGGTCAAAGGTCAAAGGGTCAAAAGTCAAAATTTCGTGAAGAAGTTTTGTAGCCGTCACCTAGTGCTATCATATAAAGCAAACGGATTCGAAATCGGATGAAAAATGGCGAAGGAGTAGCATTTTGTAGCCAATTAACAATATAGGTCAAAAATGAAGGTCAAAGGTCAAAGGGGTCAAAAGTCAAAATTCCGTGAAGAAGTTTTGTAGCCCTCACCTAGTGCTATCATAATAAAGCAAACAGAATCGAAATCGGATGAAAAATGGCGAAGGAGTAGCATTTTGTAGCCAATTAACAATATAGGTCAAAAATCAGGGTCAAAGGTCAAAGGTCAAAATTCTGTGAAGAAGTTTGGTAGCCATCACCTAGTGCTATCATATAAAGCAAACGGAATCGAAATCGGATGAAAAATGGCGAAGGAGTAGCAAATTGAAGATTTTGGTCACATACGGACGCACGGACGGACGGACGAACGGACGGAACACATACATACACACATACACACATACACACGTACGGAGCCTTTCATAGTCCCCTGCTCCGAACTCGTTCGGCGGGACAAAAGAGGGGAGCAGCTGCTGCATGATCAAATCAGATCATCTTCCTATGGTGATACAAAGTATCCCGAGTTTGAAACTCATACCTTATGCGGGCTCTTGAGATAACAACAAACGGGCAAACAAGAGGACAACCCCAACAACTGATGCCTCCACAGCACCACCTTCGGTGGCAGAGGAATAAGAGCATAAACCAGCGAAAGATATGGGGGAGAGAGCAGTTAGAAGAACAAAAAATGAGTCATTTGTAATTGTGGAAGTTCTCACCTTTGATATCATCTGATCTCAAGAATGTATCTAAGAGCAGATTATATGTGTAGTTTTCAGGGAACAGGCCATAGTCTCTCTGCAAAAGGAGAAGTTATGTTACATTCATTAAAAACAATATTTACAACACTACTGGCATAAAATATGCTACATGCTAAATAAAACAATTGCCCTATTAATAACTCTCTTTTGTGCATATAAAAAAGGAAGATTGAATAGAGTATGCACAATAGGAGAAAAGTTTCATTGTCTTCAGACGTCATTAGGTTCATCAAAAAAACCTTACATACGTCATTGAAAGAGTAATATAATATCATATTGATTACATCAACAACTTGCCTGTTTTGTAGGATGTTGACTGCCTGCTTAGAATAGCCTAGCTCCATGCATAGTCTAAGCCACGAATGAACTGTAGATGGTCTGAGATGATGAGCTACGGGAGAATGTCGATAACTGTTTGGAACAGAACATTTTCAATCATTAGTGCCCTGCTAACATATAGTTATGGTTAATTGCAAATTTGAAACAAACCATTCTGATTGGTTCAGATTTAGTGCAAGAAGTCCATGCAACAAGGATCCTGATTGGTTCTTATCAAATCTGCAATTCACAGGAACTCTTTATTGTACAGAGACCTGGATTAGTATTCGAAAACCGTCTTCTCAACATCTTATCTTTTCTCAGAGATATGACAGGATTGCTATTTTGAAGTTCTCTTATCTTTTGTAATACAAATGTAATAACTTTTGTTATGTTTCTTGCATCCACAGGGCCACCAAATTGAAGCCCCAGTAATGACATAAAAAAAATATAACAATTTAAAAGGAAAAGTGAACATCGTTACTCACCTGTACAAATACCCTTCAGCAACATCCAGCTCTTCTTTATCATAGACATTGTCAATGAACTGAAATGATGAAAAAAAAGGCAAAAACATGTTTGTAGTTTATGAATTATCTTGTCACACTATACAAGTAAAACATTGCCTCCAAAAGATAAGTTCATATGAAATATTCTGATATTGTACTATCCCTTGCAGATTTATATCATTATTATACATTTACACAGATCTACAATTGAAGATGCTAGTACTAGATGTTCTATGTTACATCAAATCAGTTTTGAGAAACAGAGGGTTAAAAGTTTTGAATATGTCCACAAATCATGTTTCATATCATATAGATGTCAAACTTTCAGATTGACATTGTGTCATGTATAGGAAAGTTTTGATGCATAATCTAGGAATATAATACTTATTGATTTTCTATAATCAATAATATTACTGCACATAGGAACTTTTAGCTTCTATAACAGTGCACATAGGAACTTCTAGTACTGAAAAGTCAACATCATAATGAAAACAACATTATATTGAGATATTTATGGTAATCATTTTCACCTAGCAGATACAAAATAAGTACAGCTCATGTTATTTCCATTCTGATACTTTACAGAAATATTTAAAGATATTATTTTTGATAAAAAAAAGTAATATTAGAAAACTATATACCTGAATCTCTTTTTTTTTTCTGATGGATTTTTGTTTCCAATCTTCTGGATTTCTTCTTTTTCATTTACCCGCTACTTTTGACAAATTTTCAAAAGAATTGTTGGCTCCAAAATATCTTCTACACCCTCCATGTTGTTCAAAAGGATCTAATTTTGCTGTCTCTAGGCACTACACACTGCGTATGCATGTCTGTGTGCATTGAACAGATCACGTGACTTGCTATGCGTGTATTGATTGGCTGGTCATGTCACATAGGTACTTCTAGTTCTAGATGACTGCACATAGGAACATCTACATGTAGTACTAAAAAGTTGCTTGTGTGAAAACAGTGGGGTGCCAATTTCACCCTTTGTAATTAAAATATTGATTTATAAATACTTACAAGTAAAGTACACATACTAACATGTTGAAAATTACAAATAACTCAATTTGGCCAAAATGTAACATACGAACATCTAGTACTAGCATCTCCAATTCGTAGGCTTGAATCAATAAAATTTGGATGCCCCTTCAAATGGTCACATAACCCTTCAAAAAGTCCCTGTTTGGTCATTCAGATCTTTGGTGCCATTTCTGGATATTTGTATTTGCACTGTAATGAGAAAATGTGCCATGTGGAAAAAAAGTGGCTTTGCCCTAAAACTTACAAAATCAAGGCCTGCAACAGAGAATAAAAATAACTATAACAGACTCTACTACTGTGTTCACTGTTATTTTAATGCGATTAATTTTTCGCGCTGAGCGGCCTCAAAGAATGTTCACAGGTTCTTGAATTCGCGCTGCATGTTAGTAAGCACGCAGTGGGACGTACCCAAAACATGCATCAAAAACTATGGTCATATATTCGCATGCTTTAAAATTCGCGCCTGCTGAACTTCGCGCGAAATCTGCGAAAAATTAATGTACCGCGAAAATTTTCCACGATTACAGTACCTTGTGTAATTCTACAGACATGACGGGTTCTTTCAGATCATAAAATGCTCTGTCTAGGTTGATCTTCATCTCATCTGGAATAAAATCAAAACAAAAACAAAATTTCAAAAATATGTATTTTTTGAGTGATTTTATATTCTTATCACTATATAACGCTTATTGATATTCCTATCATAGCTACTCATAAAATGCCAGTTATAGCAAGTTAAAGTAATTAAAGCTTTCATATGCAACCCACTCTTTCCTAAAAGTTTCTTTGAAAATTTTAGGTAAAAACAGAAGAATCAATCACATGTTAGTGAAAGCTTAAAAAAACTTTAAAGAGCTTCATGTTTTCAAGTTTATATAACTTTAAAACTGGAGTGTATTTTTGGTAAACAAAAAAAATATACATCAATATTACCATAAATTTATTTTACAATATCAAAAGTGACCTTTTTTTCCTATTCAATATAAAGCAACTTTACGGGCATGGATGGGGGAAAGCTTTAGGATGATCTTTAAAGCTTTTCATTAATTTCATAAATTAGCTTTTTAAAATCTATAAAATAATCATTCATAATCATGATGTATAAATGAATGAATATGGCATATTTTACGGGAAACAATATCACTGCCATTACAGGGTGCTGGATCTGCTTTAACACTACAGTCAAATTCAAATTTTCACAAAGTTTCAACTTGAAAAAAAAACAAACAGGTGTAATGGTCACTTTGCTTGTTTTACAGTTGGAGAGATTCATTAGAGACTGGCATGATATTATTCAATCTTACCAAAATTATAACTGAAGAGCTTTAAAATGCAAGAATTTGATGCAAAATGATCATTCAACTGTGATCATTTGGACAACTAACTTTGAACAAATTGGCCCGAATTCTTGAAGTTGTTTTCAAAACCGTGGACTGAAACCATAGATTATGTCAATTTTGTGTAATCATTTAGTGTGGACATTGAGAAAGGTCCAATATGAATTTTTTTTAAAGCACACTAAATTTACGCCTGTTGCTATTGTTTTAGCATAATGAGCCCACAGTTTTGAATTAATGATTCCACTGTTGAGTCAACTGTTTATTTAAACTAATATAAATAAATAGCAGACTTAACCGTAGCAACAAGCATAAACTTACCGCAATTATATTGGACTTTTTTAAATGAACGCACTAAATTTAAGCGTAATTATAAAACAAAATTTACATAATCCATGGTTTCAATCAAGTTTTGAAACCACATTTGAGAATTTCCATCTTACCCATATCCACCACAATCCTCTCTCTGTTGATCCATGTATCATCAGCATGGTAGGCATCAGATAACAGTGTTCTATGAGCTGTATACAATTGACACAATAAAAGATCAAATTAATTTAGATTGTCAATGTAAGGTTGAGCTCATGCATGGTCAAAAAAAAATTTAAACAGGAACATGAATCATAGTACAAAATGCAATATTAGGGACGTTTGTCTGCAAATGGTGTTTGTGCCTAATTATGGTGTGTAATTTCATTGTGAGAGCTAGCTAAGCCCAAGTCGGCGCATTCGCATAAATGCCTGATTTTTATAGAACAAAACATGCAATAACATGAATTTTAAATCTTTGACTCAGCAATCTATTTAATAAAAAAAATAAATACAAAAAAACTCTGAAAATGATGTACAAATAATGGTGATAGTCTTATCAGTAAGTTTCAGGTTCTACGCCAAAATTTTCAAACAAAGGTTAAAAGTCCAATACTGCTTGCAATATGAGCTAGTACGCAGACATGGGCTCTTTTAGTTTTGGAATGCAAAATGACGAGCCCATGCATCTAACGTTAAAAATGTAAAAAACAATGTTCTTATAAATGATTAAAAAAAATTTTTTTTGGTCACTCCTTTTTCAACAACTTTTGAGAAAATCAGGAATTTGGTCTCTTTATTTTCATTTCATATTCATTTCATGAAAGCCAATATTATATAGACCTCTAATACAATTTTAAAAATGCACAAAATAGATTGAGAATTGGCGCAATAATAACCTTTTCAATCTTTGCTGTTTGGCTGTAGATTTAGATCTAGATCTAGTTTTCGAAACCATGTAGAGTAAAACCACCAAATATCGGACGTTGTTAAATATCGGACAAATTGGTCCTCAACTCCTCCCAAACAGCTAATGAGCCCCGCACGGGAGGGTGACTTGCATGCATATGATAGATGGACTTACCTTCTATTGCACTGCAAACACAGTAGAGTCAGGTTGCTGCTAAAAAAATATCTTCCAGGGGTAAAATCCAGGGGTAAAATCCATAATTGTGATTTCCAGAAATCCTTATGACCCAGATTAATTTTGGACTCCAAAAGATCGACGACCAAAAAAAAATTCCGAACGGGAGATACGATCCTTGCTGGAAATAAACAGCTGAGATGTCACATGTTCGCTGTATCGAAAAAAAAAGTGAAATCGGTACCGGCCCACGGTCTACCAATGGAATTTTCCACACCCTTCTAAAAATAGCCACGTGCTTCATATCGGACATTGGTGCGGAGTGAATGGGAAATGCGTGCTGTACATCGCGCATGCGCTGGCTTTTTAAGGGCGCAGGCGCATTGAGCTCATCAAACACATCGGATATTTAGAGACGGAAGAGGTTCTTTTGGTAAGTAAATAATTATTATTTACCGATTCTTTTATGTTTTTTTTTTTTTGTAATTTATAAAAACGGCATTTGCGCGACAGAAATAAGTTGCTGTTTCAACAATCAAGCAATTATTTCATGTTGTTTAGAGCGTGATTTTGACTGCCAAAATCGATCGCGGCGAATCGCCGGATATATCCGATATTTAACGAGTGCATCCGATATTTAGAAAAAAACAAGCACTCAGTAGAAAGCAAATAATTAATGTTCACCATATTTTTTATCAATTCTGTTTTTAATAAGATTATTAATGAACATTTTTACTACCAAATACATATGAGTTTTATATAATTCGGCGATTGCAATTTTTTTTAAAATCCAAAAATGCTTAAGTGTCCGGTATTTGGTGGTGTTACTCTACAAAGTCAATGTAGAGTCTAGGCCAACATGAATTTTAAATCCACTTTGCCATTTTTCAGAGCAGTAGGCCTACTCCGCCTAGATCTAGATCTCGATACTGTAACCCCCTACCTGGCCGAAAATGGGCGCTAATGCAGTTTTTTAACAATACCATCCCAACTTTCAATCGTAACCTCAACAATTCATTTTGATACAAAAACTAAAAATAATTGAATTAACCATTGTCAAAAAGTGAAAAGTCCCAAAATTAACTGTACTTCAACTGTGTTCAAAATGAGTGTGCAGACATGAGCACTTTCCAGGCCAGTTTTGCAACACAGAAAAATGACAAGCCCGTAAAATTCATAATAAAAAACAGTCATTCATTCGTTCTTGAAAATAATTTCGTGACATCTAGACTCTAATTGATCATTAGAATACAAAGAGTGGAATGACATTGATAAATCTTGAAACAACATTTTATTTTGTATTGAAATTGAGGTCAAATTTTAGGTGCGCAAACAGATGCACTTCCTTCACAGAAATTGTCAAATCCCTCTTTCCACAAATGGCTACGCCGCTACGCCTGGCTGCAAAGCAGGCCTGGTGGTGGTACGTGAGCCGCTGAGCCGAGATGAGGAAAAAGGGCACCCCAAATACAACTAACTAACCATACATTGATACTCACATTGAAATAAAAGAGATGTCCTTGTGTTCCAACTACATTGCAGCTGACATGTCTTTGAGAGTGTTGACATAAAAGGGGATAATTTGCTAAGAAACATTGTTTTCATGAACGCTGCCATGTTTTTCTGCACGTTGCAGAAAATTTGATGTGCTGTTGATGACGTCAGAGACTAAATCTATTCACTGAATTCAACGCGAGGGATTATTGCAGTTACCAAAATACTCGGGGCTAATTTTTTTATCAATTTATTTCAAATTAAAAAAATATATATATAAAATATTACTCATTATAATTAATAAGTCTTATCCATTTGATGGGGAGTATCATGCGCATATTCTGGGGGGGGGGGGGCCATAACCTCTATCATAACTAGAGAACATATTGATTGTACTATAATAAGATAATCTTTCTTTATTATTGTTGTTGTTTTTTTCTTTTTCTTTTTTGGTTATACACCATGTAGTTGATGCTCCTTGTAATGTTAGTTTCTGTATTGATTTGCTTTACCCATACTATACTTTATCTTATTTTATGTTAAAGGGGAAGTTCACCCTGGAATTTTCTTGGTCTTAAAAAATGAAGAAAAATAAAAGAAAAATATTAGTGAAGGTTTGGAGAAAATCGACCAAAAAATTATGAAGTTATAAATATTCAAAGTTTTGATTCTGTGACGTCACATGCGAGCAGATCTCCCATCATATGCAGTGTAAATTCCATAAAATGTCATTTTTTTTCAAAAGAAATTAATTATGTCACCTATGCGGGTGATATATCATCAAACATATCTTCATATACATGACTATATCAAATTGACCCATTCCTTTATCAAGAACCATGACAAAAAGACAAATTTATGGAATTTACATACACAACCAATATGGGAGAGCTGCTCGCACGTGACGTCACACAATCAAAACTTTAAATAATCATAACTTCGCTATTTTTTGGTCGATTTTCTTCAAACTTTCACTAATATTTTTCTATTATTTTTCTTCAATTTTTAAGACCAATAAAATTCCAGGGTGAACTTCCCCTTTAAATGTAGAAAACTGGGGGTCGGCCTCAATAGGTCCTTGGCCTTTGTCGACCCTCTATATCCACTGCATTTTAATATGTTGCAATGTTGTTCATATAATTGTTGCTATATGTCATTTATGTATTGTATATACTTGTTTTTTAATGGATGTGAATAAAGTGAATTGAATTGAATTGAATATTTGACAAATATATATTTAAACATTTTTAATTGACTGTTTATTTTAAAAATTTGCAGTCATTGTAGAGGAAAACAAAATTGCATCAATAAGCCTAAATATACATTGTAGGCCTATTACTTTAGATGCAATTTTGTTTTTCATCCTCCCCTTAAAATCAAGTTATATTTTTATCTTGATTAAAAAAACACCCTTAGATTTTGTTACTAAATTATGACCATTGTATAAATTTCTGTCTCTAATGATACCAAAAAAAAAAAAAAAAAAAAAAAAAAAAAAAAAAAAAAAAAAAAAAAAAAAAAAAAAAAAAAAAAAAAAAAAAAAAAACAGCAAAAAAAAAGAATAAAAAAAAAAAGAAAAGAAAATCAACATTCAAATTCTTGAGATTACAATTGCTGTGTAAATAGTTTCCAGCTAGACAATGAAAATCAAACAAAACAGACTCATTCAGTTGAAAATAGGATTCAGGTTTATATTTTGACACATATAAATATTTTACACAAGCACTAGGCATTCAAGATAATACATAATCTCATATTATACAAAATATTCTAGATATATACATGTAGTATATACACTATACACATATATAATACAAAATTTACATTGCTAATTATTGATGTACAAGCAAGTGTTTTTGGAGAGTGATGTATAAGGACACCCAAGAAACATACAGAACCCTACAGTCCAAGGGCAGCGTGAGCTATAATAAGCCAAGAGTGCGAAATTTATACAACTATTTCAGTCCTCTATCTGCACTTTGCGGAGCTGTGCGGACCTGTGCGGGCTAAAACTGAGATTTCGCAACTCTTGTAGATTTTGATTTTGTGAACGGAATTTCCTGATTCTAACATATTCAGAAAGAAGAAATTCTTAACCTACCTATCATGCACATTTTATGGTATTTTATCATATCTGAATATTGTCAAAGTATTGGTAAAAGATATGGAACAAAAACCTATATTCAGTTCGGTATAAATGACAAGAAAAGTAGTTATTTTTGCATGATTCCAAAAGAAAATTACATATTTGGAAAGAATGAAATCTTAGCTTCAAAACGTAGTAACTTTTAATATCCTTTACTTTTTATACCAGTCAGGAGCTAGCAAAATATAAAGCAAGTCCAAAATACAGAAAATGCAGCTTTCTGATTGCCTGCTTGAATCAAGGATTGATGCGAGCGGGGATTTTGAAACACGTGGGAGCCGTTACCTGACCCCTCAGTGACCTTTGGTGCGTGGTGAGATTCGCATCAGCCAATCAAATCACACTCAAAATCAGACCAGCCAATCAGATCGCAGTTATTGAAGCAATTTTGTATTTGCTGCACATTTAGCTAGCTCCTGACTGGTATAAATCTTGAAATACCATGTTTAGTGTATTTTTGGAAAGCTGAAGAGTTGCTGAAGATTATGAATCTATTTTCTCATCGAATCATTGAAAATAAAGCGTATTTGTGGCTAGTTATTCAAAAAATTCCCAAACGGATTTTAACGCAAAATATATCCAACAATTTCTACTATTTTGAAAGACATATTTTCTTTCTTATTAAGGAATATATATTTTGATAGTATGATAATGCTAATGATTTCGAAAGCGCTGCCGGTGGACTGCCTAAAACATATAGGCCTAGGCCTATTGTACAGAAGTATAGAGAGTATAGAGAGTATGTTTATCTCTATTTTCAAGGTGATTTATAGTGCTTCATCAAAAGATTAAAAAATATATTATCAAATATCTGTGATTAGGCACAACAAGTTATAATCTGAATACAGGTTTATCAAATATCAAGTTCCTCATAATATATACTGTAGTGCCCAGTAAAGTCATCAATTGTATTGATAGAGTATGAAAGCCCACTCTGAAAATAAAAGGCACCAATGTGTCTCAAATAATTTTCACATAAACTATTCAATAATCTTGAATTGAAATCTTGTCTTCATCCTTTAGAACATGTACAAGGATACAATATTTTGGTATAACATGGCAGATACATTATTCAGTCATGTGTTCATTATACAGTCTGTGTCTTAAAAAAATGGTACAGTCGGGGGAAAAATAATTAAGGTGTGAAATCTTTTCTAATAATGTGTGTATGTGGTACCAAATTAAAGCCAAAAGATTTTCTTTTCTGATGCGCTTTATTCTATATAATTTGCTTTTGCACAACAAATGTTATGCTAAATTTTGTCGGACGAGGAACAAATCGAAATTACGCACTGCTATATTGTTCTGGAGCTAAATTTTGTCTGACGAGGAACAAATCTAAATTACGCACTGCTATATTGTTCTGGAGCGAAACCTACACGAAGGCATGGGACGGCGTGCGAAAAATGGATTTTTCTTGATTGTAGAAAACTGGTCATATCTCAAAAATTACAGCACCAAATCTGATGAAAAAATTACAGAAGTTTGATTTTCCTGCTTTACGGAAATACCAAACAATACCAGGTTGTGATTTATCTTCATACTTTAAAATAAATGTTCTTTTATTGCACCATTTTATTTGACACAGACTGTATAAGTGAGATTTTGTTAAAACAAGGTAATTGTCTTGGTCCAAAGCACTTCATTGCAATAGACATGGATTGCATTGAAGTATATATTGTATGGTATGACATAGAGCACAAACATTCAGCTCAGGAAAAAATTATTAGACAAAGCTCTTTTTCATATAAGGGTTTCAGTGTGAGCGTTTCTCGCTTTGGGTGGTAGGAAAACAAATAAAACACAGACTAACTCTACTACTACACATTATTCAGCTATTAGATCATTGACATGTGAGTATAGACCTTTTGTTACTAATGCAAATTGCGATCTTGTCCTAGAACAGAAAATGAGCTTGGTCTACTAATTTTGCCTGAGCTGTATATAAAATCCAACCTATGCCTGCAATGTAATAAAGATTAGAAACTGAACTGGACGGATAACAGGGAACTCATCTTTGGTGTTAATGAAAGTATAAGATTTAAAAACTTGATGAATAGAATAGCATATTGTGGAATTGATTCATCAAAATACTTTATCATATTTTGAGGGATAAAGCACCATACCCTCATACAGAAGACAGTAATTATCTCTTGGATGGACGGAGAGTTTTCTTCTTTGGTAAAATTTACTTCAACAAAATACTTCTTATTCACAAAGTCATTAAGTCATTTTCATAGTGATATCTTTCATTCTCAATAAATCTATATTTGACCATTTAAATGCAGTGTACAAATAAAGTAGCAAGGTATATATCTCCATTAAAACTTGCAAATTTCACACTTTGGAAGGTAAATAGAATACACACAATTTGAAAGGCACTAATAATGAGTAGCTAGTGAAATCACCTACCTCAGTAGATAACCATAAAAACCTATCACTCAAAGATGAATTCAATAGTGTATTTGGTAAAAGCACATTTTAATTATTCATTGTACACCTCTATTTCCACTCAATGAACGCAGGAAAAATGTGATACCTTGTTGTAAGTATCTGGCAGATTAGATTTTGAAATTATTTGAATACAGAGAATTCAATTCAACAAAGCACATATCATTGAGTTAAAAACTTTCTGGTGGAGCAGATGCATTATTTTATGCATTTTTCTATATATTGTTGGATTTTTATGTTGAAAAACAGTGTATATTATCTGAACATGTTATCCTGTATAAAGATGTTTCAATAAATAAAAAATTAATTAATAAATAAATGGTAAGCTGTGATAAAGCACAAAATATCATCAGCTTCCACTTACAATTATTCCATAAAAACATATTTTTTATGATTGATAAATAAGTTTTGCCTTTATGTAAGGCTATGGTGAAGACACATGAATGCCTATTCTAAATATTTTCTCAATATTATACAGATTTTTTTTTTGATTTTTTTTGTATCTTGTGTTTTTTCATATATTTTCATAACTTGTATCAGGTTACAGATCAGTAAAGTTCAAAGTTCAAGTTCTAAGTTCAAAGTTTATTTATCGTAAACTAGAATCATACCAATGCTCATTAAGCATGTTAAATTTCATTAATGTTGTTTATGCTCATTATAGAAGTGATCATCATCCAAGTAAGCGAATTCAAGAATTAATTTCTTTACAATAGAGATGTAAAGATTTCAATCTGTTACCTTTTCATATGTTTTCTCTGTTTGAATGTAGTTTGGTCTGAGAGGAATTAAAACCTACAGCTCAGTAATAAGATCATGAATAAAGAAAATAAGGTTAAAACATATTTGAATAGATTAAGCTAAAGCTAATATTTTATTGACATTTTCCTCAAACCTCTTCAACAACTTTATGTTTTGAAACAATATTTAAATCTTGATTTAATAAGCTCCGGTTAAAACGTCGTCTTTTATTGAGAAACTGGCGAAGACACATTCCGAATGGGTGGTAAGTCTGTAAGGGGTATCCTTACGTCCTGTAACATGGCTGTTCGTTCTAGCGCCCTCTCTCGTCTCTCTTGCTGCAACCAATAGAGCATCTCTGTACAATCCAACTTCATCTTCTCTATGTATGGACGGCCCTGTTTTCAAAGTTCAAAAGAAGTATTATTAGGGAGTTTTCGTGCAGCAACGTACAAGGGTTTCTGAAGGATGAAGTTGCTTACCATAAATCTATTGTTAACGAAAGAGATCAATCTCATTGGTCTTTCACAAAACAGGTGTGTCTTAATGAACGAAATCTCGATGCAGATAAATTCAACTTTTTCGTAGAAATAGATCCATGTAAGACAACTGCATACATTAAAGCTTAGTGTGCATAGCTGAATATGTACAGTCTTTTATGAACTGATTTTTTTCACACCAAAGATCTTTTACACAAATGTATACAAAAGATTGGAAAATTAATGAAGGAAGTGTGGTGGAGTTTAACTCTCACAGTTATTCCACTTGGTAAAGAAAAAGCAAATAAAAAAAATATTGTTAAAAATCCAGGTACATAGTCAAACAAGGCATCAATTCTAGACATTTCTTCATCTGTGATCATTTATGCATTATTTGTGATTAAAGAGAATCTAGTGTAGTAGGGAAAGTGAGCCTTGGGTCAAGAAAATAATTGTGAGCTTTCAAATTATTTTCAAGGTATTTAGGAAGAATTCTATTGTAGAAAGTTCCACTGAAAAGGATTGCTCTTCAAATGCCCTCATAATGATAATATGACCAAAAATGCTGATATGTTCAGGTCCCGAACATGTGAGCACATGTACATGTAGTCCCATACATTTGTTTTTTTTAGTGCCGGGCATGTTACTCTTAGAAGAATATGGTAAATTTCCTATCATTTTCTTGATTCCATCACATCAATAAACAATTCTTAGTTGTATTGTTATCAACCTTTCCAAACACTTTGAGACAGTTTCTTTCACGATTCAATCTCATGACTACAACACTATATTACCTTTAAGATACATACATGTTAGCAAATGAAAGTAAAGATGAGTTTAATCAATGATTACTTATTGTTTTGATCAAGAGGTGTAAACTATATATTTTTTTTTTTTTTTTGAAATCGTTGAAGTTCTTTGGCAGAAATTCTTTCATAAAAGAGGAGCTAATTTTCTTTTTAACGCACTATCATAACAAATCTAGTTCAGTCTCTTTTGTCAAGACAAAAGTAGCACCATTTTTATTTTTCATTTTTTGGAAACATAATGTCTGCAAGAGCTGTTAATGTTCTAAATCATTACGAAAATTCTCGTTTAAACCAGGAAGCTATCATAGCACCCCGATTTCGACTTCCAAACCATTCTCACCACCCCTCCCCTATCCCCGATATCAGCAATCCTTTCCAGGGATGGTAATCCCTAAGTAAACAAATACACACTCGCCCAGATAAAATCCACCTTCCCCCAAGGAGAAGTGACCTTCATGGCCTGGCAGCGAGAGAGGAAGAGAGAGAGAGAGAGAGAGAGAGAGAGAGGTATTATAAACATGAGTCCTGAACTATTTTCTGTCACAAGTGTGTATCCATGAAGGTCTTTATTTTGAAACATTATCGACTATAAGTTCTTCCTATAAATAATAATTTTCGCTACTTAAAACGGGAAGTTTTCATTCCATAACTAAATAATTAATTACGTAGTAGTACCCGCTCCGACTTTATTTCATGAAGGATTTATTTCGAAACATCATCGACTATAAGTTCTTCCGATAAATAATCATTTTCGCTATTAAAAACGGGACGTTTTCATTCCATAACTAAATAATTAATTACGTAATTGTACCCGCTCCGACTTTGTTTCATAAAGGTTTTATTTCGAAACATTATCGACGTCAAGTTCTGCCGATAAATAATAATTTTCGCTACTAAAAACGGAACGTTTTCATTCCATAACCAAATGATTAATTACGTAATTGTACCCGCTCCGACTTTATGATATTTTATATGCAAGTAGGGGAACGTCCGTTGTAATAATAGATTTGGTAGAAAACATGAAGGATTTATTTTGAAACATTACCGACTATAAGTTCTTCCGATAAATAATTATTTTCGCTACTTAAACTGTCGGGAAGTTTTCATTCCATATAACTAAATAATTAATTACGTAATTGTACCCGCTCCGACTTTATTTCATGAAGGATTTATTTCGAAACATCATCGACTAAGTTCTTCCGATAAATAATCATTTTCGCTATTTAAAACGGGACGTTTTCATTCCATAACTAAATAATTAATTTTGTAATTGTACCCGCTCCGACTTTGTTTCATAAAGGTTTTATTTCGAAACATTATCGACAATGATCGACGTCAAGTTCTGCCGATAAATAATAATTTTCGCAACTAAAAACGGGACGCTTTCATTCCATAACCAAATAATTAATTACGTAATTGTACCCGCTCCGACTTTGTAGGGGAACGGCCGTTGTAATAATAAATTTGGTAGAAAACATGAAGGATTTATTTTGAAACATTATCGACTATAAGTTCTTCCGATAAATAATTATTTTCGCTACTTAAACTGTCGGGAAGTTTTCATTCCGTAACTAAATAATTAATTACGTAATTGTACCCGCTCCGACTTTATTCCATGAAGGTTTTATTTCGAAACATTATCGACTATAAGTTCTTCCGATAAATAATCATTTTCGCTACTAAAACGGGACGTTTTCATTCCATAACTTAATAATTAATTACGCAATTGTACCCGCTCCGACTTTATTTCATAAAGGTTTTATTTCGAAACATTATCGACGTCAAGTTCTGCCGATAAATAATAATTTTCGCTACTTAAAATGGGACGTTTTCATTCCATAACTAAATAATCAATTACGTAATTGTACCCGCTCCGACTTTATTTCATAAAGGTTTTATTTCGAAACATTATCGACTATAAGTTCTTCCGATAAATAATCATTTTTCGCTACTTTAAACGGGACGTTTTCATTCCATAACTAAATAATTAATTACGTACCCGCTCCGACTTTATTTCATAAAGGTTTTATTTTGAAACATTGTCGACGTCAAGTTCTGCCGATAAGTAATAATTTTCGCTACTAAAAACGGGACGTTTTCATTCCATAACTAAATAATTAATTACGTAATTGTACCCGCTCCGACTTTATTTTATAAAGGTTTTATTTCGAAACATTATCGACTATAAGTTCTTCCGATAAATAATCATTTTTCGCTACTTAAAACGGGACGTTTTCATTCCATAACTAAATAATTAATTACGTACCCGCTCCGACTTTATTTCATAAAGGTTTTATTTTGAAACATTGTCGACGTCAAGTTCTGCCGATAAGTAATAATTTTCGCTACTTAAAACTGGACCTTTTCATTCCATAACTTAATAATTAATTACGCAATTGTACCCGCTCCGACTTTATTTCAGAAAGGTTTTATTTTGAAACATTATCGACTATAAGTTCTTCCGATAAATAATCATTTTTCGCTACTTAAAACGGGACGTTTTCATTCCATAACTTAATAATCAATTACGTAATTGTACCCGCTCCGACTTTATTTCATAAAGGTTTTATTTCGAAACATTATCGACTATAAGTTCTGCCGATAAATAATTATTTTCGCTACTAAAAACGGGACGTTTTCATTCCATAACTAAATAATTAATTTTGTAATTGTACCCACTCCTACTTTATTTCATAAAGGTTTTATTTTGAAACATTGTCGACGTCAAGTTCTGCCGATAAGTAATAATTTTCGCCACTAAAAACGGGACGTTTTCATTCCATAACTAAATAATTAATTACGTAATTGTACCCGCTCCGACTTCATGGGCATGGGCCGCTCTAGCTCTGCGCTCCTCCATGGCATGCACGTGCGTGCACGTTCGAAGTTTGGGGGATTTATTTTTATTTTTTTTTTAATTGTTATTTCACCAATTGTGGGTCATTTTGCATCGTTCAAACTTCCATTCTGATCTTCATCTAAATTTCGAATCGTTTTAGGATATACCAATGTCCTGAAACGAACAGAATACAAATTCATTATTCCTAGATTTCTGTGAGGCAGGAAGCTCTTAAGTTTGTTTACACTGTTGCGTAAGAAGAACAGCTGGAATTAATCCAGCCCCACGCTGTGATGTGTGGTCATCAGCCTGTTGCGGTGCGTGGTAGCAGTCTGTTATCCGCTCTTATCAGCTGCCAACCCACCCCTCCCTAGTTTAAACGAGAGAAATGAAAACTCTCCCAAATTTGAAAATGGGGTTTTGAAAACCCCGGCAGAGCTGCTATTGACATAACACGCAAGGCAATGGGTTTCCTGTGTTAAAGCTGCCGGGGTTTATTTTAAACGGAGGAATCACGTAATGAATGAAAATAGAATCAAATAAATTTATTATTACATAACTGCCCACCTGATATGTGACTGTGTCATTGAATTTCTTGTTGATAAGTTTGATCCTTTTCTTAGCCTTTGTTTCCAGCGAAGAAAGGGATGCATACAGTGCGCTTCTCTGCTTAGCTTCTTCAAGTCTCGCTACAGACGAACCCCTGTGACCTGTAACAAATAACGAAGTTTCCATTGCTTTCATATACATAAATGTGAACAGAATCCATGAGTCGTCAGCTCTTTAACACTTTATTTATTGATAAAATTAATTTGATCTGTAACTTCTGAAAGATTTTTGTCTATATGCATTTGATGTTTCATGAATCTCCAACCTACATAGTTGCAATAAAAAAGGAATATTATTATTATTTGCAAATGGAAGACTAACCTTTTTGGAAGAATCTGTCAGGATCCGAGGCAAATCTTTCAAAGCTCTCCAGAGATGTCAAGATATTCTCTCTCTGTACAATTACGTTGGCTGCCAGCTGCCAAGCATATATCGCCTTGGAGTGAAGAAAAAATTGACATTTACCAAAGGAACGAGCAAAACTAGTGTTTGAGAGTCTCTCTAAATGTCCCTACATAATAATAATAATAACATATTCTTATATGCATGTACATGTAGCGCCCTTCCAAATAAATTTGCTCAAGGCACTTCACATAAAAAAACAAAACATAACAGTAAGAATAGGTGACTTGCTCTCCAAGTTAGTATATTAGCAGATCAGTGGGAGAATAAATGTGTTTTCAATTTGTTCTCAAATGTTTGAACTATTGTACATGCATAACAGATGCTAAAAATGGCTTGATCTCTTGATTAAGAATGAAAAAATACTTCCTTGTGAATTAACAATATTAAACTTTTATCATTGCAGAAGGAAAACAAAATTGTACCCTTTTCCCCTTCAATGATATTTACATGTTAGATCTCAAATATATCTTTGGTAACCACAACTTTATTCTTCAATATTACTTTGCTTCAGTTTTGTCCTTTAAATATCAATTGAAATGTTTCACTCTGGACAAATCATATAAAAATGGCCCTTAAATAAACATAAAAACAGGACCCTTAAATAATCAACTAATTTCATACTGCATCATACTATAATATTTAATTAAAATGCAGTATTATGACATCTAAAATTGGGTGATTCCATGCAGTGTCGTACTGGACATTTTGACAACATTTTACCTCTTTTTGGCATGAAAATAAAAGAATATTTTGTTGATTGATGGTAATCCTCAAGTAGTACCAGAAAGGACACACGACCCAAGACTTAAATTGACTTGATTACACATCCTTTACAAATTAAATGAAAAATAGTGCTGCGCCATACAGGACACAAACATAAAAGAAAAAACAGAGACAAAAACAACAACAGCATATATAATATATAACAGCATAGAATCGCCCAAATATGAAACTTGTCGACACAGTACTACACTACTTCATCTATTTAACCAAAGATTACGCATTAATTAACAGACATAAATTTCTGCAATAGCAGTATGGTATTTTTATTTTGAAAAAAGAAGAGATGATATAACTCACCTCTCCAAGGAGAGGTATGTAATCATCTGAGCTGTACTTAATAGCCATGTCTAGTCTAAGATTCTCAGGCATTTGAAGTGAGCTCCAGATATGCTCTAGCTTACTCTGTGTGGTAGCCTTCTGCTTCGTGGGCTGACCCGTCTCAGTACGCTGCATTCAGAGAGGAAACAATATAGTACAAATGAGAAAATGGAAGTTGGTTGAAAAGATGATAATCAAAGATGGGGTATAATCAATGAGGTTATCCCTCTGACAGCTCACTCAGGAAGCTATGCACAACTTTGGTCTCTAATAAAACACTGAAACTGTACAAAGCAGAGTGACTGTAAACTAAAGCCAATTTTATACATGTTTAATCTTGGTAAAATTTCAAATTTGATCATCAGATTAGATTTAGCACCCTTAATTGACAATGATATGTTTCCCTAAAGATAGGCCTTCTTAACAGTTATTTTTAATTCATAGCTTTTGGCTACCAGAGATATTACATTGAAATTTTCCTTCTTTTCCATGCCTGTGAAGTTGTTTATTTCAACAAAAAATAAAAAATAAAAGTATAATTGTTAGACTCTTAAATTTGATAGAAGACATTTGTTTCAATAATGTGTCTGTTTTTTTTTTTTTTTTTTTTTTTTTTTTTTTTTTTTTTTTAGATCTAATACGTATTAAATCATACAATCTTTCATTCCATCAGCCAATAAATTCCATATTTGAAATGTCTTTTTTCATATCTACCAAAATTATATCCAAGCTCTAAGATCTAGTTTGTAACAACCACATCACTCTAATATTACTACCCAGTTACAGCCAAAGTATCTAACACTCAAGCACAATGAACTGAAACTTTCAGGAGTTGGAAAAATACATATTTGTAATTTCAATTGCTACGTCGTCTGTCTCTACTAGAGATAACAACATATAACATAATCCACTAGGATGTTTACTCCAGACAAAGAAGGCTTACCGCTGTAAGAGAAGCCCGACTGGGAGTCCTATACGTTCCTCTTGACTGCAGGAGAGAATGACGACTTGAACTACCCCCTCTAGGGGTGAGAGTGTTACGGGAAGCATTCCTACTCACAGCCCTAGAGTGTGTCCTTCTTATCAAGCCCTGAAAGGCGTCTGTAGACAGGCTCTCTGAATCGTCAATGTCAACTACAATACAACAAAAAACATGAATTAAAGTTGAGTGATTTTTTTATTGTTTTAGTTTATTTCAAAAACTATGGTAAGAAAGCAAATTAAAATGCTTACATTTGAACCCCAGATCTCCTAGTAATGATTTCCTGCTATGCGGAATTGGCCAATATCAAGACAAAATGATATTATCATTGGTAGTTCTATGAAGCTTCAGTTGATCGACATCAGAAGGAAAGGGCATAAAATACATCTTGACACAATATTATAGGTCAAAAATTTTAAATCACCTTAAAGAAAGATGTTAAATTTTCATCAAAAGAACCCTCTTACTGGGCATTCGAATTGAGGAATAATGAAATAATGAACAACGAAATAAAAAGAGCTAAAATAGTCTTGTGTGAAAGTTTTGATTCAAGTTCACATGTATATCTTTCACGAATAGGGCTTCATAATATTTCAATAGGCACAACCGCTGAAGATCTTACTTTCAACCTCTGGATCTTTTCCGAGTCCTCCAAGCATGACTGCACCTACGTTCCATTGACCTGGGATAAACTCATTCTTCTGCGTCTTCAGCTCCTCCAGTTTCTCTTCTCTTTCTCTGTTTATACAAAAACAAACGTAATACAAAATCAGGGGGCATCACATGAAAGGACTTGTCGGATGTGTTATCTGACAAGTCCTGTTTTATCTGACGGTAACCATAGTAACAATGCTTCTCAGGAAATCAAAATCATGTAAAGATGTCTGATCTGACAACTTGTCAGATGGGAAATGTTGATGAAATGCTCTCCCGAACTTAATCAGGCTGTATGAAAGTTGAAAGGCACATCATCGGTATTCACTACTGCTGGGCTCTTATGGCATGAAAGAACATCCTACGTGTCTATTTGTTTTAAAACATCTATTTTATGGTATTGTGAATTGAATGTGAAATGACTGTTAATGATCAAGTATGTCTTTCTGATTGTACAAGATTAAAATGATACTGGTATGGATAAAACAAAAAGAGTGCAGCTTTCAAATGAATAAATACGAGAAGCTGGCCTGAATATGCGGTTAGAAAAGCGTATTCGGACTGTATGTGAACCACAAATTTGAAATTTATAGTCGGCTATAGTGAATGAAATGAATAATATTTCTTTCCTTCAACCAATGATAGTGACAGTAATTCACAGCATTGAAGCACAAAAACATTAGATTTAAAGGCAATACTGATCTCTGTGTAACTTCAAATAGATTTGATCTAAATTGCTCTTACCTGTACTGCTTTTCTTTTTTTTCTTTCTTTTTTCATTTCTCAATTAGTCATTCCTGAACATAAATATAATGCTGTCTTTACTTTGAAAGAACTGATAAATATTTCAAGTTCAAATCAGTCTAAAAGGTATTTGTATGACGAGATGACAAATAAAATACACTTAGCATCTAATAAAAATATTTCTTCCAGATATGAAATCTGTACATAATGATGGCAAGTTAATGGATACAGAAAAGACAGCATCACAATTTACTGCAAAACCATCTTTTAAACCACTTAATGACATTGTTTTACACATACAGTGTACTACTTTTCAACATTGGAAAATTGAATAACGTACTATTAAAAAAAAACATCGGGATAAAGATGATCCAAAATGTAACACAGTACCCAAAAGAACCAAGAAAAGGGTTATAAGAAATTTACAAGGTGGCATATGCCACATCATTCCTTTGAAAGGAGGTATTATAGGTTGTTGCATGTGTTTATAAATTATGAAAAATATCATAACAAGCAAGCCAAATTTTAATAAATTGGATTTTCACTTTCAATCTCAACTGTTTGTTGAATAAACATAAAATGGTCTCAGTAAAACAATCACGCAATCTTTTTATTACCGCATAACCAATAACCTAGTGTCATCTCTTGCCTTCCCTTTGGCCAGTTTGGGCAGTCTTTTAGGGGGAGAAAATATCAATTGTCAAAAGCTATAATGGTATTTTTCATTCTTCTGAACCTATATGTAATTGCAAACATGAAACACATCATGATTGCATAAAAAGTTACTATTAGACTTAACAATCAACAGTAACTTTTGTAGCATTTTGATTGGCTGTTGAGCAACGTTGCCATGGTAGTTAAATGTACCATTGATAGCAAAGTTACTATAATAGTAATTCTTTATTTAAAGGGGACCAGCTAAGACTCTTCTCCCAGATAATATCCATGAATGAAAAGACAAGTACTAAGAGAGAAAATATTAAGATGTAAAATTAAAAAGGATACTTTGATTTTCCTTGAAATTGTAGATGGGTGATTAATAATGAAGAAAGATCAAAATCCCCTGAGTGAATGTTTAACTGTGTGTTCAAAATCTATGCTTGCATAAACCCATGCAAGTAAAGCCACAGTAACATATCCACAGCAAGACCCCGTACTGATGTTTTCTACATGCTGTACCGCCCTACAGTGAAAGTTTTTACTGTGGCATGAGCATGAAGAATGCTTTATCATATGTAAAGGTTGCAAAAGAAATCAGAAAAAAGCAATGAATAAACAAAGGTAATAGCTTTAAACATTCACCTTGAATACTGCAAAGGATATGTATTTGCGATTATCAAACTTCTTGCATTAAAGTGGCATGTGTATATATATATCAGAATAAGAATCAAAGAGAAATCATCATGGATATTCTACTTCATAAAGGTCTGGAATAATATGATTGTTTATTTGCAGTGTACAATACCTAGGTCCAATTGATTCCTATCAAATTCTGTGGATTCACAATACAGTGCGCCACCTATCGGTTGCAGCGGACAGGCAAATTTCTAACTTTGGGGTCGACATCGCAGGCGCAGCGCATGCGCTAGTGTGACTGTGTGACCTTTTAAAAGTGGAGGATCCAGCAGTTTCTTGGTGAATGCGGGTGATGAACTAAAAAAAAATATTTGACTGAAGTGGCATACTGGCCAGCGCAGCATAATAAACGCATTTTATCATTGTTATTTATGCAGCGCAGGGCGAACCACACAGAGATTAATTTCAATGTCGACTTTTTCCCATGGGGCATTGCAAATTTCTGCCTGTCTGCTGCAATCAATAGGAGGCGCACCGTATTGTGAATCCATCAAATTGAAAAAGAAAGACATATATACTTTGTTCTCTGTAGCTTGGATGAGCTGATTTTCTCTTGAATCTGACCTGTTTCGCTCTCTGTGTCACTATCATACAAGTGATATACAGCTCCCAAGAAATCAGTTTCCTGTCAACAACAAAAAGAATAAATAACAGAATGGATTTTTAAATGACACATTTCTATGATTTGATGTTACACAGGATTAAATGTTTAGGACATAAATTTTTAAATGAACAATCTTTATTCAATTCCACACTTCATCAAAATTGTGATTTATGTTCAGGTGTGCTTTCATATAGATACGTTAATTTGAATTTAGAAATTGATTTTTGTCACGGCATGGAAACTTTGTTTCATACTCTCTAAATTTCTTCCAACAGAACATAGATTAGAATAAGCAGGGAACAGAAGTGAGGAATAATTGTCCTAAAATGCATATAATAGTTGACATATCTCACCTGAGAAGAGACATATTTAATGTAGTCCTCACAGCTGACAGTACTCTTCCACCATTGCAGCCAGGATGCGTATGCTCTGGTGTTCCTATCATCCATCATCATAGGTCTACCAAACCCTCCTCCTCCAACACCCCCTCCACCACCTAGTCCACCACTTGCCCCATAGTTGTAGCTACCCCCAGCGCCATTGGCGCCACCGCCAGCACCCCCAAGCCCACCATTGGTGCTGTTGAGACCCAGGCCAAGGGAATCTCCAAAGAAGCTAGTACCACCCTGGAGGAGGTTGTTGATGCTCTTCACGTTGGTTGGGTGAGCAGGGTTCTGTCTCGCAAATGTGGCGTTGAAGATGGGGCTGCATTGGCAAAGAAGAGGGAGTGGAACTTGTGAAAGACTTTAATTTATAAAGATCGTAATCAGAAATCTATTGATATGTGTATTATTGTGTGTTATGCCGAGACTACTGGCTTGATAGACTACGGCTACTCTCAGTTTGACCGACTCTTCCAATATTTTCTGAAAATTTCATTCATGGAAGATGAGCAGATTTAGTAAATACATTTCTTTGTGTCAATGGAACAATATGAGGTAACATTGATTCACTCCAAATTACTTTGGCTTCAACATTAAAGTTGAACTTAAATCTGCAATACTCATGTTGAAGTCTGGATGACATCATTACCTCTTACACCACTCCTCTATCTCAATTCCCCATGGAGATTCTTCTTTGTGAACTAGATCAGGATTAAGGATGTAATCTGCTTAATATTTTAATCTTAATCTTTAATCTTTGATATCTGGATTACACGATTACCTCTTACACCATTCCTCTCTCTCAATTCCCCATGGAGATTCTTCCTTGTGAACTAGATCAGGATTTAAGATGCGATCTCCCTTGCCTCTGTTGAGGGTGGTTGATGCTAGGAGGGGAGCCTTGTGCAAGGAGTACTGGCTAGCTGCAGTCTCCACAAACCCATCCTGAGATAGATCAAGAATAGAATAACATTAGAAAATCCGTTATAAGGAAATTACAGTAAAAATATTGCATCTATGATGCAACCAGGGTAGATTTCATCGTTAGTATTAGAGTAAATTTGTCACTTTTAGTAAATACCATGGTAAAGCTGCTAAACAGCCAATTAAAATGCAGTATTTCAGTTTCTTCAGCAAATCTAATGTAAGTACTGTATCTCGGATGTATGCAGTAAATATATCAGACGGGAAATAAACTTTATAGAAATGATAGATCAAATTCATTGCTCGATAGAGAACGAACTTGGGAAAATGGGCAAGTGAACCATATGGGGGAAATGGCCAATAGGGAAGTGCATAACAGACGACAGCATCACGTTCGTGCAAAATTTCGCGGCGATCGGACCATCCGCGGCCAAGATCTCAGGGGGGGGCAAATTGACCCCCCCCCCCCAATCAAAATCTCCTCTTGAAAAGCCCAGTCAGAATAGGGTTAAGAGTTGCTGCAATAACTATGCACATGTGCCAAATTAACTTTTAAATTATGCCTCGACTTACATGACTATTAAATGTATGCGGATTTGAGATATACAAAGTTAACTGCTGGTCAAATAAAGCAATGAAAAAACAGCCTACAATTTCATGACAGCTACGAGCATAGAGACCAGAGCTAAATAGTGATAACACGTACAATATAGATTCGGGTACTTCCTTCAAGGATGCAGCAGAGAATTAAAGAAAGTCAGGTAGATTATGCAACAGTCCTCAGAATCCATGCAAGTATTAATTAATATGAGAGGAATCTTAACAGTTAAATACAAATACACAAGGAAGAGGAAAAGCTGCCAACTTACCATGTCAAAATTGAAATGATCAGTGGGTAATGTCTTGAGGATTTCTTGGTAAACTTCTTTAATTTCTTGGCCTCTGAACAAGTTAGCATCTAGTTTCTTAATAGTGTTTCCATCAACCTAGCATAGGAATAACAAACAAGCTGGCTAATGACTTCCTCTCGTTTCCATTCAGTTATTGAAGATAATTCATAGAATATAAAACCTTATTTAGATTATACAATAGAAGTAATAGGAATGTACAATGCACACATCTCAATCCAATTACATGCTGAAGGCATCTACATACTCCTGGTACTTCTGTGTAAGTTGTTATTTTTTTTTATATTAACTGCTTTCGCCAATATGTATGCATTGTCAAATTCACTATTTCATCATTTTTTGGTACATTTATATGTCAATGGGGATGTTTTCAAGAGTTGTTGAATTTGTGTTGCTCTTTGAATATTGAAATCACCAAAATAAAACTGAGTTACAAACTGACCATTTATAGATTCAATAGACCAGTTTCATATTCAAATTTTATGCATACTTTTTTAACAAAGGTTGTTCTTGACAACCTGAAAGGTTGCCAGAGGCTTGCCTGCTTAGAAACAACTAATGTATGCAAACTGGAAACAGTCTGGTAGAGATTGAGAGTGCCCGCTGTCTGACTGACCCTCTCAGAGACCTTGTTACACCTAATAACTTACCTCATCAGTGAGTTCATTGAAGACAGTCTGGTAGAGATTGAGAGTAACCGCTGTCTGACTGACCCTCTCAGAGACACTGTTACACCTAATAACATACCTCATCAGTGAGTTCATTGAAGACAGTCTGGTAGAGATCGAGAGTGACTGCTGTCTGACTAACCCTCTCAGAGACCCTGTTACACCTAATAACTTACGTCATCAGTGAGTTCATTGAAGACGGTCTGGTAGAGATTAAGAGTGACTGCTGTCTGACTAACCCTCTCAGAGACCCTGTTACACCTAATAACTTACGTCATCGGTGAGTTCATTGAAGACAGTCTGGTAGAGATTAAGAGTGACTGCTGTCTGGACTCACCTCTCAGAGAACCTTGTACACCTAATAACATACCTCATCAGTGAGTTCATTGAAGACAGTCTTGTAGAGATTGAGAGTGACGGCTGTCTGACTGACCCTCTCAGAGACACTGTTACACCTAATAACATACCTCACAGTGAGTTCATTGAAGACAGTCTGGTAGAGATTGAGAGTGACGCTGTCGGACTGATCCTCTCAGAACCTGTTAACTAATAACATACCTCATCAGTGAGTTCATTGAAGACAGTCTGGTGAGAGATTGAGAGTGACTGCTGTCTGACTGACCCTCTCAGAGACACTGTTACACTAATAACATACCTCATCAGTGAGTTCATTGAAGACAGTCTGGTAGAGATTGAGAGTAACCGCTGTCTGACTGACCCTCTCAGGACCCTGTTACACCTATAACATAACCTCATCAGTGAGTTCATTGAAGACAGTCTGGTAGAGATTGAGAGTGACCGCTGTCTGATGACCTCTCAGAGACCTGTTACACTAATAACATACCTCATCAGTAGTTCATTGAAGACAGTCTGGTAGAGATTGAGAGTAAACGCTGTCTGACTGACCTCTCAGAGACCTGTTACACCTATAACATACCTCATCAGTGAGTTCATTGAAGACAGTCTTGGTAGAGTTGAGAGTGACCGCTGTCTGACTGATCCTCTCAGAGACCTTGTTACACCTAATAACATACCTTCATCGTGAGTTCATTGGAGACAGTCTGGTAGAGATTGAGAGTGACCGTGTCTGACTGATCCTCTCAGAGACCTTGTTCACCTAATAACATACCTCATCAGTTTTTGAGTTTCATTGAAGACAGTCTGGTAGAGATTGAGAGTGACCGCTGTCTGACTGATCCTCTCAGAGACCTTGTTACACCTAATAACATACCTCATCGGTGAGTTCATTGAAGACTGTCCAGTAGAGATTGAGAGTGACCTCTGTCTGACTGACCCTCTCAGAGACCCTGTTACATCTAATAACTTACTTCATCGGTGAGTTCAATGGAGACAGTCTGGTAGAGATTGAGAGTGACTGCTGTCTGACTGACTCTCTCAGAGACCCTGTTACACCTAATAACTTACATCATCAGTGAGTTCATTGAAGACAGTCTGGTAGAGATTGAGAGTGACCGCTGTCTGACTGACCCTCTCAGAGACCCTGACATCCGATGTCCGGACGGTGGATTTGTTAGGCATCTTTGTGGTGACTGTTGCAGGCTGGGGGTGGGTGGGTTCCCTTATCTTAATCCTATCAAGCATAGATATTCAAATAGTCTATGAGTGATGTCTTGAGAAAATAAACATAATAAATTTTATAAACTATTTTGATATTGCACAAATGCCTTTCATTAGTTCAGGGTTATATCAAAATTAGAAACTACCACTATTACTGACAGATTTCTGACCACGGATCATAAAGAGAGTCCATATGAATTAAGAGTTTCAATCCTGTAGCTAATAATAGAGACCCAGGGATTTCATTTTCACCCATATGTGCTCCTGTTGTCGCGAAAACAGCAAACAGAAAACCACAATGTCATAAATCATTTGGCTTGAAGAAGTATGCTGGAGAATACATACATTTTCAAATTTAGTCCAAGCAAAATACACGTTATCAATCAAATACATGAATTATAATGCTTCTACAGAGTTCAATTCAATATCTTTATTTTAGGAGCAATCTCAATGAGCTGCCAAGCTGGCATCTAACATATGTGATGCGTCACGTCGAAATGAGAGACTAGTCGCGATTTTTGAAATTCATTTTATTTGATATTATTGAATCCTGATTCATTGCCTTGAATTTGATATATAACCCGACTGTAAAGAGTAAATAGAAGTGGAGATATTAGCCTCTGAACGCCGAAATTGTGTGCTTGGATAATCAAAATCAAGATGAAAAACGTTCTCGAAGTTTACTTCCGTTTGACTCCGCACCAGAAATTATTAAGAACCGCTGTACTCACCGAAATTGCCCTACGCAACCACTTGTTACAAAGGTGAACGATTGACCAATCGAGGAGGCTGCAGTTCAGTATACAGAGAACAATATCGTCCATCACGGCCGATGTCGAGCAAAGCGCAGCTAAGCGGAAACAACGGCAGTTGTCTAAATAACATTCAATTTCTCAAAAAAAGAAAGCTAATTTTGAGTTGTTTTATATCTTCGTCAAATAAATAAAACGTCATGCTCTTTCTAATTGTTTAAGAAAAAGTCCGCTCTTTTAAGAAAAGTGTTTACCAATCCTGCGGCTAAAAAGTTAAAACAATAACTTATTTTAAAACCTTTTTGTTAGTTTTATTCGATGGTTTCGTGCTTCTTGAATTGTCCAATCGCGATACCTTACTCAGAATAAAGCGAGTTCATTTGTATCTGAACTCTGTTGGAAATTTTTAAATAAATAATATGTCGTATAGACTAAATCATCTTGTACAGGGGCTTATGCATTTTGTTTATATTCTTTGCATCAGTATATGATAGAGAAAGCTCCAAAAATGTTTTAATAAATATTTGCGCCTCACGAATGTATTAAAATTTTCTCTGATCACGTTTTATGAGTGGCTAGGTGAGCCTTAAGACAATGAAAATAAAAAACGTAAATGATTTGCTCGATCTCGTCTTTATGTGACTAAACTTGGACCAGTAATAAGAAGATAATAATTTAGAAATGAATTATTTTAAGAGTAAATCGTATTTTGTTTCGTCGTGTTTAGTAAAACGCTACTTTCTTAAACACGTTACTTTGTAAAAAAACTGCAGAAGACCTTTAACCTTAAATACTGTATCAGAAGTATTTATCACGTCACCTCTTTTATATGCTCTATGTTTCCTGATGGAACCCAAATTTGTTAAGGAGTTTTAATTTCCCATCAGGACAACAATATCGCGGCCCCTAAAATAAATGCTAAATTAACATTCATTTGATCCAGATAGCTAAGTCAAACAATAAGTAGCTTTCCCCACATAACCCCCCCCCCCCCTTCCCCTACCCGATTGTTAGATTTGACATTCTTTTGCGTGCTTAGCTATCCCGGATGAAACAGCTTTATTCACAGCAGTTGTCGTGCATCGCACGCAAAATTTCTGAGTGCAGCTAAAGAGAGTTTAGTTCGCTATTCGCTCACAAAAACGAACAAAAAGCCAGTTGAACAATCACATCACATGACCTGATCGTCCAATAAACAAAGCCATGCGTTTCTAAGGGCGGAGCTAAACGGAGAGGGAAATGAGCTGGACGTTCGCTTGTATGTCCGGAAAAAAAAAAAATATGACTGAAAAACACTCGCCGAAAAACTGCTTTTTTACCACTTTTCCGTTATCATTTTCACTCATTTTTTTAACAGAGCAAAGATGAAGCATGGTAGTATCAGAAAATCAAAAAAAAAAATTTTCCTCAAAATTTTGAGTTTTTTATTAGTTTGTCGATTTACTCGGATCTTTGATCTGCGACTTCTCTCTCATTTCGACAAGACGTATCACATATGTACAATACAGCATTTATAAAATCAAGTTCCTTTTTCTAATGGAATACTGCAATTTACCTCATTTTCTTCATCTCTATATGTATATATATATCTCTCTCTCCTCTTCTACTTCAAGGTTTTCTTATCTTTTTATACTCCTATAATTTTATCTGTCTCATTCTCTTGCTCTGTTTCTGTGAAGTCAAATGTTTCACCAGATAAAATTCAAATAGTTTTTTTCAATTACGGATTGGTATGAAAAAGGTAACGAAGAGGGCTGGCCCTAATCTACTATTTATTATTTGAAATTTGTATTTTTCTACCTTATTAAATGACTAGATAAATGATTGCCTCTTTGATACTGTAATCGTGGAAATCTTCGCGGCACATTAATTTTCGCGGATTTTGCGCGAACATCAGCAGGCGCGAATTTAAAAACGCGCGAATTATGAGCATGCTTTTTCTTTAATGCATGTATTGGATGCATTCAGTTGCGTGCTTACTAAAATGCAGCGCGAATTCAAGAACATGTGAACATTCTTTGAGGCTGCTCAGCGCGAAAAATTAATCGCGCGAAAATAACATCGAATACAGTATACTGTACTTACATTTCTTCTTGTTCCATTCTATCTGCTTCTGCGGCTGTGTGTCTCATCTGACGTTTCATTGCAACTCTCCTCTGTTCCATCCGTTCATTGTGATCAACAGCCTACAAATACCACACAAGTCGTTAAGGTTTGACAAGTCAATATTACTCTTTCCACTGTTCTCACAAACTACAGTCTGTGTCAAATAAAATGGTACAGTTGGGGGAAAAATAATTTAGGTGTGAAATCTTTTCAAATAATGTGTGTATATGGTACCAAATTAAAGCCAGAAGGTTTTCCTTGCTGATGCACTTTGTTCTGTATAATTTGCTTACGTTAAACAAAAGTTATGCTAAATTTTGTGCGACAAGGAACAATCAAAATTACGCACATCTATTGTTCCATTATGCGAAACCTACACAAAAGCAAGGACGTCGTGCGAATATGGATTTTTCTTGACAGTAGAAAACTGGTCATATCTCAAAAACTACAGCACCAAATGTGATGAAAAAATTGTAAGAAGAACGTCTAATTATCCTGCTTTTTGAAAATGCCAAACAATACCAGGTTCTAATTAATATTCATACTATAAAAACATGCTTTCCGATTGCACCATGTTTTTTTACACAGACTGTACAGTCCATTCACGATCATCCCATAAACATCACTCGTGAAAACCTCCAACATGTAGCAATCCAAACTATCAAGCAAATCTCTTTTACTGCAGCAAAACACTCCTCTTTTATAAAAGTTTGTTCCTCATGATTTGTTTATTTCCTTTCGAACTTGTTGAAAATGCGTTGGCAAAACCCAGCTACAACTTCCCCCCCCCTCCCCTCCCCGGAAAAAATAAAATGTGTAGTGAGAATCACACTATCTCATTCTAAATTTTGAAAAAAAGAATAAAATGGGAATATGCAAGATTATAAATAGAATTTTGAAATCATATCCAAGGCAAGAGTGGCTAGGTTTGTGGACCTATATCGGTCATAAAATGGTCATAACTGGTGAAGAGAAAGAAAGTAACGTTTGTGTAAGTGGACATAAAATGTGCATGAATCAATAAATATATTTCAAGTGAAAACTTTCAATATCCTGAGTCTATGCTAGTTTATGGAATGGTGGTTTCTTACCCCCCCCCCCCCCCCCCCCGAAAAAAAAGAAGTCATTAATAAACAATGTCAGCAGTTGAGACTAAAAACATTTCTAGTGAGAGTGTCCACGAAAATTATAAGCATACAGTCCAGCCTTCATAACAATAAAGAAATGTGATGTTCACTTCTTAAAAGCCATCACACAGTGCTCAGCTAAGTTGTTTTTATCAAAGAAAAAAAACAACCCAAAACAAACAATTCTTTGGAAAAAATTGAATGACAAAATAAATGTCCACTATATCTTTTCCAAGTGATATAGTCATCATGATCATGTTGAAAATCACAAATTCAAATCAAATCAAAGTCCATTTATGAAAGAAAAAATGAAGGTAAAAACAAAAATACAATATTAAACATCAACCAATAAAAATGTCAGACTTCATACTACCCTACACCTAAAGAAAAATTAGTGTATGGGACTACAAGAAAATAAACATAACAAAAAGGTAGACAAAACCATCAAAAATATTCATTGGTCTATGTAGATATCTAAGGTGAAGTGAGTGGTCACATTTTAAAGCCAGGCTTCGTTTTAACATATTGTGAATACTTTCTTTATATTTCAAAGTGTTTGTTTTGTTTTTTTATTTTAATGCAAAATTGCATAGGTATGCCAGAACCATCAAATAAGAAAACAGCACTTCAATTAAAAACATAATGTGCATCTAAACAACCATGACCACCTCTTACTAAAATGCACCTTAAAATTTACCACACTTACCCCAAAATAAACAGTATTAAGCTGGAAAAGGTGAATGGCATATTCAAATTGGCTTAATAAATGCATAACAAATGAAATATACAAGTATGTCCTTGATTGCATATTATACAAGTGTTAAGAAAGCAAAACATCTTTTGTTAAAGTATTAGTCCATAAAGTAGTAATATATGTTCAATGCTACTCCATATGCGCTTTTCAGCTTTGTTGATGTCAGATTAGTTACTAGTCACTAGCAGGACACCCAATGATGAATTCCCAATTTTGATCGATGACTGAAGTTCCTTGATGATTTTTATTTGTTTGTATGTAGCTCTGAATTTTTTAGAGTCATTTTATTTTATTAGAGACCCATCCCTCACTTTCAACTCAGTCCCCCCCCCCCCCCACTTTTCAAAAAATGCTCTGCCGCCCCTGTGATTCATGTTTAAAGTCAGGTTTTCAGCCAAATCTTTATAACCATTTTAAAGAGAGTAAAGATTAAAAACAGGCCACTGTTTGTATTAATCCCATCTTTTTAAAAATATTTGGTGCAATTTGATCACTAAATCAAAATTCATTATTCGGCATAAAGGGGTTCCGCGTACCAGGATGTTACTTCATTGCACTCATTGTTACGTCATAAACAGATTCCGTGTATGGTTACCTTGATGTGGCTTGCAAGCATTTTTAGTTTTGTAGTCTACAGACTCAATCAAAAATCCACAAAAATCATGTTTTACGTCTGGCTCTCAGCCTAAACTGTTCCATTTTCAACCAAATATAGATTAAAACCTGGCCACTGCTTGTATTAACCTCGTGTGTCAATTTGGCGGAATTAAAACAAAAACTGACAGAGCCTTTTACAAACATACACACATACAACATTACGTTAATTATAGTAGAGATTAATTATCAAAATTGTATGACTTATCATTAATTAAGAGAATTGTATCAAATATCATTAATCATCAAAGTTGCATTAGTTTCCATTAGCAACTAAAATTGTATTACTTATTACAATCTCAATTGTTATCATCATTGAATTATTTATTATTGATTATCTTAATTATGTACTATGAGTTAACATTTATTAGTGATCAAAAGGTATACCATATGTGAACATTTATGATGAATATTGTGCTAGTTATCGTTAATTAATCAAAGTTGTCAATAACAATTGAATATATGAATATGAGAACAACGCAGGTCCATGAAAATTCATTTAGAGAGAATCAAGAAAAACCAAGTGATTTTTGTGTGTAGCCAATGGGGGTTTGGAATAGTTTTTCATTAATTTCAGGCATTTTGGGGCAGTCAGTGCTATAAATTATACACAAGATGGGCTCATGTATAAGCAACAACCTCCAATGATTAACTCAATTTGGCCAAGAGATGAACGTGGGTGGTTCTTATATTCAGGTCTTCAATTGATTATTATTATCAATACCTCAATTCTTTTATTTCAAACCACATTGGCCCGAATTCACAAAGGTGGATACTGCAAAATCCATGGTTTCAACCCTGGATTTAACCTAGGGTTGGACCTAGGATTTTCAATTTGGTATTCACAAAGGTGGACTCGACTGAATCCACAGATCCACAGCGTCATAATACGTTATAATTTGGGTCAACTGTTGATGAATCATAAACTGGTGAATCCGTGGATGCGTGGATTAAAAAACTCACAGATCCATGGATCCGTGGGTTTTGCAGAATCCTCCTTGTGAATTTTGGCCCTTGTGTTTTACCTGTAGGAGTGGAGGAAGATCCTCCTCTTCCGGGAGTGCTTCCTTCTTTCTCTCGGTCTTAGCTGAGCGATACATGGACAGTCTCTCTAGGTCCTGCTTGATGACAGAGCTGGAATCTGGATGTGCTTTGGATGCAGCCTTGGTAACAGCTGGTCTGGAATGCGATGTGTCTGCTGTAGGTTGAGCTTCTGGCTGCTTAATGGTAAATAGCAGAATGGATTTAGTATAATGCAATAATTGACTCGATAGGTTACAAAGTACAAAGAAGAAGGAATAAAATTTATCTTAACAACTAGGCCCATATTCTGCTATGAAGACTGAGTTTGTACGTGTAACAAGTTCCTGCAAAGCTATTGAGCGATCCGCATCAGTAAAAGGATCGCACAATCATGACAATAGCTTTGTACGAACTTGCCACGCATACAAACTCATTCTTCATAGCAGAATATGGGCCCTAGTGTCTCGATGGGCTTCGGATGCAGCGTTGATAGCTGCCGGTCTGATCGTCATTCTATATTAGTTCATAACGATCAAGCTGGTACATAATGAGCAACAAAGCAAACCTCAGACTGAACCCTGTTATATTATTATATCCTATTAATGTGAATTTCAGGGACGTAACCAAGAGTCCTGAATAAAATAATAAAAATAAGAGCACCATATAGCCCTCTTATAAACCCAATATCAAATAGCAAACAGTTTATAGACTTGATTCCCCATAATATTTACTTGGATGGCGACATCTGTCTAGAACTTCTTTTCAGAGGTGCAAAGAGGCCCTGAACATGCAACCAAATCTCATTGAACAAGAAAGTTATTATGGAGTATTTGTGAATGGTAAAACCTGGAGTCCAAATGAAATCCTCACCTTGACTTTGTCCTCTAGATCTGGCTCATACAGGTTGTACTTCGGTCTGTTTCTATGAGAGCTTTTAGGTCTGCCTTCATTGGAGTAAGGCTTCACACCCACCTCCTCATAAATGGATTCATAATGGTGGAACTCTGGTAGAGAACTGGAGCGATGTAACCGGAATTCTCTCTCTCCAAACTCCTCTAGTTTTCTGCATGATAGAAGACATACATATTCAATGGAAGATGTGATAATACTTCAATATTTACCTAATAGTCTTCTTTAGGAAACAAATTGGAAGCATGCAATTGTAGGCTGTGAATTTGTCAAAACTTTACAATTTATGAATGCCCAGATTAAACATTACCTTTGAAATTGCTATTTTTCCAATTACATTTCTTCCATTGCAATGTTGATGGTATCCTGGTTCTTGGCTGCACTATTATTTCTGCTCTCAGATTTGTTCTTAAATTTATGTTTTCATGTATTTCAGGATCCTCTCATACTTGTAACTAGCTACAAGACTGTCCTATTCTTACTTTCCCTCTTATACATATATAATTGTAGACATTTCCATTCTGTCTTCATGCATTTGAGCATACTAAGAAAGTACATTTTATAAATTAAGTATTCAAACTTTTGAACTGGTTTCTTGAAGGATAACTATACCCACAATTCAAACGTTTCCTTTTTACTCAGCAGTGACATGTGTTTAACACCAAACCTTCCGATACAATGGCAAGTCAATTATGACCAAATTCACAAAGGAAGCTATATTCAATGTACATGTAATATGTATAAACCTCCGCTATGGACTAGTAAAAGGCCAATAAAGCATATCTGCTTGTTCATTGGATATATACAAGAACATGCTCTTTCTATGCTAATGAAGGTTGAAACCATGGTTTAAAATAAACCTCGTGTCAAGTCGTGCCATAGACGACAAAAATATAATTACTTGGTGAGATCTGCGCTCTCAGTGACCCCCGCCTGTGATTCAAGCAACGTATTAGTCTCCTCCCCAGTCCCTTCAAAGGTATCTGCTTCTTCCTCCCTCATAGCTGAAGCCATGGCACCCCTCTCTAATGTGTGAAGGTCTGGTAAGTAGTCTAAGACCCTGGAGGTATGTATTGAAGGGAACTGGGAGGTCATGTCTCGGATCTGCTGGTCCACGGTTGGGCGGTGGTTTCGTCTCCGCTTGGGACGACTCGTTGCAATCTGTCAAGAAGAAATAGTTTACATCCATGAAAAGCCTCCACACACACAGCTTCACACTTTAATTTTTAAGATTATTTCCAAGATTGAAAGTCCTGTGTATGTAAAAAAGGAGTTTTGACAAATTATGGCAGACTTTTCAGCTTTCCACTTAAATAATTGAAGTTTACGTCAATGTTCTATTAAAATTTTTAAAAAATTTTGACAAAACACAGAATTTGCACATCTTATAGATATGCCCTCTTTAAAAGAAAACAATAAGAACTTAATTTCACACATAGTAGTCAATAATGAATAGGAAATAAAATGAGTGAAACATTGCATTTTTCACTATATCGAGTAAAAAATACATGCATAGTCATAATAGGGTAATAATTTTATTTGAAAATCATTTGCTAGGTCTATCAAGTTATACAAGCATTGTGTCACAATTCAATAACTTAACATCACATCTGCATTGTGTTCACGAAGCCATTCTTAAAGTTACGAACGACTTAAGAACGACTGGAATATGTTATACAAGCATTCTGTGTCACAATTCAATAACTTAACATCACATCTGCATGGTGTTTCACAAAGCCGATTCTTAAAGTTACGAATGAATTTAAGAATGACTATAATAATCACATGCTTTATAATTTAGTGCAAGAACTAATCACCAGTCATCCGTAGCATACAAACAACTAGGTGAGAGTATCAAGGAAAGATGGATGTACACACCAGCTTTTGATAGGAGAGAGGAACATTCTCTTCCTTAGCATGTCTTGATGCAGGTCTAGGTGATGAGATGAGATGATGACTATCTTCAGAATCTGAATGATCTCCTCTGATGTCTGCTACAATATGACGACGTATGGCAAGAATGTTGAGACTGGATGGATTGAAAAATAAACAACAAACATGAGATAATAGTAAAAAAATAACAATAATAATAATAATGAAAACTTAAAGACCGCACACAACCTCTGAGAAAGCTCATGGCGCTAGCTCAGCAACAGTTCTCTTTGAGGAAGGTATGTTACAAATTAATATTACATGTAGTTACAAATAAAAACCGTGATCAAATTTTATACACTTGCATCGCCAATTGGCATTCCCAGCTTCGCCAAGCAAGACGCCATCTGGGGGGCATTTTTATCAAAGGACTTGTTGGACGTTTCATCTGACAAACTGTTATAAGCTACTGAAATGCTTGCATCTGATTGGTTGAGAGCAAATTTGTCGGATAAAATGTCCGACAAATTTTGATGAAATGCCCCCCAAGCCTCTTGCTTGCTGCTGAGTTCACCAACTGAAAAGCTTTAAATATAAAGATGATAATAATTACAAGCAGCATTCCGGTTGCAAATAACTTCTCAAGAAGAGGGTATACAGCATATTACCCCGGACATAGCAAAGAAACTTAATGGGAAGTGCTTGAACCAAAAAGATACTCATTTAAATATGGATGGCAAGTAATAAGTGTGAACTAATGTCTCGCCAAAAGATGTTATAGCCAGTCATAAAATCAAACCCTCAACCATTCTCATTGAAATTCGAGTCAAACTACAATACCTCCAATGCTTTGCGATATCACCCCCTAATTTTAGAGAATTATACAAATATCTTATAGCTATATTTTAGGAACCACATAAAAGGTACCAGTAAAAGTAAAAGTGAAAACACTACCCTTGGATCTCTCCACTGAGTATACTGTATTAGCTAAACCTTTTATGGTGGTTTTATGCTTGGGAATTTCACAAACCACTGGTTGATTGTGAATTTAGCAACATACAAAAATATTGGCATATAGTTACATAATTTCATTGGCAAAAATGTCTGTGACTTCATATGACCACCATCCATAAACCATATATAAATTAAGTGAGATGAGATAACATGAGAAAGCAAAGCAGGATACCAATAATTTGTAATCACTATAATCCTTGGTTCCCATAACCGGTATAAAAATTGACAAGTTATACTTACAATTTGTTAGAGTCCAGGGAGACTTGAGCCTTCAGTCTGCTCATATTGGCAATACCACTGAACACATTCCTATCAGTCAGCACTGAAAAAATTAAACAATATGTGGTATAATTTTTAAGTATGATTTGAAAACGTAACAAATCTGTATCAAACTATCATAGTCTGTACCTGAAATACCTAAACACATTTCTTTCTACTACCACTGAAAATTAGACAATTAATCAGTTTAAAGTATGGTTAAAATAGATTACAAGGTTTGTCTATATATAAAATCCATCTTGCCCTTAGAGACAATCCATCTTTGTACCAGGTCCACAACTGAAGATGTATAGCTTCATATCAAATTTGATTCAGCCACTACATGAATGTAAAATGTTGGAATTTCAATGAGCTTTTGATTCTTTATCTTAATAATTGGGCACAATATTTGAAACACAGCTGTAATTTTAAAATAGAATATTGTCTAAATCATAATCATTTACACACTTCGGAAATTAGGTTTTGAATAGGAGAAACTGAATCATACGGTATATATACATCATATGATTTCAAGCAAAAACAAAGATTCCATGGGCAAAGTCTTTTTAAACAATATCTGTACCACATGAAGATCTGTCAGTATGTACTGTTCCATTTGAGTGTTTCATTATCATATATCTCAAAGCATTTACTCACTTTTGGCCTTTTCAGTGTAGTGCTGAAAAAGCTGCTGACACACAGTGACGATGTGAACAGTAATACGACGCTGGAGCTCCTTATTTTCCTCAAAAGTCTGGAAAAAAGGAACAATATTTTCGGTCTTAATAATTTGAGCTCAATTTGAATAGCAGTTATGTTTCACATCTTAGACTCTATTTTCCAATATCAAATAGACAAAACAAGACAAATGCTATTCGCAATTAAAGCCCAAAGTTGAGAAATTGCCTTTTGCGAACCCTGACTTTTGACATGCGGACTCCAAAATCTATTTGTATCATCTTCCTATCGTCATAAATGGTATCATAAAGTTTGAAATAATAGTAGTTTTTAATTTATCACGGTACAAAGCAATAAATAGAGGTAGTGACATGAGTGGGTACCGGTAGGTAGCAATTCCTTGAATGCTGTTTGCACCTTATAAGGGTAGCCTAGCTAAGCTGGGTAACAATTAGCAATACTTAAGAAATTGTAATAACAAGGCTAATACTTGGAATTTAATGAGTTGACCTACATGTATGTAGCCCCTTGACCTTTGGATTACGGACCGATACCAGTAATCTATTCAGATTGTCTTCCATTCATGATAGCGTAAGAGATACAACAAATGTACTACATGTATCACCAAGTTTGAATATCGTGTCTCAAGTGGTTCTTGAGATATAGGGATAACAACTAAATGGGACGGAAAATTCAAGAGCATGATGCTAAGCTTCGGGGGATCTAGGGGCACTATGATAAAAACGATGTTTTCTAATATGGCATACTCTCATATAGAGATATGTTTAGTTACACAGCTATAGATAAGTAGTATGCAAAAGAATGGAATTGTGCAATAAAATGCAATCTGATACAAGCTGGTTAACATTTCTTTGAAAAGAAAGAAAGGAATTTGCTTCATATCTCACCAAGAAAGGATCATCAACCTGTCTTCGGATGTCTGGCCAGATGGAGTTAACTTCACCCAATATCACACCAGCCTGGTGAGAGAGAGAGAGAGAGAGAGAGGAGGAGGGAAAGAGATAGAGACAGATGAAGCAAACATACCATAGGAAAAATATGTATATTACATATTGTGAAATGACATTGAAATGCTAGACGATATCACATGAATTTTAATAAGGAGAGTGACAGTAACACATTTTAGTATTGTGAAACAACATGTAGTATGAATAATTACTGTATAAGCCAATATTTTCACTTATACAGATATTATCACGATTTCAGACTAGTTGGGGTTATTCATCAGAGCAAATTTTTGTGATTTAGGCGATGTTTTCATTCCTATTGAAATGAAAAATTAATCACAAAATTCGTGGAAAAACAAAACCACCGCAAAAATAACTACTTATACATGCGGGAGTACATTCTAAACTACTGCCTCATAGTAAAAAGTAAATTAACACATTAATGGAACTCTAACACAGGTACATGTCATCTTCAACATTCATTTTATAACAAGACAGCATTTCAACAGAAAAAAAGGTACTCTCTTCATACAAACAGGAGGTCTTTCTATGCATGGGATAAATAAAGATTGGGCTAAATCTAAGGTAAATTGCCAATTGGTCTAAACCCATTTTGACTAATGCACATTTGGTCTAATCCCACATGGTCTAATTCCATTTCGTTTACAACCAGTTTGTCTGATTGCCATTTGGTCTTATTGCCACTTCGCCTATTTACCATTTTGTCTAATTCCTATTTCATCTAACGTTCATTTCCTCTAATATCCACTTGGTCTAGATCGCTACTTGGTCACTTCCCTCAACAAACTGGTAATAGACTAAATATTCATTTCTGGGCCCGTATTCCATAAACTATACTTAAGCAATTTGTCTTAAGTCTAAGTATTTTTCTAAGATTTTGTCCAGAAAAAAAAAATTCTTAGCCTTTATACCAAACACGTTAAGCACTTTGTCTGAGGTCAGAAAGCATCAAGCAAAATTCTGAATTTTGGTAATATCGGTATTTTAATTTTTGTGGTCTCAAATGAGCTTGCCATATAATCAACATTAAATTTAAGCCACTAGGAAGTAGGCTTAAAGTTGGGATAAAGTTCTCATTTTTTATTTTTGATTTGAAGGCGCAATTCCATTTAAGACTTTTGACTTAGCAAAAATCTTAGAATTTATGCTTCACTGCCAAAAATAGGCTTGAACAGAATTCTTAGTAAGCTGTATTTATGGAATACGCATTTTAAAGATAAGCAAAAATGCTTAAATTTCATGATTTTATGGAATACGGGCCCAGAATTAGACGAAAAGGCAATTAGACCAAAAAGTAATTAGACGTATTGGCATTTTGACCAAGTGGTCATTAGACAAAGTGGTAAGTGATAATTACCAAAGGGAAATTAGATCAGAATGTGAGTATACGAAATAGGTTTAGCCCATGTGGTTTTAGACAATCAAAGAACTGCCCATAGGAAAATAGAAAGTCTGCGGCAAAGAGTATGCAGAAGTATGCGGCAGAAAGAATCTTTGCTGCAGACTTACCGCATACCAGTCTGCGGCAGGAACAGTCTGCAGCAGGTATGCGGCAGAAAATTGGAAAGGTATACAGTCTGCAGCAGGTCTGCGGAGGAAAAGGGGAAAATTATATAGTCTGCAGCAGGTCTGCCACAAACTTTCATATCAACCCATAGGAAAATGAAGAGTATGCGGC
>CALNVZ010003425.1:1271482-1287600 GCA_940671915.1 Paracentrotus lividus
AGCACAGTCTTGGGGTAAAGGGGGGAAAATAATATTATGCTTCAAAATGATAAAGGGTATGCCGCAGACCTGTCACAAACTTTTTATCATACTGAAAGAGTCTGCGGCAGGGCTGCAGCAATGCTAATTTGCATGTGAAAATCTGCGGCAAGTCTGCCACAAGTCTGCGGGAAGTCTACCACAAGAGTCTGCGGCAGGCACAAAACTTTCCTATGGGTGGTCCAACTGCTAGTCGACCAAGTGGATATAAACCAAATCTAATGCTGCAGTCACATAGACACTTACGTTTAGTTACGTCCGGTTGCGTCCAATAATTATTTTCTTTTTTGTCGGTCCCCACTGATGCCTAATTCCCGTCATTGTCAGCAGTGGAAATAGTGATAATTTCGTTCATCCAATAAAACAAAGAAATACATAAGAAATAACAGAATAGATGATAAATTAAGATTAAAGTAACCAATACGTAACCATACGTAAGTGTCTGTGTGACTGTAGTATAAGATGTCTTACCAGCATCTGTTGTTCTTCCACGCTGAGATAGGGACATTCTGAGTCTGCAGCTATCCTACGTCGTATCAACTTAGCTAGCTCAGAAAAGGTAGTGGGTGGAGCCTTGATACTTTCCTGTCATGTACAAATTGTAATAATACAAAATGAAGTAGTTTGTGTTTTCATTTATGTACCAGACTAAACAAAACATATACATCCATGTATGTTAATATAGCAAAAATTGTGAAGAAAATAGTTGAAAGGAGAATAACAGTATCAGGATATCAACTGATAGTCCTACACCTTCCCTCCACCAGAAAAACCTTAATGTCACAAGAAAATATACTATATAAATCATAGGCAACTGTAGATAAAAATCTAATATTCACCAAAGTAATCATCATGTAGCTAAATCTAGTTTGATGATAAATGTTAGAATTTTACAACGCATTGCTGAATGATTTAAAGATGGGTTTTGGTTTCAGAGATCTAATAAAGGTATTGTTACCTATGAATTGAATTCATTACCAGATATTATGAGAGAGTGTATCCTTAAACTATTATAAGAACTATATTGCATAGAAACTCATTTTCGTGTGTGTATTTTACGAAAATTACAGAAAAACTGGGGTCAGTCGGACCCTGTTAAGGCGAGAATCAACACTTGGAAAACCAATGAGGTTAGTTTTATGTGCATGAAACACATGCATTGCGAAAAACTCTTGAAAAAAATCTTGTAAGCTTCGACATGCAGGATTAAATTGACTGTACATTACATTTCTACTACGATTCATCGGAAATCATGAACGGAATATCACAAGATCTCACACACATATCTTTTGATGTAATGTGGACAATAGGGGACTACATGTGTGAGGCAACTTGAACAATGTCAAAGATATTCATAAATTAGCAAAATAAATGTATCTATCATGGTGTGAACTTACATCGATAGGTGTTACAGGTCTTTCTACTTCCAGATCAACCTTCTCTGAAGCTGTATGAAGGGGAAAAAATGAATAGTTTAAATACTTACAACTCAACCAAAGATTGAAGAGAAATATTCAATATTTTGTTATAAAAAGTGAAGAAGTATACATACAAAATAAACAATGCGTTATTGAATCAAAACTGTAACTAACATTAGGGGTTTCATCAGCCTTGACCAAAAAATTAATAAAAAATTATTTAGAATAAAAATATATGAACCTCAAATGAGAAAGATTCAAATGATAAAATATTGTATTCATACATTACCTTCTTCATCAAACTTTGGTGCAAATAAGGTAAGTGGTCCCAGAATTTCTTCATACCGCTTTTGAAGATCTCGCTATATATGTGGGTTAAACAAAAACAATCAGTTTCTATCATTATGGTTTGAAAATGTCAGGGGGTAGTCAAAACATTCAGAATTTTAGCTCAATTATTACTATATATTTTTCCTGATATATATACAGTATTAGCCCATATTTACCTGATTTGGACTAGTTGGGGAAATTTGCAAGTGGCTAATTTTGTGATTTTTGTACCCTTAAATTGAAGAGGGGGGAAATGCAATAAATATCTTGCGAGATTAGTGAAAAATAATCATGTTTATACAGTAGTCATTATCTTATTACATGAGTATTACCTGGTGTTTGCAGGTCAAATAAATTCTAAGTCTCATATCTTCCAGATCTATAATTACCCTATTCTTCAGACATGCACCTCTAAGAAATTAATTATGACCTGATACTCAAAATTAAATCTGTTACATTTCATGAAATCAGATCAAAATGTTCAATCATTAAAACTATCTGAGTTTAGTTAAATAATACTTATTTCTACATTCAAATGGCCCAGCAGGGCAACCAAAAAGAAAGTTAAATAATTTTAATGATGGTTCGAGATCTCAAGGAAATCAGGGAAAACACAAGATTTTTTACTACTAAATTTGAAAGACCTAGATCCATACCATGATTTAAAAAAAAAATAAAGAATTAAGCTCAGAAACAGATTTCAGACTCCAAGGTGACATTTTCCATAAAACTGCCCTTCACTATAATGGTGAAACAAAAAGAATGAAATCTAAAAAGCTAAAGAAGTTAACGCTAAGTAAAGGTAATCAAACTTACAGATCCAAAAGTGATCTTCTCGATTGGGTAAATGTTCTGTGTGGCAATATTAGTAGCCATCTTCACATTAGCACCAGCCATATGGAGGATCCAAAGTCTGTACAAGTCTATAATAGAAATGAAAGAGAAATGTAAATAATTGCAGATGTATATATAGGAGAGTTGCGGGTAGCGGGATCCAAATTGCATCGCTATAAAGGAGAAGTTCACCCTGGAATTTAATTAGTTTTTTAAAAAGCTGAAAAATAAATGGAAAAAAAAATCTCTGAAAGTTTGAACAAAATCCATCTCAGATCCATCTCTCTTGTATCCTTCCTTCACTCAGATTGGAGATCGTTGGCACTGCCTAATTATTGGTTGCAATTTCTGTATTCTACTTACTGGATGCTTCTGAACGCAGGCTTAAGCCTCAATATTCAGATCCAAATTCTGTCTCCTTTTTAGGTTGGCTGGATCATGTCTACCCTCCATCATTATCTCAAAAATCTTTCTGGAATTTATACCTGATTCTAGTTTTGCCTTTAATTTTTACACATGTTCTGTTGTTTCCCATAATTTCTTAATTATTTTTCATGAAAACTGAGATGTTCAGGATTATTTGTCATTATCTTGGTTTAGGAGAGCATCCATTCAAAAGACACAGTGGGCTTTATTGCGTACAGCGCTATGGTCTCTTGATTCCACCTCCATAGACTTTGTCTTTGTACAAAAGTGATTAAAACCACAGCTTTTGACTGTGCTGGTGTTTTTTTTTTTTTTTTTTTTTTAATGCGGGACTGAAGATGCCTATCATTGTTATTTATGAACGCCCAAGTCTTCGAAGCACATTGACCATAAATATGCACGAACACTATTATTGTAACGACAAAAAAATTGCATGCACCCGCCTGCCATTCTTCTTCTTCATAAAAAAATGGTTTTAAAAAAACTATGTTTTTTTTTATTGGGAAGTCTAACTTTTAAGTTAGTTTCATTAAAGTTTTGTTTTAGTGACCACTACTATGAAGAATGGAATTTCGTTAATGAAGTTTAGACTTTAAATATATTATAACGTTAGATCTAGATCTAGGGTAGCACGCCCAGTTCCGTCCGGTATTCGGTTTTAGCTACTTCAACAGCTTTCACAAAAAGATCACAAACACATCAGCCTTCAAACTCTCAAAAAAAAATCATCAAACACACCACCAAAAATCACACAATCAAAATAAAAACGAGATTGCAAACTTACTCTGAATTGGACGTCACAGAGATATTTCCACTTTAGCGTTTCTTAGCGAAAATGCTAGAATATAGCTAACAGGTTGGTGGCTGCTACTAATGAATTTGGTATGAGAATGACAGGGAACTTCCAATTATTCTTCGGTCGCAACGAATTTTTTCATCTCGCCCCACATGTTTTGCAATCCTAAAAAAACCACACACCCTTGTCAAGAGGGGGTGCTAGCCACAATTCGGTCATAGCGAGACATTGAGTGCGGCGCCTACACATTATCGGGGTTTTGTGTTGTGATGCTTCGCATCGTAGGTTTTTCAGTCTGCGCGATCGAAACGCATAGGGAAACAACGAGTCACCAAATACTATTCTGTAAAACCGATTGCCAGGCGGAAAACATCTCCTCATTCTAATTTCTATCAGATATATTTTTTTAACCATAATTAAATAGATCTATTTTAAATGATTTTGATAATCTTTTAGAGTAGAATTTTTTCTTTCTTCTGGTGGGTGGATCGTCAAATAGATTTAAAGGAGGTAATTAAGGCGCGCTACCCTAGGCAGAAATATTCCACCGTTCTTGGGATATTAATTGAATATTCAGAATTTTTCCCATATCTTATTTTGGATTTAAGCATTCAGTGTTTAACCAATGCAATCCCAAAATAGCGACCGAATCCTTCGGTCTAACTTGTTACTGTTAGCGCTAGGGTAGCGCGCTCAGTATTCGGTCCCTTAAGGGGAAATCGGCGATAATATGAAAACTTACCTCCTCTATCTGACGATCCACCCACCAGAAGAACGAAAAAATTATACTCTAAAAGATTATCAACATCTTTTAAAATATTTAATTATGATTTTAAAAATATCGCTGATAGAATGAGGAGATGTTTTCCGCCCAGCAATCGGTTTTGCAAATTAGTATCCGGTTACGCGTGGTTTCCCTATGCGTTTCAATCGCGCAGACTGAAAAACCCGCGATGCGAAGCGTCACAACACAAAACCCTGATGTGTAGGCGCCGCACTCAATGTCTCGGCGAAACCGAAAAGTGGCTAGCGCCCCCTCTTGACAAGGGTGTGTGGTTTTTTTAGGATTGCAAAACATGTGGGGCGAGATGAAAAAATTCGCTGCGACCAAAGAATAAGTGGAGGTTCCCCGTCATTCTCATACCAAATTCATGGTAGCAGCGCACAGCATTACTTCACAACGCAACCCGGAAGAGCGGCCAACTCGTTAGCGTATTCGCTAAGAAAGGCTAAGTAAAGTGGAAATATCTCCGTGATGACGTCCAATTCAGAGTAAGTTTGCAATCTCGTTTTATATTGTGATTGTGTAATTTTTTTGTGGTGTGTTTGATGAATGTTTGATTTTGTGAAAGTTTGAAGGCTTATTTTGAAGGCTTATTTTGTGATTTTTTTTAAAAAGAAGTTGAAGTAGATCTAGCTAACAACCGATTACCGGGAGGGAACCGGGCACTGGGCACGAAAAAAGTCTACCATTCCAGCTTTTACAAAAGTAGAGAACAATGGATTTGATTGTTGGGCGCTCATTAGCTACTGTAGCTATCGCGAGGAAGCTTCGCCTCCCGGTTGCGATGACTGAAGTGCGTTGACCGTAACTGAACAACGCGATTCAGCTGTTCCGATATAAAGAACCGCTTTGTCGTGCGCGCGCTGTCAATCATAAACCAAATTGGACCCATTTCGCAAGAAAAACTGCAAGACTCGACTTTCAAAAACGGTTGGCGTAGACCACTCTTTCAATATTTTATAATAAAGAAGAGAAATATATAAAGGAACTTCAACGAATCCACTGTCGGACGTACGCCCAATATTTCAAAACGCATAAAGAAATGAGGACTTACCAAAAAAATAAATGACAAATCTAAATTTTATCGTGACTATTGTTCATTGGAAGGCACAATGGTAGTGTATTTCATATGCTAATTCGTGATCATTCGAGCGTCATGCATAAATTACTATATTATGGAGGAACTTTTCTCCGTCTGTTGGCGCGCTACCCTACCTAACGTTACTTTGTATTGAAATCAAAGTTAAACTAAGAAACAACAACTTTAGTTTAACTTTAGATTTAATGTGTTAGACTATATTAGTGCGCATACATAGGCCACCAGTTTCTTCTTCTTCTTCTTCTTCTTCCTCAGCTATTTTCGGACATCAGCAACAGGGTGAGTTTGCAGGACAGTCGAGGTATTTGTCAACTGCAAAATTATCATGTGTGGGACTGTTAATGTGGGCAGTGATGACGACCCACCACCAGACTGTTGATAAAAATTAAAAGACTTACACATGTTGCTTGACGAAGATCCTATGGACTTCTAAGGAAGTTCAGGACATTTCTATTCTGCATATCATCCTCATTTTGTCTTGGAAATTGTAATGAAATGTAAACTTTTAATGCAAATCGCTACATCCGTTGCTACGATACAGAGAACTGAAAAGGTTAATTTATGTTTTGATATATTTAGGCTCTGCAATAAATGTAAATTATAAAATGGTATATATCGATAATATTATATTAATAATATCCAAAATTTATTTTAAAAACTTTGTTAGTATAAATTTATTTTACAAATGTTTTTAAAGAAAAAAACTTAATAATCAAAATAAAACAAAGTAATCTTATGCCTAGGTTATTGATTATAAAGGCAAATATAAAAATGCGGTCTAATAATTTCTTTTCTGAAAAGATCGCATTGCCAATCTAAAGATCCCAAAGATCATTAAAATAATATAATATTTCAGATACCAATATTTTCATTGATGATTATTCATTCATTCTACCTTGGTTTTTTCCATGAAGCTTGACACATAGCTCCAGATGGTCACTAACAAACATGATCTCAGTTCAAATTGGACATCCGATAAATCAATGAACCATGACGACGCCCTTATAACTTTCTTCTCATTTGCAAAAATGTTTTTCTTTCAATCTTGCGTTCACTGAAGTATGAGATTTCAGGATTTTTGTGAAAATAAATTTCAGACATAATACTCCCCCAAAAGAATTGTGATGTTTAATCAAACTTAAATTTCAGTCCATAGGCCTAGGTCCTATATGAAAAAGGGAGCTCTTCGGTTAACAAAAAAAAAAAGGAAAATATTGCCCGCGCCACCCCCCACCCCCCTCCATGAAATAATGGATCCGCCACTGAAACTTAACCAACAAATGTTATTGAGATAATTTTTAGGGCAAAATTACTGCTATACTTACTTCATAATTTTAAAATGACATTTTTTGGGTTGTATTATGTGTTCATTCGACCTTGAATAAAGGGATATTTGCAAAAGTCAAAAAGACACTTCAAAATAACAGGAATTCCGTCATACATGTCATAAGGTTGTTGTTGTTGTTTGTTTGTTTTTTTTTGGGGGGGGGCACGGTATGCCAGTGCTCACTTAAACGTGCAATCATCCTAAATTATTTTTTTTTTATATCAAGGACGATGTTAGATCAGAAATTTTGTTCCGAAAACTTGGCTTCAAAAAACGAAATTTTGTCTTCAACCATACACTGTAAAAAACAAAACAAAAAAAAAAAATATATATAAAATACAGCAAAGTGATGTCAGCAGAGTCGCCATACAAAAATGTAATTTAAAATACAGTTTTGTTGTAAATTTCTCCCTTAAGAATTGATGAAAGATAAAGAAAAATATCATTAGAGTTTTATAGCATACGTATTTGGTTGAAACGGAACAAATGTGTTACTCCTGAAGTATGTTTTGTATTTCTCACGTAATTATTTGCAGGAGAAACTTACAACAAAACTGTTTTTTGAATTACACTTTTTATGGCGACTCTGCTGACAGCAGATTTGCTGTAAAAATACAGTATTTTTTACAGTGTAGCTCACATTATGATTGCCTGACATGATGATTCTTCCTAAAGATCGCTCACAGTAGCTGATAAAATTATAATTATCTAGACAGACATATACTTATATTCAGTGTCAGCTCCTCAAAAATAATTTATATCTGTTTCTGAAATATAGGGGGACCTTACTTTTTGTCTCTAACTTTGAGGGGGAAAAAAGAAAAAAAAAAAGAAAAAAAAAGGAACCAAAAGTGCTATATAGAAGCGAACTGTGAAGATGAAAATATAAATGTCTAGAAATTTACACAAAAAAGAAGAAGTTTTGACTCTAGGGGGTATGTGATTTCAAGTTGATGCTGTATTGTATTGTGCGATCACTGTGATATGAAAAGATTGAAAGAGGATATCTTCTGCTCACGTAAGCAATCTTTGCTGCAGGTATTAAATTGGCAATACAAATGCGTCCCAATTTGTTTTCTTGAAATTAAAAGTGTGTCTTATTTCAGTTTATTCTCTAGGCTGCATGCACACAGCTAGCACGCTAGCTAGCTAGCGCGAGAGCAGCTTTGCTAATTGGACATCGGTAAAAGTCGTAAATTTTTTCTTTTCGATATTTTTGCCGAAATTGCCAATAAAATAAGCTTGTTTGTGACCTTACCAAGTAAGAAAAGGGTAGAGCTAGCCAGTGCAGGACAGCTGCAGTCAACACAACAGCTTAAGAGCTCCGAGTCCGACTCCGGCAAAAAATCTGTGAAGAAGTGATTTCGAATCGACGAAGCTGCGAAGAAGCGCTCAAGACAGTGGAGAGGAGTCATCGATCCGGAATCAGGAGGAGATGGCAGTCCCAAACCACAATCCTCCCCAAGGGATGGAGGGATATGATTTTGGAGCCCTTAGCCCAGAACAGCAGGAGAAGTTGAATAATTTCAAGGTAGATCAACACTAATTTCTTGTCATAAACCGAGAGGATCTCCACTAACTTACTCTCCATCCAGTCTCAAATTATCAATACCATTCTCTGACTCTGCATTAATTCTCAATTGCCAATATTAAATCATTTCAGTGTCATCCATCTCGACAGAACAGGGAGAAGACACTCTGATAAATGTGTGAAAATTTTATTCTTAAACATTGCAAAAACTTATAACTTCTTAATCTTATCTTCGTCTTGTTCTTCTTCCTCAAATGACTTAATGTTGTTGGAGATCAGCAACAGATGTTGCGTAGATTGTAGGATGGGGGGCTGGTTGTCCGGACACTTAACAGAAATGAAGCCTGCTGGTTTGTCTCAGGATTAAGCCAAAAATATATGTTGAATAATGCTTATCTTCATCAATATTTCATCTGTAGAATACTTTCTAACATTTTGTTCTAAAATACTGCATGCTTGTAAAAAAGTTAAACCTTTTCAAATGGCTGGTCAAAATCGTTTGTCCGGATACAATAACTGGGTTTAGTAGCTCTAGACCCTTCTAGGTTTTCTTGAAGAGTTAATTTGTGAAGATTGTTGATAAAAGGTTGAGCCGGATTGTGTGTAGCTTGAAATAAAGTTTAGGATGAGGGTGTTTAGCCTTTAGGGAGTTCTTGTTTTCTTGTGTGAGTCTGTTTTCAATCTATGTGTAAATTGTTGCATAATGTTGAAGTCAAGTACTGTATAAGCCAATATTTTCGCGTCCAGATATTTTCGCGATTTTGGACTAGTTGGGGAAATTCGCGGGAGCAAAATTTCGCGATTTTGGTGATGACTTCATTACTATAAATAGCCTTGTACTAAGGTGGAAATTTTCGCGATGACCAACTCGCGAAATTCGCGAAAATAAAGTCATCCGAAAATAACCACTTATACAGTACATAAATCGACTAAAAAATAGATCTAGGTCTAGATCTATATATATCTTTCGCTGTTGATGTAATTATAAAATACACTAGATCTACTAGTATATTTTAACATGATAATTTGTATAGATTTTCAAATACTAAAATGTCATGAAAACTAACCTCACACCCTGATTATTTCTTGTTTAGATGCAGACACGTGTTGCCAATGAGAAATATCTGCGAGACCATCCAGAAGTGGACATTCTCTTGGCAGGATTCTTGAGGTAAAAACTGAATGAATTCTAGGTCAAAAATGTGTTTAATTCAAAACTCCTTTGATCTGAAATTTTGAGTATTAAATTTAGGGGGGGGGGTTACTATGATTAGCCCGCACACGAAGTGTGCGGGCTACGCTTTATCGAAATCCGACGCGCGATGTGACTTCGAATTTACATAAATTTCTGGACAGACCTTACTTCTAGTTATAAAAACAGCTTTATATTATTGCAATATATACTTACGAATCGTTCCGGAAAACTATCGTCTTTGTTGGTGAATCTTCTTATATGTAATTTGGGGGTCAAAATTTCCAAACTTCTCGAGTAGAACAATTCGTGATCGTAGGTTTGTCTTTTTAATACGCATGCGTCATGGATATTCCATGATTAGTCTTTAGACAAGTCATTACAATCATAATTTTATTTTTATTCCATTACATGATAATTAACCAAAACAAAAGAGATTACTTACATTAGTAGTCATGAATTATTTGTTATTTTAGTTTTTGAGCCCATTTTCCTTCATCAGCCTATTTTCGTAACGAAACTTACAAACTATACAAAAAGAACGTCTTGATTAAGGCTACTCCAGGGTCCCTTTTATTCCAGCTTTATCAATATGGCGAATCGGGCAAATTTACGATACTGACGAAAACCCCCCAAAAATCTTCTTATTCTTGGAGCTATTCACGTTTGTTTTTATTCACCATATTCCGGTTGGTATGCTTAGGTAAGTGGCATTGCATGTATGTGTATCATTTGTTATAAACATTTTTTGGGGGGTTGAATTTCATCGTTTTATTGGGGAAGACGGTGAGCTTGGGCCAGATGTATATGTTTACTTCAGGACGCCGCCACTTCGTGGCGGCATCCCGGGGCTAGGGGGGGGGGGTGTGAATGAAATTTCTGAAGGTAGATACTTTAAATACTAGTACCTAGATTAAAAGTCTGACTCTAATTTTCAAAAATTAAATTTTCATTTTTTGCAAATAGTAATCAATTCAGAACACAAGTTCCAAGTGCATTGCATCTGTCATGTGCGACAAACTTTTGTCCCCAATAAATGAATCATTGATTACGAGAGATGGTCTGGAAGTTTTAGCTGAAGTACTCAATGGTATTGTGGTGTTTTATGTTCATCTCTGGATGCAACCGGAACAACCTCTGGAACACTGAAGTTGCCCCTGTTTGGAATCTGGACTCAGAAAACAAAACATACAAATGTATAGATGTTTGTTATAATAGGAGTGAACTGTACCATATATACTCCAATATTTACTATTTGTGTGTGTTATTATTGCATTAGTAATGTGTGTTGTATATTTTGTCATTATCTAGAGATGTGTTGAGCAGAAGACCAGAAAACATCCAAGATTTTGCTGCAGATTGGTTCACAAAACCTCAACTCTCAGAGAACATAGATCATCAGTTAGATCAGAGGGATGCATCACTCCGAGATCAACGTTTCCAGAGAAAGTTGTAATTCCTCTCACATTTATATTGATATTAGCTTTTTTGCATTTCACAGTTTTACTGTACTTTTTCTAAGAATTTATTTTGATAGCTATTCATTTCACAGCACAGTATTCTTGTGTAGTACATGTACTTATCTCAGTGAACACTGTCTCAAGTATTTCCATAAATTTATATTTTGTAGAAAATTTATGCAATTCGATGACGACGCCTCGGAATCATTTTCTCGAAAATGTTTGAGTAATGTGAGTGATCGTTTTGGAAACTTGTGTTACTACATAAGCTGAAAAATTTCACAAAGTTTTTCTGATTCTGCGAATTTTGTGAAGTCAGTTATCGCAAATTTCCTCTTCACTCAGTTTATCACAAAAATCCCCAATATCAAGCCCTTTGCAAAGTTTTTCCCACCTACACATACAGTCCAAAATCATGAAAATATCTGTACGCAAAATGTAGGTTCATACAAAGAATTAATACAGTGGAAATTGGTGATCATAAAAGAGGTCTAATATATTACAAGTTTCCTGATATAACAAGGTAATTTTATTGGCCCTAGCTCTTTGTATTCTTTGTTTTTGTTTTTGTTTTTTTTTACTCTGATATAAAGAGATTCCTGATATAACACAGTAATTTCCATAGTCCCAAGGACGTCTCGATAACATTTTTCCATTGTATTAAGTTACTGTTAGATTTCCTAAAAACTTGTTAGATTGTAAAAGTCTATATAAAGAGGCTGAAAAATGAGATTCAAATAATTTATCTTGTATTCTGTTAAAATGGATTGCAATCTAATGCAGTGTACTTAAATGCTAATCAACTAAATACACATGTAGGTCTGTGATAAATGCCTATGAATTAACTTACTTCAAAGTTAATGGCCCATATTCTGTATCATAGACTGAGTTTGTATGAGTTGAAGTTTGTGAGGTGCTATTGTGCGCTCCTTTTGTCAGATACATCAGACAAAAGGATCGCACAGTCACATCGCACAGACTGCAACTCATACAAACTCAGTCTACAGTTTAGAATATGGGTCATAGACTTTATTATTAACATATGTCCATACAGAAATAAATTCATATAGCAGGTATGTACTTGTACTAAAGTAATTTTTGTATCATTCCATTTATATTTTATGTCTTAAGGGCATATCTTGAAGGTGTTATGGTTTACTTTACTGTTATGTATTTAATCATTGTTTTTTTTTTTACATGTGTGCATTTTGATTTGTATGATTTCTTTATCTTTAATTCTTTATTGTCTTGTCTCTCTCCTTTCTCCCCCTCTCTCCATCTGTCTCTCTCTCCCTCTCTCTCTCTCTCTCTCTCCCTCTCTGTGTCTCTCATAATAAATTACCAGGCTTTACATTGGCTAACCAAACTGAAAAAAGAGGAATAATCAAGATCTCCCTTTCAAAATTCCTTACTCCGTCTCAAAATTGTCATCAGTAAGAGAAATTCAGAGTCTAGAAGCTAACATTATCAGGGACTTTCTTTTACAAAATGTAGTTGCATGTGAAATGCTGAATATACTCCACTCAGTCGTGCCTTATATTAGATTCTATTTGAATAGATTTTTTTCTACTGCATGTATATGACTATAGAAAGTATCATTTCAATATATTTTCATTTCCCTCTTTTCTTTGTGTATGTGCTTGAAGCCTGAAGTTGATTTGTCATTGAAATTTTGAAATTTTAATTGTTGAGTTTTGTAGATATACATGTATGTATATGGCTATACATGTACATGTACCGATGTGTTTGTGGATATTTGTTTATTCTGTTAAGTTAATGTTTTATTTCAGAATTTAGGTGTTATGTAAATATTATCTTTACCTCGTTTTCAAATAATGTGTTTATCTTATAGTGGATTTATTTTATATAATCCACTGATGTTTATGTAAAGAAACCTATTATGAAATCAAATAATCCAACATATTTCCTAGCTGGATTTTCTAGGGATTATTTTGTTGTGTTTCTTTTCATGAAATAACAGCAGTATGCTACTTACTCTATACATTGTATGTCTGCAGATGAGATACAAAGTTGTTTGACTATATTGAGTGGTATTAAGTTAGTCAGTATGTTATATTGCAGCCGAAGGAATTATTAGATCGGATGCAATGTGTGGTCTAGATGATTGTATAGTTTTGATAGTCCCTCATATTAAATTATACCCGTAAATTAGGAAATAACAATGTATTTAATGTTATTTGTACTTCAGGAAAAAAATATAAGTACCCATAATTTTTATAACCTACAGATAAGTTCCGACCTGGTCTTGAAAAAATTGTGATTGATTATCAACTTGACTTATGATTGATATCAAATCTGTACAATTAGATATTAAAGATACATTAGAGACTCGTATTGATTAAGATGAATTGCAGCTTTTTATAAGATGGGCCCAAAGTATTAAAGAAATATTGTGGAATAGGAACGTTCATGTTCACAAACAAATGTTATTTTGATTCTACTCTTTCGTAATAAGAAATTAGCAGCATGATAAATCGACAATTGAAAATGGAACATTAATATGAGATTGGTAAATTGAATGCACCTTTAGTGAACATTTTGCATTGAACTCTCATTTTCCCCCCATTTTTTATTCTTCTTTTAAAATTTTCCATATGGCCTCTTTCATGTTTGATGTCCAGATTTTGAGGCATGAAAGCAATATATTTCTTTTTTAAAAAAAATCCTTGTAAATATATATATTTAAAAAAGAATAAAATATACCTTTTTGGTAGTCCAAACTTTTGTTAGTTGAGGATGCCTCATACGTGTTGCTTAGAATTGCACATAATCATACTTTGAGGGTTGGTTAGTGGGTATGATGACATATATATGTACCGGTATTCAAAGAAGTTTGGAATTTATTAGTACATGTATTATGCTTTTGAAGGATGATTGAAGGAAGAATAGGAGAAAAGGGCATCTTCTGATTTAATAAATTGTTCTTAATTTAAATACATCATAAAAATAACTATTTGAGTTTGTACATTTGATTTTGTGTGTCATTGTTTCTAATGATTGGTTATCTTTTTCAAGCAAATTAACATTGAACACAAAAGGGCCCATTTTAAATGACATGTAAAATGTGTCCTTTTTTTCTTCTTTTGTCATACACGCTTTTTGAAGGAAAGATTAACATTCAAGCAAATAGATATGTGAAGATTTGAATTAATGATCAATGAAAAGAAGGTTAATTTTGAGATTTTTAAAGAAGCAACTATAAGCAATTCAAGGCCTAATTCAGTAAAAGCCATGTAGGCACCAAGAGTTAGTGGGGTCAAAATTAGCCTATTATAATAACCCCTGAGATCACTCATGACTACGAGGTCGATACGTAGTAAATGAGAAAATAAACTTCAGAATATTCAGTATTTGTTCTGTTTTTGTAGAGCTTTTAAACAACATGCTGGATAGAAACGTCAGAGTAGAAGAACCAATAATTGAATGTTAAATAGATAAACAATTTTATTGTATTTAAACCTTCGCGAATCTCTTTATTTGATATGTTACTTGGTTCCCATTTCATTAATTTATAAGTCGATACTTAGACTATTCATTAGAATTCTTTCTATTTTTGTAAAGTTTTTAAACGGAATGCTTGATATATAGATATCATAGGCCTACGTCATAGTATAGGCCCTATAGAATAACCAATTTGAATGGTAAATTTGAGGTAAACACAGTGTCTGATTTCGTTCAACATTCTGTCCTATCTGTTTCTTTGATATACATATTGGTTATTATTTCAATAATTTATTAGGAATTAACATGAATTGAGTATTGAGATTGTTCTTTCGTTGGAAAATATCCAATATTCATCTTACTAAAAAAACACGATAAAAAACCTTACAAGTACAAGAAATGTTGGCCTACACCGCAATGACAAAAATAACCATTTTACAAACGAAACATTTACCGTGTACATGAACATAAATTATGTATAGTACATATGGCATTTTGCGAGAGAAGCTAATGGATATATCACATGCATAACATGTATATTTCTGTGGCAAACCCTTATTGATTACTGTGGTTCTGGTTGCCCCATGAAGAACAAGCTGGTGGTGCTAATGATACGGGAATAGAATACTGGTATCTGATGGCGAATCTTGTAATTTACAAACCAAGCAGCATCCAAGACCACTCAGGCGTACACATCAGGAGTAATCATGTACGCATGATTTATCACAGCGTGTTAACAACCATATTCCAGCCAGAATCTGGAACACGTACGGTATCAGAATGTGATGCATTTTTAAAGTGGCACTCCATCCTGCAACTAAATTGATTTGAATAAAAAAAATAAATAAATAAAAAAGCAAGACACTGGAGATTCCATCAAAAGCTAAGAAAGCTATGTCCATATCAAATTTTTTCATTAATATTTCGGTGTAAAAATAGGGATAAATCCTTATGAAATGTATAAGGGATAGATTTGTTCTACACATGTGAACAAAAGATATTGACCTAAATAAGACTTCATACTTTGAAATTCACAAGAAAAGTGAAGATATTGTAATAATAATAATAATAATAATAGTTACATTTATATAGCGCTTATATCTACCGTGGTGTTTCTAAGCACTTATAGTGTTAACTAATTATTACCCGGCTTGTCAATTGCACATGAAGGAGACTAGTATGCACAGAACTGTTATGTGCATAGTTTCTGTGCACAGAAATATTTAGGGAAAATATGTCAAACAAGAAAATTCATAACTTCGTTATTTTTCATCTGATTTTGATAACATTAATTTTCCAGTGTTGTGGTGTGTTGTTTTAAAAAATTTGGACTCTACAATTCAAACCATCATGACTATATCTTAATTTCAGAATCCTCTTTTAATGCACAACGAGTGAAGACCAGTTTCTCGTGAATATC
>CALNVZ010003425.1:1289249-1308053 GCA_940671915.1 Paracentrotus lividus
AAAAAAATAGAAACTAATATTTATTTATTCATTCATATTCTCTTCTTCGTCAAATTTACCAATTGCGGAAACGGATTCATCCCTGACTCTCTTTCTCTTAACATTTTAAGATAATATATTATGTTCGGTACGTTCGGTACTGTTTAATATATCGCATAATCAATTACGTATTTGGCTCTATGCGCTCACAAAGAATATTAAATATAATCGGCTTTATAGCACACATGCGGGGCAAGGAATTATGCTATCGGTTTCCCAGATACTTGGGTGAATCGTGGCAAAAATAGATTAATGTTTTGCCAAAGGACGTTAGTGAAGAGGAAGGCCTTAAAATGCGATTTGGACCTTTGACGTTTCGATCAACACACCGCTGACCAAATGATTATTTTAATCCCCTATCATTTGGTCAGTTGGTGCCCGTAAAATAATCTTTTCAAAAGAAAATCATCGTCTGAATGTTAAAAAAAATATTGCCTTCTTCCTCAACTAACATACTTATAGAATGTCTCTAAACTGTAATCAAATAATTCAAAATCCTTTTTATACACCTCGTACAACATTTGTAACTGTTCGCGAGTTATCTCGCTGTAATATTTCTTTAAAATGTCCAGTGAGGAACTATTGGTTGCTGTTTTGTCAGACGCTTGTGGGTATTTTATATCTGGATCAATATGTGAAGACCGAAGAATATATTCAGCATCTTCATCTAAAGTTTCATACTTCCCGATGATGTCATATCTGACGTCACAAGGCCTACACATCGAGCTGATGGGATTCCAATGTTTATCAAAAGACGCGGGATTCGAGTCTGTGAGATATCTGACGAATTCAGAGAACTTCAGATCGTATTTTGTTCTCCAATTCGCTTTGATAACGGCAGCCTCCTCAGCTCCACGATACTTTTCAATAATTGGGATTCCATATCTTTCAACCCAATTCACATCTTGCTTTTTCCTGTTCTGAAATCCTATTCGAAATATATTCGAGATATTCGGTGCGAGCTTGTCTCGGAAAGCCGAAAGTACCCGAGTAAAAGGATGCCGAGCGAACATGAATTTCGTGAAGGTTCGGAGCATGACTTGACGTTGACTGACATTGCTATATTTATGAAAGTAGTCAAGGTATATTCTACCTCGCGTGTTGGTGGGAAGTCGTTGCAGTGCCTTGATTTTGATTTCGTCTATCCCACCAATTTTGAGGAAGATAGTTTTCCAGTTTGTGCAACCGACTTTGGGAACGTTGCAGTAAATAATGCTATACTTTTCATTGACGATGAGCTCACCGGGCGGATCCAGGGAGGGGTCACGATGAGAATCCTTCCGATTGGTGCATTCTTTCTCAAGATAATGCACTCTATTTTCCATGACAACTGAGGTCCTCTTTCCTGCTTCTTTGATGTTAAACCCAACCGCCTGGAAAACAAGTCAAACAAAAAATTGTATAAGGACTGGTTATGCTTCTTTTCTTTTTTTTATTATTATTAATAGCGGAATCAATTTCAATTTCAATTTCAACTTTATTCTTCCATTTCCACAATCATGGGGCATTTATTATATAGCAAAGTAACCCTATCTTCGGACCATTTTGGGTCCCCTGATTCAGTAGCGGTTCGAGGGGGGGGGGGACAGATGTGCGCCCCTAATTTTTTGAAACTATATTCATTCAAAACTTTTTCAAAACGTATTGGTAAAAATAATAATGAGTTGCCACCGCCCCTCCCCTCTTATGATTGAGTGATAGGGAGAAATGGATCGTGTCGCTAATGCGCTTCGAATCCGTATTTCCCTGAACAAAATCTTTAAGCCGCTATTCCCCCATTAAACGATAACAAAGCAAACAAATTTAGGAGATAAAATTAAGGAAAGAATAATTCGTCATTTGAGAATATAAGAACAGCTTCACAATTCTTTTTCTCCGTTTTTGAACTTTACAGATAACTGATTTTTTTTTTAAGTTTTGGAGCCTTGTGCAAAATTAAACTAAAAAGCATTGACTGACACCCATATACTTATCAATATTTCATTGGTACACATGAACTATTAAAACGTTTGCCATGGCCGAGACCACCTTAATGTGGTTACGCATGCATCACTGCATATATAGCTTTAATATAGCAAGCTCATCCTCAACCGTCGCCCCCAATCAAGAACAATTTTACATATAAGCTTAAAGTACATAATATCTTCCCCCCGTTTTTCATTAATCAGTGCATACAGAGGACATCTAGTATAACTGACTAATGTATATAGGCCAGTAATTATTTAGACCTCTTTAGTACTCTTCATAATTATAAAGCCTCGTGTCACCAGGGAGACTTTCAAAGTTTTTGTACACGAATTTATCAAAAGGTCAAATGTTGCAAAAAGTTATCCCCAAATCATATAATTCGGGTCGCCCACCGGGACTGAAATGACATGGTGCCTCGTGAAGTCTGTATACGGTTTGCCTACAGTAATACGAATTATTTTTTCTGTACCATACTTATGTGCAATGTTTTACTTGTCTTTAATTGTGCAGACAGGGCCCCTGGAAGCGCAGTATTCGTTATTGAATAAAGAGGACATGAATAAATAAATGAATAAAAATAAATAAATAAGAATGCCTGATACAAACCCTAACAATATTTATAAGACTTACATGTTCACGATTGAAGACCACGCCAGCATTATTAGACCCTGTACCAAATAAAGAAATTAGAAATGAATATGGTCGTGTTTCAAATGAACTCAAAACATAATTATACACATACCGTATGTGAATTCACTATCCTTCAAAGGATTATGCAGTAATGCATATATAAACAGTGATTCTCAATAAACATGATCAATAAACAATCAAATTGACAAAATCCAATTAATGTGTTCATGGTTTCCAAGGAAAAAATAGGAAGGAAGGAGCACGTTGAAGCACTTTCCGGTTTTTAAAAGTTCAGACATTATAATATACAAATGCTTTGTAGAACCATGGATCGTAATAAGATTACGATCCATGGTAGGACTAAAACATCTACAGTTTTCAAGACCCTCGAGGATACCAGTTTAAATAAAACTGGGGGAAAAAACAAAACTTTTAACCCTTGATATCCGGAGAGGGGATAGGGGCGGGTCGCTGGCAGGTGGGACCGCAGAGGAAAGAAACGGTGGGACTACGGTATACAAAATATTGCATATCATATGATGCAACAGTAACTGTTGATGCTCACCAATATGTTCAGAAGAACCCAGACTTCTTGACCTAATCATTAACACCAGAAGAGCAATTGTCATCATCACAAAACATGCTGTCTTTCGTTTACTTCTCAATCCAGATCTCGCCATTTCCTCAATATTCACCAAAACACTGCCCATTTTTTTACTCCGTGTAGAACATAATATGGGACTCCTGAAAACACTCTTGCATCGATCCTCACATGCATGAAGCACAAGTGAGGTAGCTCGAACAATAATAAACTGTATGATAAGTCATTAGCTGTCTTGATGATGATCTTGATGGTGCATTAGATCATGTGGTGTATTCTGTGATTCAATTTGAGCGCATCGCAGAGAATGTATGAGAATAATATTGGGTAAATTGTATCTCCCAGTTAACCACTGCAGTATAACGATGCATTTTGACAGGTGCAAACAAGGCTATAGCAGATCAGGAAACTACGCAAAAAACGCAATGTGGACATTTTTTCCCCCTAGTGGACATACTAGTATTCTGCACTGTACTACTAGTATGCTACATACAGACCATGCTGAGTGATAACTGGGTTTGTTGACCTGTGTGACCTTGTTCACATCAACTTCAATCAGCTTCTCTGTACCGATACAGCAGATCTCTCCTATTACGATTGGGAGCGTCGCATTATAGATTTGTTTCTGGACATCTCACTGACTATAGACTGAACAATTTTGGTTGCATGACTCATCGTGCTAGACAAAATTAAAAGGACAGGGGCTGTTCCAAATAACATCCTCTCCATAAAGTATAAATATATAAAAGAGATTGATTTTGTGGTTGGAAATGTTATGATCTTGGAGTATTATGAACAACTCTCCTTATGTCGGCTATCAAAATGCTATTATCGACAATGACAAACAAATATGCTTCACAAAATAATATCAATTTCTATCATATCGATAAAACAAAATGGCTAAAACTTTAATTCCTTTATTAAAAGCAGGCGCAGATTTAGGGGTCGGGCGGGCACGCCCCCAGCCCCCCCCCCCCCAAAAAAAAGGAGAAAAATGGAAGACCGACCGGATTGTCCAACTGAACCTATACCCTTATGCCGATACGTGATGACCTTCTTGATAGCCGAAGTCCGGAAAATTTTAATGCCTACCCCCCCCCTCTTTTTTTTTTTTTTTTTTTTTTTTTTTTTTTTTTTTGTTTCATGAAAAGATGACTGATAAAGATCGGGTGACCATTTTTGTATTATGTATTTTATGCTGTCAAGCCTGTCATAAAAGATGAGTGGTAGCCTAATATCATATGATCATTCTTTTAGTGATCATAATATTATTATCAACAAAATATAAAACCACAAACCGTCGATCTCATGTGCGCGCTTGGGTTCTGGTTCTATGCATGTTGAAGACAAATTATATAAGTTTATATAGCAAATATTCTGAATTCAAAGACGTTTAACGTCGAGAAGAAATTACTTCTAGTTTCTATAAATGATCTTTTTGAACTTGTGTATGTCATATGGCATTTTAAGTTCAAGACGATCAAGTCAAACGATACACCGATGCAGATAAGGTTTCGAACTGAAATAAAATATAATAAAATATAGGCCTAACCATGATTTTTCTTAAAAATTAAATGGATTTTATAAAAATAACTCTCAGTAACATGGCTAGACTAGGAGTTACTTCAAATATTTACTGCGGTATTTGCTAACTGGATTGAATACACTGTTCGTCATTAAGGTGGAATACCCCCCCCCCCCGCCCTTCAGCAACATCAGATCCGCTGTTACTCATAAAGTTCATTTGTGTGTGTGTGTGTGTGTGTGTGTTGTGGGTGTGTGTGTGTGTGTGTGTGTGTGTGTGTGTGTTGTGTGTGTGTGTGAGCTCCATGCAGCCACATCATTTTTTCCACTTTAATTTCTAGATTTGTTTGTACCCGCATTCACTTTTCGGGACCTTGGCTATATCTTGGAGGTACGTGTGTTGTTGGGAGTCGAAATGGTGTGCAGATGACGTGAGAATGCAAGATTTTTGGGTCGATGTGTATGCCCCCCCCCCTCTCTCTCTCTCTCTTCTTTCTTTGTTTCTTATCTCCTCTCTCTCTCGCCTCTGCCCCACATTTCAATTATTTGTAAGATTATATAAACATCTCATAAATTACTTAATACCCAAAATTCAATAAAAAAGGGCTTGTTGAAAAACAAGAAAGAAGATGCACCATGATGTTGGGCTTCAAAGCCGAAAGGGCAAAGTCATCAAAATCTAATGTGGCCCTGTCCTGCACCCCATCCTGACTCCCATACACACCACTTGAATGTACCTTGGAAAGTTATAATGCTATACAATGAAATACATGTTCCTGTTAACTCATGCATGAAATTTTTAATCCAAAATTCACAATCATCATCCTCAAATAAGCCTTTTAGCCCATTCCTGTGCACCCTAATTTCCATACCCTTTACAAAACACTGCTCATCCATGCATGAATCATATCGGACTTGTTGTCATAATTATGAAGTTAATGGGATAATGAGCTTTCCATACAATCATGTACATTTTGTCATGCACCTATAGGACTAGAATCATATATTTTAAGTTGGCAACTATTTCAAAAGTGTATAGTTCATTTTGCGACTCAATGTAAAAATGTTTTTGATGGTATGGTTTTGGAAAGATCAGATCCAAAAACAGATCACACCCTGCATGCTCCCAAAGTTAATCCCTTGGAAAGGGGTTTAGGGGAAGAGGGGGGGGGGTGGTGGCGGGGATAAAGCATTACGGAATATAGGGCTAGGGAAAGTCCCTTTTGTGGTGCGTGTAGCGCTGCGTTTGCGCATTACCGCCTAGGCCTACAGCATGCTCAGAGGACCGATTCGCACCTTTTTATTCGCAGAAAAGGGTAAGCAAATCTGCTCATTTCTACGTAGAAATACGAATACTCTGTTTCAATTGCTGAATTTTTGTTACTATATAATTAAGTTAAAGTTCATGATGACCTATCAAAGTGTTAATGATCATGAATTAAGGGATTTTACCGCCCAAAAGGTCGTACCAAAATAATTCAGCAGAAAAATGAGTGCGTGGGACATACCCTGCCCTGTGCGTGGAAAACCCTGCCCGCGTTTGTGGAGACTGGGGCTGAGCCACACAAAGAGAGAGAGTGAAAATATGGTAGATATTCAGTATTACTTATCAATCTATTGCTATCTGCAGTGCTACGATGTGAAGATGGCCTCACAAAAAACATGTGAGAAATTTGTATCATTTTCCCTCGTCTACTTGGGCTGGCACACATTACTACGAGGTCGATACGTAGTATCGACCTCGTTAACCAAGTCCTTCGAGAAAAGCTATAATTTTTTTTTGATCACTTTTATTTTTATTTCTTCTATTCCATCATGATATATAACAAAATCAAACTATACTACACACTTTTTTTTTGTACGTATGCAAGTTTTAAGGGCATTTACTACTTATGTAAAGATAGAAAAAAAGGAGAAAACTCACCGCATTCACTGGCCTTCACCTGTCCGTCATGTCCGTAGTCGACGCCCTATTGCAAATGGGCTATAGCACACAGCAATACTATATTGTTAAAAAAAGTCGGCCCAAATCAACCCAATCAACTCGGCCTATTCCAAAAACTCGGTATCGCCATAGAGCAGGTTCAATATACATTCCTCGGAGTACGCGGTGGTACTATACACGTTGTGTGGGCAAGCTTGTGATTCTCAGATCATCGTACCTCAGCGAAATGAAAAAAATAAGAAAATAGGAAAGGTTGACTCGAAGCTTTACGTAATGCGATCTTGTCGGAAAAAAGTGAATCTCGATTGAAGTCAGACTATTAAGTCGATAACTCTTGATTGGACTGCCAGTCTTTATTCAGCCGTCTACACATGGGGGTTGGTACTGCTCAACCTATTTGACCAAAATGTGGGGAAGGACTTTGGAGATGAGCAGGTTAAATAAATATATATATTTTTTTTTTTACAACTATATCAATATCATTCTCTAAAGAAAAGCAGTCGCAGAGGACGCTATATGAAAAAACACCGTTTAAACACTGTAAAAACTTTGATGGCTTTGGAACAAAACTAATTCCGATCGATTCCAAACATGGTTCCACGGTAACCTCAGTTGATACTGCGTGTTAGCGATAACGAAAAACTACTCTCGGAAGTAGTTACCTTTAACTTAACTTGGTTGTGTTGTGCCTCTCTTAACAGTTCTTTTGAAAACAGCATGTGAGTTTAACCGAGATGTGCTTGTCCGTACTTCAAAAAATTGAACACTTTGAAGTGTAAATTTAACTGATTTTGAAGGAAAAACAGATGACTGCAACAGTGATGCAAGGGTGTGTACATACCAAACTACCAAGTCATCTAGAAAACGGTACGTATAAGTCTTTAGTTAAAAAATTATAATCAAATTCAGAAAACGCAATAGCGACAGTACACTGTAGAAAGTGTAGGCCGTGGGCTCAGAATGTTCGGGTGCATACGTGGGCTTGGCCTTGGTCGTTATTGCATTTTCATTGACTTGGCGGTTGGTCTAGATGCTTTTTCAGACTAGATGTGTCATTCTTTCATTGGTAAAGATCTAGTAGTAAAAACTAAAGCATTTCTTTTTTCATTTTCCATCCAGAAAATAGCTTGAACTTGTTGGCCTCTACGACATGCCCGAGGCTGTGTTGATGTTGTAACATAGACTCTGCTGGTTTAAGTATGTCAATTGGGCGATTTTGAATTTACCTTTTAATTATCTCAGAATCTCAGAATGTTTTCCAGACATCGCTTTCCAGCACTTACGTCTAGAGGTGGTGTCGCTTCCGTGCAGTAAACATATTAAATTGATGGGGGACTTTTCTCTAGGTGTTGTTTGAAGGATTTTGTAGAGTTCAGGTTTCTGGCCACAGAGGGAAGTTTGTTCCAACCTTTTATGGTGTTTGGTATATAAAACTGTTCATGTAGGCCTTTGTTCGGCACTGTAGTGGGACAAGATGACTGTTGTTTTCCCTCACAGAACATGGTGCTTCATGGACGTAGTCCGAGATGTCTACAGCAGCATCTCCATGAAGTGCTTTATAGAATAAGGTTAGTCTGCTGTCTCTCCTTCGTTGTTGAAGAGAAGACCATTCCAAGGATCTGAGTAATTGAGTGACACTTGTAGTTCGCCGATAGTCACTGTAGACGAATCGAGCAGCTCTTCACTGAACCATCTCCAGTTTGTCGACAAGGCAAGCTTGGTGTGGGTCCCAAACCGTAGCTGCATTAGTATGAGTGTAAGTGGGTGATTCCTTGCTGTGTAATACAAGACATTTACATAGACAACATTTCAAAAATTTTCCTCAACCACATTGTTCATCCATTGTGACCAATAGGCCTAACTTTGACCTAACTTTTGCTCTTGGAGATGCAAAGTCATTATCAACTATCTTTAGCATCATGCAAGTGAAATGTTTTAATTGGCTTTAAAACAGGTTTACTAAAGTTTAATCTATACATTAAGCATTATAAACAGGAGATTAAATGGATAACATATTTAATGTTATTTTATTTGATTTTATGAACTATTTTAAAACTACAAACAGCGACTACGACGATCCATTCTATCAATCACAAGCAATTTCTTTGAACTGAAGATGAGGAGAAGAACAACTGATGATATAGCAGAAGTACCTGAGATAACCCCTTCTGAGATCTTGGAGGTAGCAGTGGTCGGTATGGGTGTGGCCACTGTGACCCTTGCTGGGCCCATGTCTGCTTCCAAGCTTAGTATTATCATTGGTGAGGATTGGACGTTAATCATCTACTGGTTTGTATTCAAAATAAACCATTCATTGAATTGAATAGAACTTGAATGAATTTCTCTTGGGCTATTCCAGCGTAACGTCGGTTACTGGGCTTTTTCTTATTTAGGTTTAATATTTGCATCATAGTTTATGAATATTGAAATGCTAGGGGCTTCTAGTAAATACATATTTGTATATTTATTAGAAGCTTCAATATTTCAATTTACATAATAAATATATACCTACGGTGTAAACATCATAGAGTTTCACGTATTGGCAGGTGATCATCAAACAAAAAACAAAATGTAGTAATGCATTTTCGCCAATTTATTAGATTTGTCTCAAATTTTCGACGGTAGCACCTCCGTCTTCCTCAGGAGAAATATTTACAATTTTAGTGTATTTACGGTGTAAATACACTAAATATATGAAAATCCTGGTGATGTACGTTACTGTGAAATTGTCCTCTTGTAGATTTATGAACTCGTTCACATTGTGGAATATGAACCTATAACTTCATGCTCTCTGCTCAATTCAACTCATAGAAATTATGCACTCCTCTTTAACAAAATTATGAAAGATGAATTCCTGTATTGCACTGATTTTAGAAAAGGAAACTTAGTTGAACAGATCTGAAAGAATTGAACTTCAATTTTTGAATAAAACACTTTTTGAAATAAAAAAAAGTTTAGGAGTTATTGAGATGCCCATTATCTGTGTTACTTAAAAAATGATACATTGTAATTTATCATTATAATTATAATTAATTTTGAAAAGATAATCGTAATGACAACACACATGATTTGATATTGAACATACCGATTGTAATGCTAATGTAATTATAATTAATTTTGAAAAGATAATCGTAATGAAAACATACATGATTCTATATTGAACATACCGATTGTAATGCTAATATAATTATAATTAATTTTGAAAAGATAATCATAATGACAACATACATGGTTCAGTATTGTACATACCGATTGTAAGGCTAATATAATTATAATTAATTTTGAAAAGATAATCGTAATGACAACATACATGATTCAATATTAAACATACCGATTGTAAGGCTAATATAATTATAATTAATTTTGAAAAGATTGTATTGTATTGTAAGCGCTTTGGGCCTACCCGGAAAAGCGCAGTATAAATATTAAGTATTATTATTATTATTATTATTATTATTATTATTATTATTAAAGATAATTGTAATGATAACATACATGATTCAATATTGAACATACCGATTGTAAGGCTAATATAATTATAATCAATTTTGAAAAGATAATCATGATAACAACATACATCATTCAATATTGAACATACCGATTGTCAGGCTAATATGTTAATAATTAATTTTGAAAAGATAATCGTAATGACAACATACAAGATTCAATATTGAACATACCAATTGTAAGGCTCATCAATCCACTACTTATTTAATCAAAACAGTCCTGCAAAATTGAAAAAAATATTAAAGAATGTCACCATGTAAAACTATTGTGTATAACTATGTTTGTTTCCACAGTGTATATTGTAGCAGCAATCACACAGTTCTCAAGAAGACCTGAACGTTTGGCAGTACAGGAGGGTTTTACTTTTAGGTAGGAATCATTAAAGGCGATCCTGCACGAGCATCGCTAAGCTAAAACGAGGACTGAAGATGCGATCTGTGTGCAAGCCGCCATTGTTCCACAAAGTATTCGCGAAGAGTGTGACTTAATTTACATACAGTTTTATGCAAACACACGCCAGCCAATCGCGATCGCGCTGTACATGTGAGTCCGATTAGCGTACAAGCGTGTATGTGTGTGTGTGTATAGAGCACTGTATCAGTGTTCGGATCTTGAGATGTACGGTATATGCATCGCTACCTTCTCGCTTGCACAGCACAGGCGGGGACAAGCTGTTCTCTCATATGCATCCGAGCATGCGAGCAGTCAAATCAATGCCGATAACAAATTGGCTCATGACTTCGGTAATCGTTCGGGCGTTCTAGCTTTCGGTTTTTGGACCACTGCGTAAGAGTCGCACATCGTTGGTATGAATGGGCAGCTTGCAAAGTCCGTTACCGCGTACATATTTTGAACTCCCTCTACACTATGAGGAACGTGCATCTTTAATGTCACTATTAAAATAAAATGGATGTAGTCGTCAATTATCATAGCCCAGAAATAAAATCCTTACAGACCTATATTTCTTTCAGATTGGAATAGTAATTATGATTCTTAGCTTGAAATCTTGAGGGAAATTATAGAATTTTCGCTATTGACAATTGATTCCCTCAGCAATTTTGAACATTGTACAATGCAGTTTGGGACATCTTAAGTCCTCCACTCACTTCCAGTTGAAACATTTGATACCTGATTTCTGGGGGACATTTCATCAAAGGACTTGTCGGACGTTTTATCCGACAAATTTGCTCTCAGCCAATCAGATGCAAGCATTTCAGTAGCTTGTAACAGTTTGTCGGATAAAACGTCCGACAAGTCCTTTGATGAAATGCCCCCCTGTTTAACTAGCAGAGACATTGTAAGACATGCTACAGAATACTAATTTGTTACCTATTACCACCTATTCTGTTCTTTTTTCAAGCGTCCCCATAATGGGACATTACTGCTATGAGCTGATCTGGAGAGAAAAAGCAACAAACAAAAAAAAAAAAAAAAAAAAAAAAAAAAAAAAAAAAAAATGACAGGATCTTATGATGATAAATTTGTTGTGGGTTAGAGATCCCATCTGCACAATGTGCACATAAATAAATGCCCTATAAATGGGTGTGTTCGGATTGAAGACTGCTTAAAATAATGAGCGCGTCTGAGTAGACCGAGAGTTGTGGGGAACAGAAATTAGCAGCAAATACACCTTGCAAGCTACATCCACAAACTTTTGGGTAATTTTAGTGTAAATTCAGTAATCAACAGCAGAGGTGTTGGAAGGCTCTGAAGAGACAAAGGATTGGAGTGGCAAGCCTTTGTTAACAATAACACACAATTACTTGCCCCTCCAATCTTTTGTAGAGCATTCCAACGCCTCTGGTCTGCAGCCAATCTTATAAAATGTATCTTAGACAATTAATTTATTCATTTGTCTCCAATGGTAAAAACCATGCAAATTGGTAGAAATTGGTAAAAAATTCCTGTACGTTTGATGTTCATGTATATGGATAGTATGGACCTTGATCGCTACGGGCACTCCGGTGGTCAAGCGGTTATGACGGTGGTCTAGCAATCCACAGGTCGTGGGTTCGAATCCCGCCTGGGCAGCCCATGATTTTTTGCATAGCTGTCTGGTTCCAATATTTATCACACAGCAGTTGCGTGTGTTTCTACCAATTTGCATGGTTTCTACCGTTGGAGACAAATGAATAAATTAATTGTCTATTTAACATCCCAACGGCGTAAGAAATTCCTTTACGTTAAAATGTATCTTGTTTCAGAAAGAATTCAAAGAATGGCGTCGTGGTTGGGTCACTGCTCTTCATGCTCGTATCTCATGGTATCCAAGGCGACAGCTGCCATGGTTTCCAATCGGTCTGGGACTGCTCCGTGGTCCAGCTCATGTTCCTCAATCTCCTGGTCCTGTTAGTCTGTTCTGTTCCTAACCTAGGCAAGCCTTGGATCATCATGGGTCAGACAGTGTATGCCCTAGGAGGGTTCATGTTTGTCAGGAGTGGTCTGCAAGGCATGCCTCCGTCTGTCACTAACGTGGTAGACATGTTCATCTTCTATCCTACCATGAGTGAGTGCAATTCTTTAGAATCTTTGAAATAAGTTATCACTGGTAACAACAGTGGACAAAAAATTCTAGTATTCAACATAGATTATACATGTTTTTAAGGATATAGAGATGATTGAAACATACAGCAATTTCTACATTTTCAATAAAATTTGTAAAAACTACCAATTTACAAGAATAGTTGTAGTAAAGCTTGATTAGTGGATCTATGAGTATCAAGTTTGGTTTTGATATTTTCTTTGTGATTACCAAATTCTGGATTTGATATTTTTCAGCCTTGATGTTCTTTAGTGCTCTGTTGATGTTCTTACCTGGAAGCTTGACAGCAGGAGAAGCCCTCTTTATCACTCAAATACTAACTGCATTGACTAGAGTACCTGTAGAGCCTGTTTACACGGATACACCAGATAGACACCTGTCTTATATTAGAAAGGTAACACCAGTCAGATATTGACTGCATTGACTAGAGTACCTGTAGAGCCTGTTTACACAGATACACCAGATAGGCACCTGTCTTATATTAGAAAGGTAACACCACTCAGATATTAACTGCATTGACTAGAGTACCTGTAGAGCCTGTTTACACGGATACACCAGATAGACACCAGATAGACACCTGTCTTAGAATGGTAACACCACTCTGATATTGATTGCATTGACTAGAGTACCTGTAGAGCTTGTTTACACGGATACACCAGATAGACACCTGTCTTATATTAGAAAGGTAACACCACTCAGATACTAACTGTACCTGTAGAGCCTGTTTACACGGATACACGAGATAGACACCTGTCTTATATTAGAAAGGTAACACCACTCTGATATTAACTGCATTGACTACAGTACCTGTAGAGCTTGTTTACACAGATACACCAGATAGACACTTGTCTTATATTAGAAAGGTAACACCACTCTGATATTAACTGCATTGACTACAGTGCCTGTAGAGCTTATTTACACGGATACACCAGATAGACGCCTGGATACAAGGAGAAAGATTCTTGTCACATAGACCTTGCAAATATTTTTTCCAAACTTTGGTTCTACATCTTCTTTAGAAAAAACTTCTATAACAAATTCCAAAACTTGCTTAAATCCATCATATAGAAATCATTTTTTTTTCTCTCTCTCTCTCTTGAACTTTTGGTATTGCAGTAAATTTCCTCTTCTGCTTCTCTTTTATATTTTGTATTTTTTATACTTTATAATGTTTAATTTTTGTAAATTTTAGGTTTGCTTGACATCCCTTATTCACATAGCCATTGTGGTGAAGTATGTGTTCACTAAACTCCATGAAGTCAATGTGGCATACTCTAATGGCAGCATTGATAAAAGGTAAGGCTTCAAGATCAGATTGCACACAATAAAATTCCTGAATCAAAATAAAATTTGTGATTAAAGTCTGGAGGTCTTGCAATCAATTCAAATCAATTACAATAATTTGTTTGAACTGGGCAGTTCTACGGAAGACCTGTTTAAACGGTCCATGCCATAATATCCACAATAAAGTCATTAAAAAAATCAACTTAATAAAATAAGTTTAATGTAAAGAAGCTTTATCCTAAAATATCTTTCAGTGATGACATACTTCAGAATGGGTTTTAGTTTTAGAAAAACAGACATTCTTATTTCAAGCATTCAAAATATTTAGCAGAATATAGGGCCACTGTTAAACACTGTTAAATTAAACGTTAAAAATTCCACAGCAGACCAACACAGAAGAATTACTGATAAAAACTTCACAGCAACATTGACATACGTACATATCATAGCAACTCATGGCAAATAAGATCAAATTTAATCTGTTCCTCAAATGTTTACTAACAAATACTACGTTTTTAAGGCATTCCTTTCTTTTATCTGTCATTCATTTATAGTACAGCAAGATAGAAGAGATGGAAGTGGAGTGTGTTTTTCTACTTAGGAGTAGCAGCTGAAATCTTTCTCTTTGAGGCTGCCGAGGCTTTATATCAGGGATAGGGGAAAACCCATTTCTAATGGCTTCTAGACTTTATCCTCACAGACAGAAAGAGTAAGAAAATCCATATCTTTTTCTTTTGTGGTGTGGTTTTAATTGAACTTTTCATATAATATGAAAAATAAGACTAAAGACATTGAGGTGCTCCTTTCCATTTTAAAAATCTTCAAGTTATTTTAATAGGGTTGGGCAAATAATTACTTTTTTCTGAGAGGTATTTCAACAAGTTGTTTTCTACAAATGTATGTCCCCGTACTTTTCTGTGTCATTTTGTCTCTGACGAAGATTCTGCTAGGATCGAAAGCTCAGGCTCTTTTGACTTCAAGTTGTTTCTTATTCGATGTAGAATCCAAAAAATGACAATTTATTTTTGTGTACAATGATGTCTGAAGTCGCTAAAGTTTTTATTTTTATTTTAATAAATGGCGTATTTTGCTCAATTATCACACACTGTATAGATATAAACCGTTTTATTTTTATTTCTCTATGGCTTTTGATGGTCAAGAAATCAATCTGACAATTTAATCAATGACCTAATGTACCTAGTATGTGTTATAGGTGTTATTTTAGTGATTTTAATATGAGGTGATTTTTGCTTAAAATTTGATTGAAACAAAACTAACAACTACACTAACAGTCAACTTAGGTAGGGATTAATCCTATTGAAGAGGTCAGGTTTGGGTTTCCTGAACACCCCAAACCCCATATAAAGACCATAGTAAAAGTGGTTATACCTATAAAGAGTGTGATAATGGGCAAAATACGCAATTTTGTTTTTTTGGGCACTTTAAGAGACATAGACATCATGCGTACACAAAATACATTGTCATTCAACTCGTTTGAAAAAAAAGTTGTGATTCGCCAACCCTAATTTTAAATACTGTTCTGTCCAATAACACATGGAGATACGAAAATATAACATATCCTGTCTGCCATTTATACTGACGTTAATCCTACGCAGGAATGGTGTTTCACCAGAATCATTAGCAAGTTACGAAAAACTAGGGATCAGTTCTCGTGTGAAATGATTGAGAATGTGATTAGTGTAGAACTTCAGCAAGATGCCAATCTAACATTTGCCGTACTTGACCCAAGTGAGGTGAATTGGATACCGTAGAAAGAAATTCATGAGACGCTGTGAGCGCCCTTTCGGGGTAGCCTAGCTAAGCCGGGTAAATATATATGATGCGCCTTGAGCACTCTACAGATTGGATACGTGCGCATACAATCACATTATTATTATTATTAATATATCATTCTTATGTTGTTTCTGCAGATTATTTTGATAAACATCTGGTTAATCTTGATGACTGCTGGTATGGGTTGTTATATTCAATCAGACGTCATCAACACAAGTCAGAAAGATCTTTCATATCTTAGCAGTGGCTGTCTTTATCCAGGACTGTATATGGATCTACAGCTCCTGCTCCTAGCTTCTACTGGCCTTACCTGTATCTTTATACTAACAGAGGTCAGTACAAACTCTTCTTGTCATCATGTGTAAGGGGGGGGGGTGGTTTGGTTCAAATGGCCATCTCTTTACTTTGTATCTAAAGGTTAGAATTTTACATGTATATTTAATTCTTTTAAAGTACCCGGTGTAGATTAATGTTTTAGTAGGTACTCTGGAGGTGTGTTTCTTAAAGCAATGCATGACTTTACAATGTACAAATAACTTTAATATTAAGAGGCAATTGGAATACCAGTATCCAATATCCTAATATCTTGACGTTTTGTGAATGGAATTTCTTATATCAATTAAATTGTGACCAAACTCATATCCCATTAATTTTTGTTCACATAGCAATGTTTCTACATCTGCATATTTCAAATTCTGCTGATAAGATTAAACATGATTGAAAATCCCATTTGGCTTGCCATATGCAAGTCTTGCATAACTTTTTAAATAGCCCCATCCTTATATCGGCATAACAGGGAATGGTTGGTATAATTTTTTTCAAATATAAAGATAATGCAAAAGGTACTAAATTGATGCCACATTTACATTATGTGTCAAACATAATTAGAAAAAAAATTTATCTATTTTTTTTGGAAATCTTGTTATCTCAAATCCACTGAATATAAAAAATAAAAGTGATTTTGCCTTTTTATAAAAGAAATATTGTTATCTCAAATCCACTGGTACATGTAATTTGTCTAATTTCTCACATGTCCCTCCACAGTATATCAGGATCTTCCAAGTGAAGCCATATGGTGAGCTGATCCACGATGCTCTAATTCCATTCACTGATGAGCAAGACTCGGGTGTAGCCATCTTAACTCCTTTGTGTCTTCTGCTTGGACTCGTTCAACCGTTACAATACTCCAATGATGCCTCATTAACAGAATTCCGTAAGTATTTGGCGGTCGGTTGGAACATTACCGATTACTTCAATGTCTTCTTTAAATTGGCAATGCTAATACTTTCTTTTTCATGTGTGTGTCATTGGGGTTGGACTTATTTAGCTTTAGAAGACTTTGGCAATGCTTCTTTGACCGTTTATTCAGGACAAAACTAGACAAAGGATTTCTTAATTGTTCAGCTGTCTTCCTCAAATTGGCAACATAATTTTTTTTTGTTTTTTTTAATTTCCGTAGTTTATTAGTCAAAATAAAATATACTTGCAGGAAAGGTATTTTATATTGATCAGGTCATAATTTTTTTGAGGGCTCAATTGATTAGCAGTTTCCGAAAAATTTGTAACACTTGCATTTCTGTTTTATTGCTGCAAATTCCAAGCTAGATGGATGTATAACCAGTTATTCTATTCTTATTGAATTTTCACATATGTTGTCTTTTTAAAAAACTCCTCATGAATACATGCTTGTCTGTTTTGTTCATTTCAGAATCAAAGTTATTTCTATACAGCGGCGTATTATCAACAGGTATTGGTGATACGGCTGCATCAATTATAGGATCAAGATATGGAACAATGAAATGGCCTGGTAAGGTCGATTTTATTTCTTATGATATTATTCAAGTTTTGTATTGTGCATTTCACCCAGTTCTGTCTCATTGCACTTCTAAAGAATTGGTTCTAGCTACGACCTTGACCCGTTACCATAAAGAGTTATGATCAATTGCAAATTGATAGTAACAAATCAGGATCCTTTTTGCATGAAATTCTTACATAAATGTCTCGTTGTGAACCAAATTTGAACAAAGACTAAAACTGACCAGAAATGTTAATATTTAATATGAAAAAATGAGCAAAGAATCCCATTTTCTTTGCTCATTTTTTCATTGTGAACCTATCAGAATGGTTGTTTCAAATTTGCAATTAATCTTAACTTATGTTACATAGCTTAATACAGTGCTTAAGTATTGAACGCAGGCGAAAGAGTAGTAAGATCAGCTTGGAAGCAAGGGAAAGGGAGAGGAGGGCATTGCAGAGTAATTATGCTGCATTATTGTAGGGCGCTTAGAGACTTGGCTGGTAAAATAATTGATAAGCGCTATATAAGCACGTATGATTATTATTTGATTTAAATTGTTTTACATGTCTCTCTTTTTCGCTATTTTTTTTTCAGGATCAAAGAAGACGATGGAGGGTACTCTAGCTGCTGTGATATGTCAACTAATTGCCTGTGCTTTGTTATCACTCTGCCTAGGAGTGGAACCATCATTCACTAGTGCTTGCTTCTCAATCACATGGGTCATTATTCTCACATCACTTTTAGAGGCATTTACTTCACAGATTGATAACTTAGTTCTCCCTTCATTCATGATGGCTATGTTCATGGCTGTATCGTGAGAAAGTAGTCCAGTCCTTTACATCCAAGATTGATAACTTAGTTCTACCTTCATTCATGATGGCTATGTTCATGGCAGTATCGTGAGAAAGTAGTCCAGTCCTTTACATCCAAGATTGATAACAGTGTTCTACCTTCATTCATGATGGCTATGTTCATGGCTTTAACGTGAGAAAGTAGTCCAGTCCTTTACATCCAAGATTGATAACTTAGTTCTCCCTTCATTCATGATGGATATGTTCATTGCAGTATCGTGAGAAAGTAGACCAGTCCTTTACATCCAAGATTGATAACTTAGTTCTACCTTCATTCATGGTGGATATGTTCATGGCTTTATCGTGAGAAAGTAGTCCAGT
>CALNVZ010003425.1:1311366-1375889 GCA_940671915.1 Paracentrotus lividus
ATTCATGATGGCTATGTTCGTGGCTTTAACGTGAGAAAGTAGTCCACCTTCATTCATGATGGCTATGTTCGTGGCTTTAACGTGAGAAAGTAGTCCAGTCCTTTACATCCAAGATTGATAACTTAGTTCTACCTTCATTCATGATGGCTATGTTCGTGGCTGTATCGTGAGAAAGTAGTCCAGTCCTTTACATCCAAGATTGAATAACTTAGTTTCTACCTTCATTCATGATGGCTATGTTCGGGCTTTAACGTGAGAAAGTAGTCCAGTCCTTACATTCCTTGATGTTTCTATGTCAGATGCTATGTATCATGGCTATCGTGAAAAGTAAGTCCAGTCATTACATCCAAGATTGATAACAGTGTTCTACCTTCATTCATGATGGCTATGTTCGTGGCTTTCGTGAGAAAAGTAGTCCAGTCCTTTACATCCAAATGATAAACAGTGTTCTACACCTTCATTTCATGATGGCTATGTTCATGGCGTTTATCGTGAGAAAGTAGTCCAGTCCTTTACATCAAGATTGATAACAGTGTTCTACCTTCATTCATGATGGCTATGTTCTGCTGTATCGTGAGAAAGTAGTCCAGTCCTTTACATCCTAAGATTGGATACAGTGTTCTACCTCATTCATGAGGCTATGTTCATGGCTTTAACGTGAGAAAGTAGTCCAGTCCTTTACATCCAAGATTGATAACAGTGTTCTACCTTCATTCATAGGCTATGTTCGTGGCTTTAACGTGAGAAGTAGTCCAGTCCTTTACATCCTAGATTGATAACCTTAGTTCTACACTTCATCGTCATTGAGGCTATGTTCGTGGCTGTATCGTGAGAAAGTAGTCCAGTCCTTTACATCCTAGCCTGAGTTCTACCTTATTCTTGTTTACTGCTTTATCTTGAGAGACTCATCTAATCTGGCAGAAAAGATGGCTTATCTCTTGTCCCATACAAGCAGTCATTGCCTAATGGGTGGCAATGAAGATTTAATAGTAGGCCTTGTAGATTGGTATCCCAGTTCTCCTTTTATATGTGATATCCATATTCTTGGCTGAATCAGGAGAAATAAGTCCAGTCTTGCAGGAAAGATGCATGTAGATCTATCTTGTCAATGCTTTGAGCATTTTGTCATTGTCATTGTAGATTGATAACCCAGCTCTCCTTTTATATGTGATAGCCATATTCTTGGCTGAATCAGAAGAAATTAATCCGGTCTTGCTGGAAAGATACATGTAGATCTATCTAGTCAATGCTGTGAGCATTTTGTCATTGTCATTGTAGATTGATAACCCGTCTCTCCTTTTATATGTGATAGCCATATTCTTGGCTGAATCAGGAGAAATAAGTCCAGTCTTGCAGGAAAGATACATGTAGATCTATCTTGTCAATGCTTTGAGCATTTTGTCATTGTCATTGTAGATTGATAACCCATCTCTCCTTTTATATGTGATAGCCATATTCTTGGCTGAATCCGGAGAAATAAATCCGGTCTTGCTGGAAAGATGCATGTAGATCTATCTTGTCAATGCTGTGAGCATTTTGTCATTGTCATTGTAGATTGATAACCCAGCTCTCCTTTTATATGTGATTGCCATATTCATGCCTGAATTAGGAGAATTAAGCCCAGTCTTACAAGAAAGGTGGATTTTCTTATTAGTGTGCAATGCAAGGTGTGTAACAGGGTAGTTACTACAATGTATGTCTAATATTAAATAAAATATCGTGGCTATAAAAGAGAAATAGAGGGAAATTTTGGCCAATATTTTCACAATTTTTAATATCATTGGATTGCCCTACGTTTATTTATATTTTAAGAAAGATTGTAAAAGTTAATTTGAAGAGGAGATGTCTGCCAGTTTTGCTTGCTTTCAGATAAGTATTATATCTTATTTAATCTTAAAGACAAGAGAGTATGTCTGAACACTTTTCACATTTTCATATCCTATAGTATTTTCTTTTCTCTTTTTTTATACAAGTGTCCAATGAATGACATTGAAAATATTCAATTTCAAATTTGTTGTATTATTGTCTTCATATTCTAATTCTGTACTTAATTTGACATTCTGTTTTACATATATGATGTGATGTGTGCTGCGCCTTATATTGTACATGCCATTTGTTCTGGTAATGGTTTTCAAAATCTAGATATGAAATCTTAGATATCAGGGGGGGGGGGTGTTTCACAAAGAGTTAAGTAGACTTAAAGTCGCACTTAACTTCAATGCGCATCTTGTATTATAACGCGCAATCTAATTGATAGACTTCTCTATAGCCGCATTGCACTATGTTTGTAAAGGAATCTCAATTCAGCTTATGGCTGCAACGATTTTTATCGAAAAAAACATATCTTATCTTATCTTATGATGCGCATCCCCTGAGCATGATCTGGCAAATTAGGTGATGCGTAATATAATGCACGAAACTAACAATTTAAGTGTGACTTTTAAGTCTACTTAACTCTTCGTGAAACACCCTCCTGGTTAGAAAAGCAAGCAATTTGCTTGTAAATTTCAAAGGATTCCAAACTAACATTTGTGTTTAAAATCTTGTTGGCAAAATGAGCTATTTCAATAAATGATTTTAATTATTGTCCAATATAAACTGCATCCCTACCAGTATACAAGACCACTACTTAAACAACCAAGTCACAATGCTATATACTACCTTGATACTTGATGAAGTAAACCAAATTTAAAAAGTACATCATTTCATTTTATTTCAGAACTAAACATTTAATTTCCAAAATGTCAGTGTCATTTTATTTATTTAGGAGTACTACTTTTCAACGAGTCAGTTTTTTGTTATACAGGCCAATCCCATTGTAACGACATAGTCTGGTCTATAATTTCTGTAACATCACTCCTTTCACATATTCACTTATTTAATAATACGAATACAGAAACTCTTTGTAACAACAAATATTATGGGTAATGCTTGCCTGACGACTAGACTTGTATTCTTCTTTGTTAACCTCCTTGATTTTTGCAATCTGAATATCGCTAAGATCACGTTGATTTTTGTTGATTTTCGTTTATTATTTGCTGAAAGCTGCCTAACTTTGAAGTCATTAAATTGTCCAGTTTGTTCAAAAGCTCTGACTGGCTTTCTTTGATTTTGAACTCGACGAAATTTGCTACAGCGGACAGCTCCATGTTGTCGTGACTAGAGAACAAGCTAGAATGACATGCCCAACGTATCCTTTCTATACGTAACCCTTTATCTCCGTGCTCCAATGCACCAATGCACTCTTAATTACATTCCGCGGAAGCTTTCAACCCTTAACAACCACACATCCCTGTGATGTATACGAACATTATTTAAAAAAAAAACATTTACCTGCTATACAACCGTAATGCAGGTAAATAATATTCTCGACCAATTCAAATAATACGAATGTTACTAAGCTTCATAGCCTGAGGAAGAATTTACTCAAATTCCCAGTGTATTAGATCGGATGCTTGCTCTGCATGTGAATGAAAATAAGGTCAGATAAAAATCTGCAACCAAAGAGGGATTCAAACCTGCTTCATAAATCTTTATCTGGGAGGCAACTTAACCACATTGCCATCCAAATATCCCATTAAACAAACTCTTGTTATATTCACAACATCACTTTGAACATATTTGAAGATTGGACTGTGTGAATGCCTTGTAATGATAGTATCTTAATCTGTGCTCATTTCAATGGGAGTCGACTGAAGTATAACGAATTACATGTGCTGTAAACTTTGTTGCTTGATTTGTGTAATTATACACATTGTTATTTTTGTTTTTGTAAACATTTTAAATCAATGAAATATTAATGATAAAAAAAAAAAATCCAAATTGTGCCAATTTATTCCTGAAATTTGTATATTTTTTGTGTACTGATCATTTGCCTAAATAATGGAAGTACATTACAATGTATATGAAATAAAATCACCAAAGGTTTCAAAATAAAAATTTGTCATAATCTATCATTTGCTGTATTTGAACTGAATGTCTGGAGATTTTCCTTAATGATGAATGGTATAAATAATGGCTATCAAACTGATTGATTTCTTAGATTAAGGATCTCTTGATGGTCTCAATAATTACTTAATAGTGTATTATGATATTGCACACTTTAGTTTTGTTTTCATACCAACTTTAGATCCAGGGGTCTGAATTTCTGTCAGTGAACTTACTTTCACGATACACCACTAGTATGTAGTATAAAATTATTCATTTATATTAGTTTATCATTTATATTAAGCAGAACTTATTCCCCGTCTTGAAGCAAAATATATATGGACACGAAATATATGGCATACATTGTATACAGTATTATGTTAGATATAGCACAATGTGGTGGATCTATTAAATGAGTTGAAAATAGGGGGTCGCAGCAAGGACATCCAGTAAATTTGATTGCCAAAAAAGAAAAAAAAAAAAACACATACAAGCACATTTTTAAAATTTGGCCTTGGAGAACTGTCTTTTTATAATAAAATCTTGTAGTATCCATGCTCGTTATACTGGGAGTGGATTAATACCTGGGTATGATTCACTGACAGTGATGGATAAGTTCCTTAATACGATTTCTGGGATTGATATCAATACCATTAATCCCAACTCACTGTTTCACTAAATCCCTTTCAGCCTGGGATTGATTTCAAATCACGATATATGAATATTCATATACGCAGTCAATCAACCAATCAGAAAATGACAGCCTGAAATTTTGAACAGTGGAAATTGGTAAGAAATATCTGGCCGCTCAGCTATGACCGGGGTAATAATGTGTAAAACATTCTTTGTAAAGTGCCATGAGCATCATGCATGATGGACCTGAGCGCTATATAAGAAGCCTCCATTATTATCATTATTATATATAATATGAAAAAAATATCAAGGAAAATGAAGTTCCATCAGGATTTGAACATGAGACCTGATTTATAGCCTGAAATTTTGTAAGCTACTGATGAAGGAGGATAATAGGTTGGCACATGGAATTGTGTTATTGGTTGTTGTCATAATTAAATCTGCACACATATGCCATCGGTGGATTGATCTAGGATTTCATGAGAAGGGGGGGGGGTGGGGCAAAATTGGAATTTCAGATTTTGGTACACCCAATTTGTTTTGGGTTTAAATTTCCTGGTGTACTTAGTTTGAGATGATATTGTTAAAAAATAAAAAAAATTAAAAAAAGCAGTAGTTGTCAATATCCCAATCTTTTTAAGCACCATGGAATTAGTCTCCAGAGATTTGAAGGAAATTGTAAACCAGAGCCCCAAATTTCCTACACAATAAAAAGTTCACATCACATAGCTAAATTGGTTCCACTGTTACACAATCATAAAAACACAAGAAACACAAGTTTGAATTGATATACAACAAAATACTCCAAACCATTTATTATTACAATAGAAGTCATTTATGCATACTTTGCTTGCTTCCCTGTTCTACATTGTAATATACTCTGAATATAAGTACTGTACTTATGATACACAATTACAACACATTATTATGATTAATAAAGAGTCGAGAGGTTCTTTTATCATACTCCAAACCCTGTCCAGGATGTAACAGATTATCTTGGACCATTTCCTGAACCATTAAAGATGCCCAGGCATTTAACCCTATTAATTGGAATAAGTGATTTATGTACTAAATACAAACAGCGATTGAATCGAACTGAATGAAGGGTTTATTCAGGGCTATTTTGAGGACTAATTAAGAACAATTTAAAAGTATCTGGAAGTGAGATCCGTGTGAATATAAACATTCTGATCTTTTCTTAGGGCTTCATATATAATTTCATTGTGGACTCATTTATTATACTTTATCTGTAATTTCACAAGTCAAATCTTATAAAACTAAAATCAGCTCTTTTTGGTTCATAATGCTGCAAACAAATAATATTTCCCTGTAGTTGTAGTATTAAATTACCCATCACTATACTTTAAAAAAAAACTAAGGTAAATCCCGAAAAGCATCACATCGAGACATTCTATTTATTCATGATTTGTCCACTGTCACCCATTCTGAGCACCTACTTTCATGATTTCTATTGTTGTTTACAAGAACTTTAATACACTCACTACAGACATTTTCTAGACATTTGCTGAGATGATTTTTGATTCCTATCATTAATGAGAAAAACAAAAAATCACTTATTCCTACAGCATATTTTTTCCAATTTTGATGTACAACATTTTATTTGGATTAATCACTTGAATCATTGATTCATTCAACTAAAGTTTTACTTCTTTTTTAAACATTCTTATAGCCCTGTGTTACTCTCATATGCCTTGAAATAATAATTTGTCAACGTATATAGTTACTAAATGTAGATACATGATTATAATGTTACATGATAAGGTCCAAAGATGCAACCCATTCTGAATACAATTGCCTTTCAATGAATATAAAAATAAGCAGTGGTGGATCCAAAATTTCATACAGGGGGAGCTCGTCAAGTTCACATTATTTTTTATTTTTTTTAATCAATTTTTTTTTATCAATCATAAGTTTGTAAGTATCTTCGCAGGACCAGCTACTAATGAGGATTTTTGCAATGATCAGAAAGCATTTTTTTTTTAACACAAGAAAGTGTTGTTGTTTTTTTTTGCTAATAAATCAACAGAATATAAATATCACCAAACAATTCAATATGTATTTGTTGGCTTCACTTTGTTATTAGAAAACTATTTGGGGGGGGGGGGGGGGAGAGAAATATCATAAGCGTATAATTCTTCAGTTTGGATGTAAAATAAAAGACAAGTAAGGTTTTCATGGTATATAAAAGCAAGACATGCAAAATTTAACTTCATATCAAATAAATTTAAGCATAATAATTTTAAAAAGTAGAAAGAAAGAAATTGCTCATTATTATTCAAGCATCTTCATAATCTTGGCAAGATCATGAATATGTCAAATTTAGCCAATGTAATATATTTAAATTCATGTTAAAGGAAACCAATAACCAAGAAAATAATCACTTCTATAGGAAAGAACACAACGAAAGGAGCAATTTAAAAAAGTTTCATCAAATCGGTTATAAAATAAGAGAGTTATGGAAGTTTGAAAAGTCTTGTTGTAGCTTCTATGGGGATCCTCAAATTGGCACCATTGCTTCAAAATGGCACATTTTATGGACAACTCTCCATTTGTTTTGTACACAAATTTTCAGATTTTCCCAATTATCTTTCAAAATTATCTAACCTCCTCTTGAGCTCAACACATGTGATGTGAAATACATTTTCCCATCCTATATGTTGAGCTCAGAAGGAAGTAAGACATATTTTGAAAGAAAATGGGTAAAATCTGAAAATGTGTGTACAAAACAAATGGAGAGTTGTCGTCTCTGTGAGAGTTGTCCATAAAATCTGCCATTTTGAAGCAATATTGCCAAGTTGAAGGTCCCTCAAAGAAGCTACAACAAGACTTTTCAAACTTCCACGACTTTTTATTTTGTGGCCAATTTTGAAGAATTTTTTTAAATTGCTTTTTTCTCTCATTTTGCTCTTTGCTATAAGGTTGATTCTCTCTCCTTGGGTTCTGGTCCCCTTTAACTGTTAATCAAGTAAAAATATTTGGATCATGATGAAATCCATTTGTTTTAATATTCACAATCTACATATCTACAGGTATATCAAATAGCTATGTTGACCTCAATATCCCATTATATATAGTTGAATACGTATCTTCATAAACATACAAAATATTGCAATTATAATTTACAGTAGTATTTAATAATTAATTCACTTCCTTGCAGTAACAAAATATGTGACAATATAAAAACGAAGGCACATAGATTTGTTTCTTCTTAAAAGGCAAGACTTTACAGAAACCAGACAAAACAGTATAAAAATGTGTAAATTTTTCTAATAAAATTGGTAAAATGGAGTATTTTGCATAGTTTCATCTAGGAACTATATTCATATCTTGACATAATACTTGTCAGATATCTTGTGACTCAATGGTAAATGATATTCATGGCCTTTATTCATAAAAGTATGCCACATAACTATATATATATACAAAAAAAAATATCCTTTGGGGGAAAAAGTAAAAAATACATCTTGTGTCATCTTATCTAGTTTTAGAATGCTACGTACAATAGTTTGTTTAGAGCCAAAATCACATTTTTATGAACAAAGTGTTTTTAGTAAGAGTATTTGGTAAGGATACACGTATACAAATACATGTACCTTGTATTTGCCTCAATTTTCATTGACAACATAGCTATCACATTAAAGTTTACAATAATAATAAATCTCATGGAAGATTATAAAGATTTTACAAAAGAAATCAGTAAAGGGAATATAATATTTGGCATATTTCATCCATGAATTTTGAATCAGAAGAAATCTTTAAGATCTCAAAAATGTTGGTCAATAATGGTATTGAAAGATATTACCCTGTTTACAAAGGAAGCCTTTGTTGCACAAAACATGAAATTTTAGAAGGAATTCAGCGAACTTGTTTTCAATAAGTTAGAGTTTGCATCAACACTCTTTGTCCACAGATGGACCAATGACTACATTAATAATGTATAACATAAACTGATAATAATTCATGTCTCTTTTGGTTGCAAATGTGAAATTGGATTAATCTAAATTCATTAAAACATTATTGTCATCCAAATTTCTAAAAACATTCCTACAATAAGCAATTCTACCATTATTTAAATTTGATATTCAGTAGTGTACACAAATTCCATGATTTACCGTATACAAATGTTTACTGACATATATTTTGAATACAAGACACTGATCATTTCAAATACTGTCTAACCTATTATGACTCCCACAGAGTGAGGGCAAAATAGGATGTTACGAGTATGATAATTTGAAATCATTATTTATGAGAGCAAGACGGCCACAACTCGTCTCATACCATATCTTGGTTTGTATCCACTTGGTCTAACAGCACTTGGTCTAATTCTATGTTTGTGCCACATGGGCTAAACCTATTTGGTTTACTAACAAGTTGGTCTAATTCTCTCTTGTATTATGAACACTTGGTCAAATCGCCAATTCCTCTAATAGCCAAATAGTCGAGTTGCATTTTTGTCAAAAGAATTGACCGAGTGATGATAGACCAAGTGGACATTAGACAAACTGGACATTAAACAAAATGGGAATTAGACAAAATGGTAATTGGATAACCCAGTTGAAGACAAAATGGAATTAGGCCATGTGGGATGAGATCAAATGGACAATAGTCAAAGTGGGATTAGACCAAATGGCAATTAACCCATATCAACACCAAGTTAACAACCTTCAACTGACATAGCATCAGCAACTCTGTAGAATTATACAAAAGCATTTTACTATCTTAAGAGCTATTGTGAAAAGCATTGATTGATGTAGTTTCCCCAGGCCAAGCACCTGTAGCCAACTACTGAGAGCAAGATGGACGTTAAATCAATGTAAATCATATTAATTAAAGCCCCTGTAGCTCTCAACATTCAACAGAACCTTTGTCAGAGAGATAGACTGCCCTGATAGGAAGAAATGTCTTACCTTCCTGATTTGTGCAGGGAGAGACCATGTGTTTATTTTCTAAATCATAAAAAAAGTAATCCTTATCAAAGGAAAATAATTCAAAAACATAGAAAAGGAGGATTAATATCGCTTCGCATTTTCAGTAAAGAAGATTATTTATATTTTTGTATATCTGTCTCAATATGCGATTCAAAAACTCATCTAAATTGTCATTTTCACCTAATTTCATTTTACAAAATAGATAAACAGACAGAATATTCTTTCATACCCAAATTATTCGAATGAAAAAATTAAAATTGATTAGTATGCATATATACCCTTTCTTAATTTTTTTATTCAAATACTATTCCAGATTATACACGCGTCAAATAATAAGAATGTTTGTGTTAAAGGACCATATAAAAGAAAATTTTGATTTAATGACTCAAGTTAGTAAGAATAAATTCTTTACTTGTTGCACTTCAGGGGCAAAATGTCAAACCACACTGACCAACTTGCATTATTTAAATCTCTCCAAGTTTCAACCATTCCTTTCATGGTGTGTGCGCGTGTGTCCTTTAACATCTTCAGAGATTCACTTTTGATTATTCAAATAAAAAAGTCTCGTCTTTGATACATGACAATGATTGAAGTTGATCAGCTCACAAACTCCCAGGAGCCAAGCTCCTAAAAAGGCATCAAATTGGCATCAAAAGGCATCTAATACATATAAAGATCCATGATTCCTTCTTAATTGACAATCATTTGATTTCTGGAAGCCCTTGATTTTATGCCACTATTATCTTTCTAATTTCCCTTCTGTGATAGGCAAATCACAGAAGGGAGAAATCTCAATGAGTTGCATTAATGATTGTCCAACTTCTCTACCTTATCATTGTAGCCCATCATCACCTTTCTTCAAAATGACCCAATACCAATCTCCAAGATGAAGATGATAGCATCTATTCATGATCATTCCATCCTTGTTTCCATAAACCCAGCAGATAAATCCATCATGACACTACTGATGTTTCCAAAAAGGGTTTTTGACTTTGTTTGCAATATCATTTTGTAGCATGTTTCTTCTCATGGCCATTTCACCATCAACATCTTAATCCACTTTCATATTGCATATTTTCTTCTTTGAACCAACACAGACGTCCACATCCCCTGCTAAAGCCATGTTTCACAGCTACACATTATTCTGTGTCTATGATTTTTGGTTTATTTGTCCGATTCTTATCTATGGTTTCACCTTCTCCATTGGTTACGTGCTGGATTCCTCACGCAGTCCGAATCTCTTAAAAGCTTTCTGAAGTTCCCCCATATTACCAGATGGGCATGAGTTGGTTGGTCTTAAAGGAGCTGTTCAAAAGACAAATAATAAAGTATGGATTAAAATTATGTAATATCATTCATGAGCCCTGTTGCTGGAAACTTTCTGTCAAAAATCATTTGATACAAGATCATGACATTACTCCCCAATCGAGCGTGGCATAAATCTATGTAACAATACATGTAAAAGTTTCTCAACAGGACCATGGTAATATATATAGACGGGTAGTATTATTATTTTTTTAATAATGTAATTAGCATCATGTATTGTGCAATAGAATATGTTTAACATATTAAGCAATAGATAGACGAGTGTATTATATAATGAATACATGTAGTGTAATTTGGTATTTTATATTGTAAGTGTGTAAAACAGTTATATTATATTGAATGGCTAAGAATGGGATACCAGAAATATTCAACAGATTTGGGCCAATATTGCACCAATCGAAGATGAGTGCAATTTAGGCCCTAACAAGTGGAATATTCTGGTATCCCTTCAAGTAAAGCCATTCAATACAATTATTATTAACTTTTATGATCATAATTCAGAAAAACATCAGACAAAACATGGAATCATTTCAATTTTAGCACTTGAAAACAAAATGCATGGACTATTAAAGATACCCCCTAAGGAAAGTTCAACTAGTGAAATTTACAAAAAGGAAAAGTGCAAAGAGATGGCAACACATTCTGTGCAAAAATTAGGGTAATATTATTATACATTCATACTTTATCTTCCTTAAATTATCCCATAGTAAGAGCACAAGATAACTTTATTGTTACTGGCAAGTTCATGATAAACCTACAGTTTGACCAGAACAGTACACAAAGTCATTAAAAATGAAATATTTTTTTGTTTAACCTAATCAGACTGGGGGGGCCATCATGGCCCCCCTCGACATTTTCCGCGGACCACTCCGCCGCACGAAATTCTGACGCGCCGCTTGCTGACTTTTACTTCAAGTCTCGCGCATCTTTTGAACCATTTTCGCAAAATCGGTCGTTACCGTTACGACGCTGCACGATTTTCAAAAATATCCGTCACACCGAAAATGGCTCAAATAACGTGATTTTGTGTACAAGGCAATGCCAAATTGAGTTTTCTCACCTAATTCATAAAGATATGGATTATTTTCACTTCATTGGCTGAAATCAATTTATTTTAGCATATTTATGCTTAAAATGGTTCTTAAATGATGCATAAAAAAAAGAAAAACAAAAGGTCAAAAAACAAAGAAATACATAAGAAATTCATAAAACAGTAAATACATAAGAAATAATTTTGAAACAAGAATTTTTTTCTAGTACAATTGTTAGGAATGCTATAAGGAATATAATACACAAAAATAGCATCTAGGGCTTATTTTTCAATTAGAGCAAAAGTATGATTTCATGCAAAAATAGCATAATTAATTCATATTAAAAAAATTCATATTATTTTGGAAAAATTAACAGCGCAGTCTTGTAATACATGGCTCACTACCATCTGCAAATTTTCGGTGCGGTCGCGCAATCGGCGGCCGAGATCTTGGGGGCCATCATGGCCCCCCCCCGTCTTGACAGCTACCAAAACACCCCAGTCTGATTAGGGTTAAGTTGGCATACATGACATGCTGAGTATGCAAACACATTCATAATCTAGAGAACATTTATCTCAAGAACATTTTCTACTGACCAGCATCAATTATACCAAGTCTCTCTCAAAGTTATAATTGTCAAAGTAAAGTACAATCCCAAATTTAAAATGAAAGTTGTTGAATCTTATCAAGCTTTAAAGCCTTTTAAAGCTTCTCACAATTAAAAAAAAAAAGTGTTCAAAAAATTTGTGTCATTTATTTCTTTGTTTTCTGAGCTGAACTTGGTGAAAACAATGATACAATCACCTGTTACAAGTATATATACAAATGTAATAATATATTTTAAATGAGTATCTTACTGTCAAACCTTTTTTTTTTCATTGAGTTCACATTGAAGCACCAAAATTGTTATATGATACATTAATGTCTTGTAATGGTTTTGTTTTGGCATATCAAGTATATCGAAGGTAGTATTCGGGCAGTATTTAATGACTAGGTATAGGAACAGAAAGTGGGAAGATAGAAAGAGGAGAGAAAAAAAGTAAATATGATGATTATAGAACTCTTTAGTCTGACATTAATTCTACTTTCTGTTCGCATTGCATCAAATCTGATGTTCTAATGTTGTAGTTTCTACACTTGCCTTTTACCTCTGTAACAATGACTGTTTCCTAAATATCTTTCCTTTCCTGTCTAGTTGTGTTATATGAACTTATTTATTATACACCACATCCTATTATTACTTTTTAATTACTTTGATTGGAATGTATCACAGTATAGAATTCCATTTAAACAAATATATGCTGACAAAAACTTTCATCACATTTGTAATATATGTACTACAAAGGCAGTATTATGAACTTCTTAGCTTATGCAGATATACTCAATAACTTATTTGAGTAGTTATAAATAGCTGACTCTACTAATATACCATGACTTGAAAAGTGAAACACATTATAGTTTTGGGGCGACATATTTGATGTATTTCTTTGATTTATATCTAAATATTGACATAAAAGACATTCAAAAATATTTCTGCATATCACAATTTTAAAAAAAAATGTCAGTAACTTCTTCAATCAAGGGCATTAAAAGAATCAAAGTCAGGACTCACTATAATTAGCAACAGTTTCAATAGAAAATATCCATATTCAATTATCTTGAGTTCTTCTAATGCAGAATAGGAAGTTGCTTATTTAAATTACAACCTCAATATCAAATATTGTATACATGATAAATTGTATACATGATATATTGATATACCAATGAAGGATTAGCAAACTTTGGAACCATCAAATATTCATGCTCATTGGAATGTCATAGCATGCTGAAAATATTTATTGAAATGAAAATATGTTAACATGTACATGCAGGTTTAAAAGAAAAACAATATTATCATACCTTGTTGCACTGAACAAAATTATTAAAAAAAAACTTAATATCAATGACAACTTAGATGAGGGTTTAAAGGTTACCTGTTTTTTTAGGATTGGAAAGTACATGAAGGGCCTCAACTACTAAAAATTATGCTCCAAATCACCACTTACTTTAACAAAGACTATGACTTATGCTTTTAGTGTTACTTTCTTTACACTCAAAGAATTACTGGTTCCCCCTATTTGCACCATGCACGAGCATCTCAAATATTGATTAAAGGGAAATCTGGACCAAAATAAGTTGCTATTATCAAAAGCAGAAATTTCGAAAAACAAATTTAAGAAAGTTTGAAGAAATTGACTAATTATAAAAAGTGACTAATTTCTTTACGATGCAAAAAAAAAAAAAAAATGATTACTATACCAAATTCGCAACACAGTAACAAAGCTGTGTTGTCATAGTGTATACTTGCCATATATGTTCTATATTGTTTATCATAAATTTTCACTTTTATTGTCAAGATAGAGATCCTCATAACTTTCCCCGAGTTGAATTGATGGAAAAATGCTAATGCATGCATGGTCATAAAAATGAAAATTGTCATGACACATCAAAGAAAAGTGATATTTTCATGAATTTCAACATTTATGAATTTCATCTTTCTATACTGAAACCTACATGTACTTAAAATCTTTGGTAAATCTTTATTTGTAAATGGGATCTGATTTTACAATATTCATATAGATGCAATTGGCATTTGCCATCAATATAATTTGGCAAAGTTATGAGAAAAACAGTTTCTAAAAATAAGTGAAAATTACATAAAACAATATAGAAAATGCATGGCAAGTAGTGCTCCTATGACATCACAGCTTTGTGACTGTGTTGCCAATTTGGTATAGCGATCATTTTTTTTTTTTTTTTTGCATCGTAAAGATATCATAACTTACCAATTATTAGTCGATTTTCTTGAAACTTTTTTTTATCAGTTTTTCTAATATTTGTGCTCTTGATAAAAAACACCACATTTTGAGTCCGGAATTCCCCTTAATACTATGTCATACCATAACCTACAGTACATGAATTGCAACATTTCTATGCCATGGGTGTTTCACAAAGAGTTAAGTAGACTTAAATCGCACTTAAATCCCTAGTTGTGTGCGGTATATTACGCATCACCTCATTGGTCAGATCACGCCCAGATGATGCGCGCCATAGAGAAGTTTATTAATTAGATTGCGCATTAATTACAGGATGCGCATAAAGATAAGTGCAACTTTGAGTCTACCTAAACTACCTAAACCGATGTGTTGGCTCAGTGGATAGAGCGTCCGCCTCATAATCGGAGGTCTGGGTTCGAGCCCCGGCCGCTCATACCAAAAGACGTTAAAAATGGTAGTTGCTGCTTCCCTGTTTTGCGCGTCAACAGAGGGATAGAGTAACGTCCTTCTGGCGCTGCTCAGCGGCTGCCGGCCCACGAGAAAAGGGCAAAATAAATATCCGTTTCGGACAATAAAATTTGGAGTAAAAAATTTGGAGTAACTCTCTGTGAAACACCCCCCAGAACAAGTACAAAATGTATTGTGTTTGCTTCTATAATTATGTGTACATCCAAACACATACAATTTTTTGTATACCAAAAAGTCTGTAAAAACAGTATATTTTTTTTGTGAGAATGTGTGTCTACATTTGATAATAAAAGTGGCTACTTCTATAGCGCACAGGTCCGCCTTTTCGCTCATGGCGCTGTGTATAACAAAATGCCAGGGGCAGTGTTGGATGTGTGAATGTATGGTTAAACAAGAACACTATACCTAGGGGGTGTCCAACAAGTTGTTCAAAAATTATGAATGACTTTAACAACGACTAAAACACATTCTTGGGTGCTATACTAATCACATTCTCAATCACTAAGCTCAAGGACTGATCGCCAGTCGTATATAAAGTCATTTGTAAGTTACAAATAACTTGGTATAACGTGGTGAAACACAGTGCGATGAGTGGGCAATGCTTAATGTGAGGGCATGCTGAATGAAAAAAACAGTACTAAGATAACCTATAATTGTATGCTAAAAAATTCTTTGAAAAACTGATACTAAGCAAGTGATCTTGCCAAAAATATTATTTTTAAAATTTTATTGTAGAGTTTTATATCATGTATTTTAGCTGAAGGAGATGTTCATTATACAACGATTCATCATATGATGTTTCTTTGGAGAATTTCAGGATAAACTTTTTGTACCTGAACAGGCCTTCATTCAAACCTTTTAAAATTCCACTTCCTCTTCGACAAAATATACTGGACAAATATATCACTTTTTTAAATGGTACAAGTCATGAAGTCATAAAATATTTCTTGCTAATACATGTACTCTATTTGTGTGATTGCTTCCGAAAAAAACAAAAGTTATGCTAAATTTTGTGTGATGAAGGAGATTAGAAAGGGTGCAAATTTCATGGCCTATTATATGCGAAACCTACACAAAAAGTATTGACACGGCCTGCGCAATATAGATTTTTCATGATTGTAAAAAACTGTCATTCTGAAGATCCACTGCATCAAATGCAATGAAAAAGAAAGTTTATTAACACCACCAGGTTGCGATAAACCCTCTTATTATACATATAAAAACAAAGTTCCCCACTTGTACCATTTTATTTAGCGATTAGAAACATTTGTATTAAGCACTTCATAATGTAATGATGTATTATTATTAAACTATTAATTGTTATCATCATTATTCATTATCATTATTATCATTTGATAGAGACTGTATTTCAAGTTGAGGAATTTGGGGGATTCCCAAGTTTACTAAGTTTGTTTTATTAAATAATTGTATTTTCCATGACCTATGCTTGGCATAATCTTGTCACAATCAATGCATGATTTGTGTGCTTTCACAAGTATGAAGAACATAGCATATGCTGTCTAAGCATACTGAATTCTATAAAAATCAGAATCAGGAGCTTCCATTTACAAAACACAAAGATATTCCAGATTATATGAAACCAACATTACAAAAAGTGTATTTTTGGTGCCTGAAGGAACTGGTGATTTTACTTTTTATAGACATTTTACAAATTTTAGTAAAATTGGTATGGACTCAGCCTATATCTTCAGTTGAGTAAATGTTTTATGCATAAATCATTTGCATATAATATATATTGAGGTCTACAAGAGGGCATGTACAGCACTATATCATGTCTATCCAAAAGCTGTCTATTGATTGGACTTGCACAGTGAAAGGTGCATTTATATTTGTACAAAATGAACGCTTTCTTACCCCCGTCAGACATGGCTGTCTCTAGGTAGGGAAGAACCTGTGTGAACAAGCAAAACTTTATTCAATTCAAGGTCAAAGTTCAAGGGCACACATCAAGCCAATCAGCAAATGTTTTGTCTTTGTTTTTCTGCCATTGCATAATATTTCTTTTCCAGGCTAAATAAAGTGCAAGTATAATGTGCATATCAGTCCAAAATGCAAGCTACCTTTCACCAGAAGCACTTTAATCCCACAGTGCACATAACAAATGTATCATTCAATATTTACATTATATTAGATGGCCCAGAATGGAATACAAGAAATATTGACCCTTACAAGTGGAATATACTGGTATCACATGAAGTAAAGCCATCCAATATAATTATTTTTATCTATGATCATCATTCAGAAGACATTAACTGTGAAAAAGCGGTATTTACATTAGACTGTGCAATACAGCATGATATTGCACAGCTAAAACATCCTATATAAATAGTCATCTGTTTTTATTGATATTCAAGGTTGATCTCATGTGCTATGATGATGATAATCAAGAATTTTGTGGCGCTTGAAAATGAACATTTTGATTTTCATATTGCTCATAATCAATAGACCAGTTTACTAGAATATTCATACTTTTTCCTGGTGACATATAGTAACAAGGTATTCAAACAACCTGTAATAACAGAATGAACTACAATACATGGAATCCAGTTTGCATTCATTAGTTGTTGCTGTGTCGGGTGAGCCTCTGGCAAGCTTTCAAGTTGTCAAGAATAACCTTTGTTAAAAATGTATACATAAAATTTGAATATGAGAGTAAACTGTTCTATTTCCCCACAGTCAATATTTCTAAATTATGTCACAATGATCTGCAATAAGCACATGATTTGTGTTATGCTCCTGTATGCCCCTCAATTTGAAAAAAAAAAAAAAAAAAAAAAAAAAAAAAAATGTCATTGGGATCTCCAATGTCCAGGAGGAACAATAAAAGTTTAGCAATGTATGTCTGTATGAATATCATCCGTGAATCAAAAATTTAGAGTTGGGGGGGAGGCATGAATAGCAATTTAATGTAGGGGCCAAGACACCAATTATCTAGAATACTATTCTTTCAAATTCATGTGTTTGTTTTTGTTTTTTCTTGGGTTTTTTTTTTATCAATAAACATTTTTACTGTAAATATTGCTCCCCCAAAGAGGATATGCAACTGAAGGGAACATGTAAATGAATGTATATTCAAAGCTGCTGACAATATGAAAATGGCTGCAAAACATGATTTTGTGTTCTGAAATAGGGTAGAAAGCAGATCAATTGATCACACCCTTCCCAATCCATAATTGAATGACAAAGCCTAGTATTTTGTAGTTTGTGATGTAATTAAATGAAAACAGTGTATGTGAGGCGCTGTGCACTGCAGTGCTTGTATGGTAGCAACACGTAGCTGTGTCAAATTCATGTGTTATTGCATGATGGAGATTCATAGCAGACAACTACCTCACATCCCCCAAAATAAAAAAAGATCATTTTATGAGATATGACACAAACAATAAATACTATATGTCTGCAGTGCTTACAAATCAATTCTAGAATGGTGCACATAATACAATTCTTTCGTCAAAATTTTTAAAGTTTGTGATTAAAGATGTGGAACCGTTCCCAAGTTGACACACTAATGCAAAGAAAAAAAAATGAATTAAATAGAAAAACCAGTGAAAAAGAGAGAAAAATCAAGCCCAAACACTGAAAAATGTGTCAAAATCACACTGTTAATTATATTGGTAGAATTCTGCCCTATTTTGAGAAGAAAATAAATAATAAATAATATAAAATACATAATTTTGTTAGTTCCAGTTTAATCAATACAGCAAGCTTGCATAATGTGTTATCAAACTTGACACATTGTATGTCTCCAGCACAGGATGGATTAAAAGCATGTTGCAATGAATCTAGTCCCTACAAAAACAGTTTCAGGTTGAAATATCTTGAGCTTTCTGAATCACATCACTCATGTGAAACCCATTGAGTAACATCTTAAGAATTTAAAAAAGCTCTAATTTCTTTACTAAAAATAGTATAAACATATGAGTTATGGTTTAGAAATACCAGTCTAAAAGTCTCATATTGTAATATTTATGGGAAATATTTTCAAATTGTGAAAAATTGAAGCCGGTGTTTGAAACGATCGTAATATTTTTCTTTGTTGGTTCTTGTAACAGACATTTCATTTCCTTGTTTTAAATTTTCTTTTAAATACAATATTATTGTTGAAAATAGTGTAATCATGATGAGCTATAGTTTAATATACAAGTCTGAAAGGCTTAGTTTGTAATATATATGGGAAGTTTTCTTAAATAATATTTGAAAACGATATTGAATGGTATCGAGTGACATTGATTGATCAATATCAAATCAGTTGTTTTAATTTTTACCGTGCCAAAAAAATAAAAAATAAAAATATCTGTTTGTAACCTAATTATTGCATTTCTTTGAAGGTTTCAGAGTTTTTCAAAAGATATAAAGCTATCCATACATATTTCATCTTGACTCTAATAATTTTTTTAAATACATGCTCATAGCATTAGCATCTGTGTTTAACCTTCTCTCATTCCCATACGTTACAATAAGCACCTGGTTCCCGTTGTTAATATTCTAAAAGCAAATTCCATAAATTCACTAAATTATTATTTCCTTAACTGCGCATGAAATTAATGAATATGATGTGCAATACTGGAATCAAATGATGGTATATGAAACAAATTCTTAAAAACAAAGCTTACACTCCATAATAGTATGCTTTTTCTACTGATTTTTTTTTAATTTTTTTTAAACTATTCTCAACCACCAATGCTGAAAATCTTATATTAATTTGGTAAATCATATATTCAAAATACAACTTTCACAAAACTACACAAAATAATTAAATTTACAATTTTCATGCAGTTAAAAGGACACAGCAAAAATTCATATTATTGTGAAATGAACCATTTTTTTGTAGAATGACAATGAAAAAGAATACATGCATTGAATAAGACAACAGAGAGTTGAAAGAGTCATCAACAAATGTTGTTGCTGTTACTGATGTTAGTTAATGTAATGGAGCAATGTCATAATTAGGGATTCACAATTATTTGAATTAAAAAATGAAATGGGAGTGAATAACCATGGTACAAAACAAAGACAGGGTGTACAAATTCACAGTGAGAAGACAACAAGGGATAAAACGAGGACATCAAATGGAATTGAATGAACAGAGATGGTATCCATCTTTGTTTTTTCTCTAATTTCATGCAAGAAATTATTTTGAAGAGGAAATGCATGCTATGGTTGAACTGTCTAGTCTAACTCACACTTTAAATGCTGTACTACGGGAGAAGTTAATCCACTGTCGGCTAGCTCTTCTGGAACGGACTTTAAGTGGGTACAGTAACCATGGTGACTACGGGACTTGCGGGGAAGAGGAGGCGGGGTCATGTTCTTACCTTTTAGGAGCGAAGAGCAGATGAAAGATTGATTGAATGAATGACAGAAAATAAAGGAGGATTGAAAGATGAAAATGGAAAAGATTGACACAATTTGTTTAGAAGTCATGATAGATCAAGAGAGGGATGGACAAAGTAAAAGAAGAAGAGATAGGAGGAGAAAATATGGGATAAGTGAGAGATAGAATGATTGATACAAAGTGCATAAATGGAAAGAGAGAAGAATTGATAAAAAAAACATTTTTTTAAATAGATCAAAGCAGAATGAAGAAATATAAGACGGAGAATGTTTGACAAAATATTATAAATTTCATGACAGATAGAGAGAAGAGTAAAATGTATAAAAAAAAAGGGAGAAAGGATAGACAAATTTGAACAGGTAAGAATATATTTTAAAGAATACATATAACATGGTGGATGAAAGGGAAGATTGGATTATTGGTATTGCAAAATATTAAAGGACAAAAAAGGAATGAGAAAGGTAAGAAATAGTTGCTGATACAATGTATACAAATGTCATGATAGATAGAGAGAAGAAAAGATGGTAAGAAAAAGAAGAGATAAAAAATGAATAAAAGATGAGTAACAAAAAGAGTGTATACAATGTTTATTAATGTAAGAGAGATGGTAAGAAGGATTAAGGAACAATAAATCAGGAAGAAATAAAAGAACAAAAGAAGAGTAAAAGAGGAGAAAAAAAAATTAAGTGATGGGTGGAAAGAAATATGGAAGAAAGAAGAGAGTGAAGTTAATTAAACACGGAAAAGCAAAGAAGTACATAATAAGATTATCATCATAATGAAAAAATAGAAATGGTTGAACAGTGATAGTAAAATGTAAAAGATTTTAAATGAGAAAGACAGAGAGGAGAGAGAGAGAGAGAGAGAGAGGTGGAAGAGAGAGGAGAGAGACGAGAGAGAGAGAGAGAAGGCTAATAGTAATAGAAAGACACACACATACAATGATAGTAACAGAGAGACATAAAGTTGGGCAGACAATGATCGAGAGAGATAGAACGAAAGTAATACACATTTGAGAGATCGTTTTATCAGGCAATAAAAACAGGAAGAGTGAGATTGTAAAGAAATGGTAAGGTAGTATTGATTGGACAAACATGAAAAGAATGAAAGTTCAAACGTGAAGTAGATCATGAATTTAAAAATGTTGGAAAAAATTATAGAGAATGAACGGGGAGTTGGAGTAAATTCAAGTTGTAAAAATATATGATGGAGGGGAACAAGGATAAAATACCCAGTGTGAATTAAAGAGAAAGTCAAATCAGAAACATTTTTAAAATAGGAGTAACATTAGCAATGAGATTGAGGTAGATAAGGGAAACACAAAAGGGGGATACATAGGGATGGGGAGGGGGGCAAACAGAAAATACAATGCATTTTGTATTAATATCACTTCAAAACACTTATCTTTGATTAGCAAACATCTTATAAAGAGCATCCATAATTTAAAGTTGTATCGTAAGTGTACAATTATTCAGATACACATATATAAATTTAAACTCACTGCATTAACCAAGTGTCAATACAAAAAACAAACACAAAGAAAGAAAAAAAAAAGAAAGAATATACCTCTAAGCTTTTATGTTCAGCATTGTTTACAAACTTAATTCCAGAAGAAAATAGATAAAATAAATCGCGTTGAAATTAATTTATACATTTTGGTAATCTGATTAACAACAAAATGCATAAATGTTTTATTCAAAAGGTTATCTACCATTAAAACAGTGTTCTTGTTTGTGTTGGATCATTGGTGTTTATTTTTCAGTAAAGGAAACTATGCATACATTTCCTATTTAAGAATCAGGTTTGTTTTTTAATCCTTACATTCTAGTTTCAATATTGAATAAAAAAGCAATAATGGGTTGATAAGCAAAAATCTAAATAGTCTCAATTGATATGATATCATGCAAAAAAAAAAAAAAACAAAAACAAAAAAAATGTGGTTTTACTTCTTGAATTGTCGTCTGTATATCCCAATGTAGCTCATGGACTATCCAACATTTTTTTTTTTTTAATCCATCATTTTGATATTAAACATGGACTAAATAGCCAATAAATGGTACTTTTTATTTTATAATTCCACCACAGATCAAGCCTCGGGTGCAAGATTTTTATTTTAATCAATCAAACAGTAGAAATTTATGTTTTCATCCACGTGTACCTAAAAGATTGATTTTCATCATATCAAAGGAACCCGCATATCAATTGATTTACAATAATGATGAAACTGCCAGGGCATCCAATAACATAACAGTTATCGCTTCAACATGAACAGCTATACTCAAGCATTTAATGATTCTGAAACTTATGATGAAACCAACACCAAGACAAAAACACTATTCTGTGGAAAAGTTTTTGAAAAACCCATGGGGGCTCAGGGTAATTAGCCCATAAAAAAACAAAAATTTAGCTCTGAAAATCATAAAAAGTCCTGTCAATAATACAATACTTCATCAAGTAGATTTGAACTGATTCAGTGTCTCAGTTTAATGCTCTTTTCTTTTCCTTTTTTTTTTTTGTGTCGGTAGAGCAGCCCCTGAAAATAAAATTCTGTGGAATTACCCAGTGTACCCAAAATGAATTGCACCAATGTGTTACGTTGCATTTTAAAAGCTAAGCACATTAAATTATTAGTGCAACAGCTGATGCCCACTATCATGAATTGAAGCAAAACGGTTATTGCGCTGAAACTAATAGAAAGCAATCTGTAAAAGAAATACATATGAATACAACCTAATTTCTAGGAACATAATACATTTATTTTGCTAATATGAAAAATGAGCCAAAAGACAAAAACTTATTTCCCCCTCTAGAGATGGCTACCCTTGAATACATGTACATGTACATCTATCGATCTATATATCATATAGAAATCCCACCTAACTTTGTTTAATCTTAAATTAACAGAATTCCAGAATCATGCAACATAACTCCATGCAAGGCATAAAATAAAAAAGAATCTTTAAAAAAATAAGAAAAAAATCTAAACATTTCCAAAAAGTAAAACTATATTTTGCATTGTAAGTGCATGTAAAGAAAACTTGCTACTAATGAATGTGCAATTCCAAACTACCAATATGCACTCATGCCAGAATTGAATTAAAGGCTCTATGCACTTCTGTTTTTATGCAATTTAAACTAAGATTTTAATGATGGCAAATAGGGCTGTGCTTCATGTAGTTCTTTGTGAGAAGTTACTCATCTCTCAATCTATTGCATTTATTTTTGTCATCAATACAATACTTGCAAATATTTATATAAATAACTTTCTGATAATGCTCCAAATGCTCCAAATTTTATTGTCCGAAACAAAGTTGACCGGATATTTGTTTTGCCCCTTTTCTTGTGGGCCCGGCGTCCGCTGAGCAGCGCCAGATGGACATTGCTCTATCCCCCTCTTGTTGAACGCTCTTTCTCTTTTAAACGCATGAGTCATAAAATAAATTAACAACTTCATTAACTTACAATTTTGCAGTTTCAATGAAATGGATTCGTTCATTAACTTCTTTTTAAATTCTTTGTTTTGGGCTAAATTTTGACGAATTAAAATATGGGAGGGGTGTCAAAATGCAGTAGTCTTGGGATAGAAATTCTAAACAAAATAATGAATAAATAATTATTAAAAAAAATCACAAGCAGATGCACTTTGGAAAAGACAAAATAGGAACATTCTTTTCTACGATTTTTCTACGACATAGCGAGGAGAGAGAAAGAGTGAGAGAGAGAAGAAGATAAATGAGGAGAGGAATCTCACCGGAGCCCCTTGCACCATCACTATGGTTACCAGGATTGCATCCTTCATCTAGACTAGACTGTTTCTTCATGTTGATGTAACCCACATCATCAGGCCTTAGACCTCCTTGCTGCTGCTGCTGGAGAGACGGAGCCGAGTTGAAGCTACGCATTCTGACGTAGCCAGTGGTCAGACTGGCGCTACCCCCCGGGGGAGAGGGCAGGGGCAGCTCAGACCGATGAGGAGATGGTGATTGGGAGGGGGCAGACGGGTGCGAGCGGTGTTGAAGCACTGGAGGTTGAATAGGGGAGACAGATGCAGGGAGGATAGTAGAAGTAGGAGGGAGAGATAGCAAGAGGGAGAGAGAGATAGCAAGAGAGAGAGAGAGAGAGATAAAGAGAGAGGGAGAGAAAGATAGAGAAAGAGAGAGAGAGATATCAAGAGGAGAGACAGATAGAAGGAGAGAGAGACAGAGAGACAGCGAGAAATAAGGAACAGAGAAATAGTAAGAGAGATAGAAACAGAAAGAGACAGAAGGAAAGGCGAAAGTAAGAGAAGGCATAGAGTAGAATGGTTGAAGTAAGAGGGATAGGCAGCAAAGTTGTTCAATCAGGCAGATTGAGAAGAAGAAAGATTAGAAGGGAAAACAGAAGGGAATTTCACATTTTAACATGCAATTTACTACAACATAGCAAAGAAAGCACTGACTAATGCACAAAGCTGTGTAAGTAATACTAATCCACAGTAATGTATGTATTGAATAGGTTTTGTTGCGATGTTGCTATTAACAACTCATTTTATCAACATTTTGGCCTTTAGGTTGATCCTACAATTTCTATGTACTTACATGTTACATTTTTTTTTTGTAACTAAGTAAGACAAAAACAAAAACAGAACCAAATTCTTTTCAAATTTTTTCACAACAGTATACATGACTCTCCAGGTGCATGCGAACACATCTCCGAGACCTTTTTATAAAATGTGAATGTACTGCATTGTTCTTGTTATGATGTAAGCAGGGAAACCCCTTACATATCCCTGATGTAAGAGAGTGTGTATGAGTGCATTCCCTCTTTGGATCGTCGCTGTTCTCGGGTCTCTGAGCTGTGCGGTGTATCGCGTTTCCCCGTGGCTGCGGGCCCGCAGTCTTGGGGATCGTGGTGCAGTGCGTGGCTCTGGGTCTCGAGGGACGCGACGGTTGTGGGGAGCCAGCGGGCCCCGACTCGAGGCTATGTTTCACACGAGAGCAAGCGTGCAAGTGTGTGAATGAGCGTGTCGGTGCTGTGTTCGCCTGCATCTGGAACATCATCATGCTATCTCTTGTGTTTTCGGACTTATTTTCTTTTGTTTAATAACAACATAGATTTACAGACCTATGATTTCTTAATTTCTCAGTCTTAGGTTGAATATGAATAATTTATGTATCATGTTTTGTTAAAATGTTTTGTTTGTTTTACTTTGTACATTGAATGCAATTCAGCCTTTGGGCTGCTATGTTCAATCCTTAATAAAACCTTTTCAATTCAATTCAATTCAATTCAATAATCTAAAAATACACCTTAAAGAGTTTAGAATGATCTCTGACCTCTGTTTTTGCCTTCTACAACCATTTCATCCTAAATTTGCATCTATATAATGTATGATATATACATGTTTGTGTCAATAACATGAATCCATATCAATTATCATCAGTTAATGTACTTTTGAATAATCAAGATGATATAAAATCAGAGATACAAGTCTGACAGACAGCCCCAAAGATCTAAAGATTGATAAATTAACCTTGCAATAGGACTACATCTATAATTTAATCTACACGTATATAAAAAAAATTACATTTACACCTATTTCATCCCAAATTTGCATCTATAGAATATATGATATATAAATGTTTGGCCATTTCCGTTTCTATCTCTCTGACTATTCCTCTGGCCACAAAATTTTTTTGCTTATATATGCTTTTCTTTTATCTACAGACTCCTGTAATAGACAGTCAATGGAAAACACTGCTAAAAGGAGACAAATGACTGTAGTCTTAATATACAGGTATATTGGTCTCAAAGACAGATTTCAATGTATTTGCCATTCATGTATCCCCCCCCCCAAAAAAAAAAATAATCATAATAATAATATAATAAATAAATCAATCAATCATCAATCAATTAAAAATAAATAAATAAATAATAAATAAAATAAAAAATAAATAAAAATGCATTAAATAAATAAATAAATAATAAATAAAAAAAGACCACCATGGAGCTAAAAAATGTTATACTGGCGTTTTCCTTCTTTTTCAAAATAACCATTAACATTATTTACCATTATTTGGCAAAAATTACATATATAGAAATATTGATAAGGCAAAAGATTGATATGATGCTTCTTTGACAACGCTTAAAGTATTATCTTTGTTATTATGTTTCAACATGCTTCAATTATCATCTGAAAAGAAACACCGTTTTTAAATGCCAAATTTTTAAGGTGTAATTATTAGAATTATTTAAAACCATGTTAAAAGCTAGGCTAATATAGACAGTGCTTGTATCATGTGGACATTTACTTCATAAACCCAACACTTTTATAGCACTATTAAAAAATTCCTTCTATCATATTACCTTATGATTGTCAGATCTCAGCATGTTTTTCATGTTAATTGTTTTCCCTATTCTTGCATTTTTCCATTTCCTTTTTACTGTTCATTTATTTGGAATCTCATAAGAGCAAATACGTAAAGCCTGGTCATGTTCTTACTACTTGGTTATTTTCTTTGGCTTTTGTGGTAACTCATCACCTTTGTGATATTGAGCAGTAACGATGGAAATTATTTTTTTACTATAAGATGCAAAACATTGAGTACACAATCCCAATGCATGCCGATCCACAGGCAACAAACTCATTTTCACATTTGAACTACTATTAACTTGTTCTCTTTCCATTCATAACCATCTCTTGTTTTATTATCAAATTTAAGTATCTTCTAGCCAACAACAAGAACGGCCGTCAGTACAGCATGCCTTGATGTACATTTTTATTACTCTAATACAAACAACAAATGTTGAGGTAACGCTAAGTCAATTCAATACATGTTTATTACCAAACTATTATCCCCTTCATAAGATTGGACTGATGATTCAAAATTGATAAGAATTGGAGGTTAGCAAGATAAATAATTCATTATTTTTGTTTGATTTTTGGTTATAATCTCATAAACTATAAATTTGTTCAATTTTTTAACGATTGCTACATTGCTTGTCAGAGACGGTGTTTTTATTTTCCTTATGAAATTTAAAAAAATGGACACTCCCCATATCTTATAAAAAGGAATTTAACAAAACTCAGAATATCTAAAAAGGTTTCATTTTCATCGTCTTTGAACCAATGGTTAACAATCTGAAAAAGGCTTAGAATTAGGCCTGTAGCAGGGGCGGCTGGGAAGGGGCTTCAGCCCTTCGCCTTTTTTTTTTTTTTTAATAGACCTGAACAAAATCACGAAAATGACCATCTCCTTGTGATTTTCAGTCTGTTTAGCCCCCTCCCCCAACTTTTGGCTGAGCTCCACAGCCCCTGTGTAGGAGCTGGAAGAAGTTCCGAGCTAACTAGAAATTCTAATTACAACTACGTAGAACCAAAAGCAGTGGGCCTATAATCTAGTAATCATTGAACGAATATTTTATGAAGCACTGCTGTAAATTCTGTATTTAGTTTAAACTACCACTTTGAAATATGTTCCATCCATTTTCTGCAGGTTACAACAGAGTAATTTTTTTTTTGCAAAAGTATTTGCCTGACAAAGCAACTCTGATCATGTTGTAATCTACTTGAGCTGGATTGGGCAAATCTGGGCTTTATGTACAGAAAGCCATTATTATTAGAAAAAAAATATTATTTTATTAATCTTTCATAATCATTATTTCCAAAAAGCAAACTATAACCAGAACACAATAATTCAACTAATTCTTTTCTGAAGGAATGGATTACCTTTTTTCTTTTTATTTTTTCTCTTTTTTTTTAATTACCTGCAGATGGTGGGCGTGGAGCATCTCTTGAAGGCAGGTCATCATCAGCAGGAGAATAGGTATCATCCGGTTCATCAAACGATTCACTCACACTCATCAATGGAGATTTGTTAGTAGATGGCAGTCGTCCTGCTTGAAAAAAGAAACACTTTGATTAACCCTTTAGCACCCAGAGACAGCATGAAAAGTGTCTGCTTACTCCCTAAAGGAAAGGAATTTTCTGTGTTTGCATCAGGGTGTTTCAATAAGAAGAAATTGTAAAGCATACTTTTTTTGTTCAGAATGGGAAAGCACACATCCCATGGGTAATGCACAACAAGTATTGGCATGTTTGATCACATATTTTTTATCTTATCATGACTATAGCAGGCATAAAACAGGGGTGGTTTGGGGCGATTTAGTAAGTAAGCTGATGGGTGGTCTCAGGCATTTTAGGTGCTAAAGGGTTAGGGACCCCTTTTTACTGGAGCAAGATGTATTTCAAATTGTTGTCATTTCCTCAAAAAATTTCATAATTTCTAGTTTTACAATCTGAATATAGGGTTAACTCTCTACCTCTCCTACTTTGCAGTAATGTGACAAACGGAGCTGATCTAGGGTCTAATGTTCACATGGTCTAATTCCATTTTGTCTACAATTTCATCTGAATACCTTTTGGTCTAATTGCCATTCCACCTATTTACCATTTTGTTTAATTCCCATTTTGTCTAACGTTCACCTGGCCTACCACTACTTGGTCAATTCCAGTAACAAACTGTTCATGGACCAAATATTTCTTTGGGAATTAAGACAATTCGAGCAATCAACCAAGCGGCCATTAGACCAAGTATGTATTTGACCAAGGGGAACCAGACCAAATTTTTCATAGACTGAATGGGGTTCAGCCCATGTGGTATTAGACAAACAAAGAATTAGACCGATTGCTGTTAGACCAGGGGGGTGTTTCACAAAGAGTTAAGTAGGCTTTAAAGTCGCACTATGTGCATCCTTTATTATAACATGCAATCTAATGGATAAACTTCTCAATGGCACACATCCCCTGGGCATGAACTGACCATTGAAGTGATGCGTAATATACCACACGCAACTAGGGATGTAAGTGCAATTTGTAAGTCTACTTAACTATTTGTGAAACACCCCCCAGGAGAATATAATCCTTCAGACCCACCTCTTGGACTGACAGCATCCGGGACCAAGTACTCATCCTCTGGTTCTTGACTGGTCATGTGACGTGACATCATCTGATCATCTAGGCTTAGTGATTTATGCATTCCTCTCGTTAATTGATTAACTGATGTCTCCCCATTCACTGGATCTTTAACTGAAAACAAATATGAATTATATTTAAACTGCGTTTAGGGCAAATAACAGGAAAGTGATTTCCCCCAAAGAATGAGTTCTTCTTACTGACAACCTACAGGCCACTTCCCCATGAATACAACCAATCAGATGAACCTTTTTACAGATTTAAGGATATAGGTCATAAGTCCCCTGGTTGGTTGCACACCATTTATAAGATTAATGCATGAGCATACTAAAATGGCAGAGTAGATAATGGAATAGATTTTAGCTTTGGATTCTTCTTGAAGAATTAACGTGTAAGAATTAAAGTCCCTAGGATGGGATATAAGCCATATGTTAACTGGTTAGTTGCACACCATTTTTTATGTAATCAGTGAGTATACTTACATGGTGGGGTCGGTACACTAATATCATAGATTGTGGAGGGTAGATTTGGATCCTTCTGAAGGGGTAATAAATGCCCCCCACTCTCCTGGATGAAGAACCACATCAGCTCATACATGGAGCTCAATACCGGAGGCTAGAGAATGGCAAATAAAGATAAAAACATTAAATGATTGAAGTATGGTTTACTATTTTAAGAGTGAGTAGAGAGTGAGCCATATATTTTGCGATTTCTGGGCAAATTTGTTAGTGGGTAATTTTGTGATTATTGAGATATCACTCTAAGTACCCTGACATTGAAGTGGAAATTGTGTGAGGATGGACTTGTGCACAAAAAAAAAAGAGGAAAAAAAGTGAAATATATGGCTTATGCAGCAATTTAGACATTTTCTTTTCATTATTTCCTTCACTCTTGTTTCTTCTAACAAGAGTACTTTCTTTTCATTATATTCTACTTATTATACAATGTACTTTGTCATACAACAATAATCTTGTTGTTGTCTTCCTTCACATTCTATTTGATTTCCTCTTCCTTTTGTTTCTCCCCTATTTTTTGGGCCTTGTCTCTTTCATCTGTTTAGTTCTACTTTGCTATTTCCCGTTTCATCTTATACTTCTACTCCTTCCATTATGCATGTTTTCATTCTTCTTCTCTTCCTATTAATTTCGGTTTTGTCTCTTTTTCCCTCCTTAACATCTCCTGTACAACATTTTTATACCAACGAATTTCCTCGTCATCATTATTATCCCTCTCTCTCTCTCTCCTCATCATATAACAACATCATCTCTGATTCCTTACTCAACTCACCTTATCTTCAATGAGCAGTATAAAACCAAATGGGTTCTTCTTGAACATGTAATGTCGAATGAGGCTCTTGCTATCTGTATCTTGTCTAACAGACAGCGTGTACTGGCCAGGATGAGCCTCGCTCTCCCTTAGAAGGAGGTCTCCGTTGGAAGTCGATTGGTGGAGAATCTCCTCTGCTTTCGATCTTGAGATTTTACCAAAGAACCACACAGGGGGTAGAACCTGGCTGAAGGCAATGTCTTCTGGAAGAAACTTGTACTGTGGAAAGGCACAAGAATAGAAATTGCGATCAGTATATCATTTCCATTAAATTTTCAGGTATTTGTAATATTATGAAACTTGAATTAACTTTAGAGGGGTTTTAGAAGACTGTTAGAGGAATACGAGTGACCAAGAACTTTAGAGAAACATAGAGACAGAGCTGAATTGCTCTGGCAAGAAAGTTAAGTCATTGTGACTTTAATATAATGGTATTAGTTTTAATAAAGAGTAATGAATTTTAAAAGGTAGGCGTGTGGTGCATTTTCTTGTTTTCAAATATTACTTGTCATAGAATTGAGGATGATTGCATGTACGTATGCAACATAAACTCAAATCAGCCTACATGTACGTGCATCAAATAGAATTTTTTTTCTGTCTTTAATAGATGTTAATGTACTTCATGAGAGTTACCAAAGGAATGTTATTACAGTACACTCTGAAACCTTGAACAAATTGGTAATATGATACATGTACATGTATACAGCCTACACATAACTAAACATATCTTATAATATCATTCAACAAACCTGTAAAATATATTATACCACTTCAGAATATATTGCTTTGAAAGTAAACAAATAAATATCCTTTCAGTTATGTATCTATTAAATCAGACAATGTACAACAAGGAAGAGTATCATTAAATCTCTGAATTAACCTAGGGCATGACAAGAGTAAACTATCTACTATTAAGATTCAACCCCTTTCAATTTAGTTATTATTTGTTCAGCTTGATTTTTCACAATATTCCCATTATTTCTTCTACTATGATGGAACGATTCAAGCAGGATGCTTACTTTCATATTTATCTAAACATTTCCTGTAATATCATTAATATGATTCCATGACGATTGCTTCAGCAACAATTGCTCCCATGGAATACGCATGTAAAATATAAACTTGAGTAGTACTCATAATGAAAAAATAATGTCCAACAGAATCAAAACAAGTTTATACTATAACTAGTGGAACTAAAAATATATGATAATTGCCAAATGGTTTTAGTAGAAAATGTAAAATAGCTGAGTAATGAGTAAATAAAGGAAAAATTGTCGGGCCGTCACCACGTGGTCACCTCTCACAAGCCATGCGGCGGACTTTTGCATGCCCTCGGTCCGCACCGTATCTGTGCGGTATTCTGTCCGGGGAGTTCTGGCGAGATAGCGAGTTCCGAGCTGCATCACTAGCGTGTTTTCGCTGGAAGACGGAGGACCTAATCTAGAACGTTAGCAGTATGAAGGGCTTTATTTTCAAAATAGCTCAAACCCCAAACCCCTGCATACTCTTAGTATAGGAAAAAGAATGTGTAAAACTGTTATTTACTAGAAACGACTGGCAAGCGTTTAAATTTCGAGATCACATGTGCATAATCGAGGGGTTTCCCCCAGTTCCAAGAGCCTAGCTCCCCGTTCTATAATCTACAACGCTATTTTGGGGGAAATGTACGTTCTCCTCAAATCTACAACGCAGGTTCTCAGCGGAGAACGTAGGGTCAGTTATCAGCCAACCAGCCAGCGCTTTTAATAGGAATGTATACAGGCAGGCGAGAGGTTTAGGGGCCGACAAGCATTCCCCCCTTTGTTAAAAACATATAAAGAAGCATATTTTGATTTGACTTATAAAAGCTGGGCGGTAGGATATTTTACGTTCTTTTCATATCAGCAATGCTTAAGGTCAGTTGTAATGCACATTGACGCATTTGACACAATAAAACCTTGGTATGAAAAAAAAGGAACTATGTTTCCCCGGTATGACATCCTTTATGCAAGATGACAAAAGCGGGGTTTGCGCATTTGATTGCATTCCGCATACTCCGTCTTGTCTCATATACAGTGCGTCCCAAGAAAGAGTAAACCCAACTTTGAGAGCCTCGTATTAAGATTGTATGTCTTATGTGTTTAATGATTAGGGATACATGTATTTATCTATTTTATTATAATGACGACGAGTAAGGGTGGTATCTCTCTTCGCGGAAAATACTTTGAAACTACTTTGAGATGGCTTTTACTTTGAGACAGTTTATGAAAATTGTCTCGGAGACGTCTCGGAGACGTCTTGGCGACGGAATAAAGTATCGAAGTTTTGTCACAAGCAAGCCTGGCTTCTGAGCATTCATTCATTGTTTCAGTCCTTCTGCATGGGTCTATTCATAAGGAACAAAAATATTTTTAAAAAGACTAATTAATTGCAAGGGTTGCTTTTGCTCAAACTTGGTAATAAACTATAAATTTTTTTAAAACTATTTTTGAAAGCCTAAGTGCTTTATATAGTCATCCGGTACAACACAGTTATACGTTTGGTATAATTGAATATAGAGTGACTCTTTATTATGAAATAAATATTAATTCAAAGTCATAAAACTTTAACATTTCAATATGACAGAGGCTTTCAATTTTTTTTTTTTCTGGGTCGCACTGTATATTAAAGCCCTATACTGATTGAATCTATCTTGCAACAATGTACGTTACAATGTCTCACAAGCCAAAGAGTACATGTGCGGTTACCATTGGAAACTTTTATTCAAAGTTATTGGAGAAGGTAGAAAACGAGGATTTGCAGGTATTTTGAAAAATAGTGCCCTTTTTCTGCTAACGTTTTAGATAAGGTCCTCTGTAGTCCAGCGAAAACACCCTAATGTAACCGTCCTGACGACTATTTACTTTTAAATTTCACCTGAAATCGTGCAGGTATAGCTAGATGTATATGTAAATGGAATAATATGAGGACATATTCATACAATTCCTTCCAATTTATTTTTGGCTACAACCACTCAAGTTGGGCTTTAAGCCAAATGTAAATCCAAACCCTAACCATTTCCCTCTTATTCTCTGATTTCAAGTAACACAGGAGCAATTATTTTATCTCACATTAATACAAGTTCATAGATATTCTACACAAAATGTTTGGGATATGGGTTGAGCTCAGCTGTACTGTAAGTGAACTGCATATTCTCACCCTACCCTAGTTCAATGGGTTTTATATTCATACAATAATATCTCATTTAAATGTGTGAAATCAAACAGATTTTTCCTCCACTCAACTTGAATCCACTTGGTCTAATCAATATGTGCTATATTCAACAGTGATTGTAATCAAGTTATATTGATGCAATAAAATATCACTTGTAGAAACCATCTGGTACTTGATGTAATGTATGGACCATATGCCATGACTGTTTGATAGTACACATACTTTGAACTGTGGTTAAACCCCAAATACTTTGTATACCCTGCTATTTGATTCAATTTACATGTAAATGTAATCAATATCATTCCAATTTTGAGTCGGATGAATAATAGAAGTACAGTCATAAAAACATGAGATAGTGAAAGAGTTTATACAATTAATCTCCCTCTAAGTCTAACAAATTCTTGTTAAAAATTGAGATAAACCTTTTCGAATAATAATAAAAAGTTGTTTTTAGATAGTAAGACTATAACATTATACGGAAAGCATAAAAAGCAATATCTGACATGGCAAATCTTAAACATGCCAATCAAATGATTTTATACCATAAACTAAGCAACCACTATAAACCATGTAAACCATATATTCACTCTTTCCCCCCCCCCCCCCCCCCCCCCCCCCCCCCCCCCCCCCGTCCCAGATGATGAAATAATGATAATTAGCAGGAAACGTTTCACAGCCAAATAAACAACTAACACATATTGCTTCTCTTTACTAAGACCATTGAATTCTACAAACAATAACAAACAAACCAACAAAAAAGAGAACGAAAATATGAGGGGTGTCACAAAAGAAGGGATGCAAATTAAATTTGAATATAATCATACGAATACATGTTAAACTAAATTGGAATCTCACACATAGCTAGGGCCTACATGTTCCAAGTCAGCAAACGAGTAGGCCTACATAAAATATAGACTTCATTTGCTTTGTCAATTAAACAAAAAATAAAATAAAAAGATCAATAATCCCCATTCTTTTTCTTTTTTTTCTTTTTTTTTCTTTCTTTTTTTCTTTTTTCTTTTTTTTTTTTTTTTTTTTTTTTTTTTTTTTTTTTTTTTTTTTGGGGGGGGGGGGGTTGGGGATGGGATGCCACTAAATTTTGACCATCCACCCCCCCCTTGCTTTATATTGCCTAAACAGCAATGTTGTATGTCTTATGATTTGCCTAGACTCTTTCCTACCCTTTTGTTAAAAGTTTGTTTAAACAGCTCTACCCAGCAGGCTGAGCATGACGCTTTCTTTTATAAGAAACATCCTGTTTAAAGCCTCCACCTCTTCAAACTACAAGGTGTGACTATAATGGGACCAGAAAGCTCTATTCATTGAGCTCAATACAATAGAATACATACAGCTCAAAAATTTGTTCTGCAAACCAACATAAAAAAGCTAAAAACCATTTGTTTTGTGCGACTGCGAGCATTTGTTTACTTACCTGTATACACATAAAGCACTAATTAAATGGTATACCATGACGAGCAAAAGTTGTTAAAACCACTGAATTTAAGCTTTAATATCCATGTACATGTATATGAACAGAATTTTTTTGCTGCTGTAAGTATATAATGGATACTGTCAGAATTTCATTTCTAATTTATCGTTTCAACAAAGTTCTATATATGACAAGGTTATAGTCTATAGGCTTCTCTCACAATGTAAATGTAAAAAAGCGACAATGTTAAACGTTGTTACCGAGAAAAAGAAGTACATGAATAGTCTATTGAGAGAAAGAACAATATCAACTCATCGTTTATCAGGCACTTCTAGTTCTCTCCCCAATCAATATATACACAATACACATTTATATCATGCATACATGTAATTACATTCCTATGAAATTGAAAAAATAAATAAAATCAATGATTTTGTATAACATGTATATCATAATCAATGGTAAATAAACATTATTAGAGAAAGCAAAGAGTTATTGAAATGATATGTAATATACATGTATATCTAAAATCTATTACATCTGCTATGGCATGTTGAAAAAAAAAACCTGTGTATGTAATTTGAGTAATTGAAGAAATTCATGATTAACATTCGACATGAACCTCTACTATCCTAACACATACCTCCTGATTAATGAGCACTTGAGAGGAATCACTGGGTCATTAGAGTTTCTTGGAATAAATGATCTGCACACTGCTAAATATGTAGGAATAACTGAGCGAATCTTTAGGATATGAGCAGTCTTGATTTACAGAGGTTTCCTGTCTTTGTGTTTAAGTCATTGGCATAGCCAGATGGGCTATGGGACAAATTGCCCCCTAACATTATTTCATGTGGGGTTTTATTTAAAGTTTGGGGCCCCTCCCCAATTAAAAAACAAAATGAAACCTGGCTAAACATTTGGTGGAAATTATCTCTAAAAATCTCACAGTAATAAATTTTTAGCACATCTATAATTCTAGATTCTCAACTTAAATTGTCAACTTAAAAGTTCTATGTGAAGAGAAAATTTGATTTCAGAGACATTTATACTATCTACAAATAGAGGATATCAATTGTCTTGTAAATTGGCTATTTCTACAGTATACTGTTGTAATTTGCAATAGGAGTTTGGGATAGTCAAATGTCTTCAGCTTGAGGCTGTTATGCCATCTGTCTCTTAAGTTTCCTGGATACATACAACAGTCACGCATCCAGTAAGTGGGGTGCAAGGGACGCGCGCCATTCCTATCATTTGAAAACCACTCATTGACTGTACATGTTAAAATCAGAAAATTTTGGCAGGCCCCCCCCCCCCCCCCCCCCATCGTGAAATCCTAGACCCGCCACTGTACAAGATGTCTAGCAAAGGACACACTAGACATACTAAATATAATATCTTATATCATATATATATATACAGTGTGTCCCACAAAAAATGCTATGGCACTTTAGATGGGTATAATGTTAATTACAAAAACTATATTGTTTATAACTCTACACCCGTTAACTACCATTCGTGTTCTACAACTGGATGAAATTTTATGTGATATGGTCCAAGAATCCCAAAGATATGAGCATTTTGTCATTACACATCGGGAAACCTCTCCATCCAAGTTTGTATTGAGTAGTACCGGATGTGTCGAATAAAAGAACCAAGTTTGATCATTAATACTTTGAAAAATATTTTCAGTAGTATTTATGAAATTTGTATCACTGTGAAGTGCAACTCATTACCATTCTAATGATATGTCTTTCAGCTCACCAATATTACGCATCGCTGAACCTCATTGTTCTGAAAAAGTCTTGCAAAATTGTGAGTGTTTCACTTTCACGCTCATTGATGATCAAAGTTGGGTTTCCTCTTAGTATTTTTGATAACGCATCTCAAGGAGCACGAAAGTGAACACTCACAATTTTGCAAGACTTTTCAGAACAATGGGGTTCCGCGATGCGTGGTATTGGTGAGCTGAGAGACATATCATTAGAATGGTAATGAGTTGCACTTTACAATGATATAAACTTCATAATCACTTCTGAAATATTTTGCAAAATTATTAATGATCAAACTTGGGTTTCTTTTATTCGATATACCCGGTACTACTGAATACAAAACTTGGAGGGAGATGTTTCCTGATGTGTAATGGCAAAATACTAATATCTTTGTGATTATTGGACCATATCACATAAAATTTCATCCATTTGCAGGAAATGAATGGTAGTTTACGGGTGTAGAGTATAATTAATATAATATTGTAATTAATATTATACCCATCTAAAGTACCATTAGCATTTTTTGTGGGACACACTGTATTCTTACATATCATCTTGGTTAGACAAGACATTTGCTCCTGTGACAATTGCTCTTGGCTCTTTTCTGTCTAAGATGTAGGGGTTTATGTTAGGTTTTGGGCTAGGTTTAGGGTATGGTATGGTGTTAAGTCCAGGTTTGAAGTTCATCTTTCAGTGAGAGACACAACATTTTCTCCAGGCTTCATTCCGTCTAAGATATAGGGTTAGGGTTAGGGTTTTATGTCAGGCTTTGGGCTAGGTTTAGGGTAGGGTATGGTGTGAAGTCCAGGGTTGAACTCGGTCATTCAGTGACAGTATGGAATTTGCAGTGGAGTAAGGATGTGTTCAATGTCCATTTTTCAAATTTAAACGCCAACATGAATCATGATACAAAACACAATTACAAAACACAGAACAAAAATGCGATCAGAGGTACACCGTTCAGTGTCGAACATTTAAAACTGATTATACATCCATCGTCATCGCTCTCAAAAACAAACATCTGCGGTATTTTTTTCACTTGCACCGGAAGTTTCCACTGCGAGAGCACATTGAAAGACGTTTGAAAACTCAATTGTGTTCAATGTCGCATTTCGTTGCATTCGTGATGCTCAAGATTGTAAAGTTGAAGCTGATTGTGATTAAAAATGCATCTTTTTCGGCGTTTAAATTTTCCTCCGAATGGAGATCTGAAAGACGATTACTTTTATGACCAGGAATGGGGACAATGAGCACCCACTTAGTTTCTCTTTATATCAGTGTTTTGTAATTGCGTTTTGTATCATGATTCATGTTGGCATTTAAATTTGAAAATGAACATTGAACACACCCTAATTTTCATGGATTCTTTATTTTCTTTCATTCTCCTTCTTATTCATGTCAAAGCTTAATCCTTGTCTGGGCTCTAATTAAATATTACCAAGATGATACTACTATAGTGGTGAACCTCATATACTTTGTTCAAAATTAATGGAAAAAGGGTGAAGTTGCTACTCTACAAATATAATGATTTTGATAAAGTGCAGGGATCTTTATCACCTAATGCGTCATATTAAACAAGAAATTTTCTGTTTAAGCAGAGCTCTGCACAAATAAAAACTTGTATCTCCAGACTTCTGAAAACTTCAAAAGTTAAACATTGGCCATATGCACAAACCATAAAATACTTAAACTGTGCCTCGATGAAAAGAGTTAGTGCAGGAATCAGGCCCATACATTTAATGGTATAAAAAATAATTATCTGGTCCCAAATCTGGTGAAAAAATGAAATTAAATAGAAGGAAAACGCCCTCTATTCATTGCTCGGCAGAAATCGTCGAATCTTCCAACAACAACAACAATCAACAAGATTTTACTACCAGTACAAGAAAATTCTACGGGTGAAAATTTGAAAAAGGGCATGTGCAAATTTATTTTACTCCTTATCATTATAACAAGAGTTTGTTATAACCAAGTAGTTGGCCCGAAGCACCTGAACAAGAACGGACTGCACAAGCCAATATTTTTGTGTAGGCAGTTTCTCAATTTCTATGATGTTTTCATTACTATAAATAATTAAAGTGGAAACTTTCGCGAGGACGGACTCGCGAAAGTTGTGAAAAATGAAACCACCATGAAATATAACCTGGTACACTTACATGTGAGTTATCTGTGTATTGATGCGGTGAATCATTAAAGGAGCTGCCTCGCCTGCGCACATTATTGGACGGAGGTGTGAAGTGTGAAGTCGGAAGGCTCCCTCTTCTGGTACCGACCGGCTTACCATGGTGCAACTTCCGAAGTGACTCCTTCTGTAGGATGTCCGCAAGCAATTCCTGTTGCCCGGGTAACAGCCTACCCTGATCAGGTGTCTCACCCTAGATACAAAAAAATAAATACAAAACATTCTGACAAGATTAAAAATCTGACTTCTTCATTGTATTTAAAATTTTGATGAATTATAAATATCTCATGAAAACATACATGTACTTTGCAATGGAATATATAATTATACTCTATAAATTTATATCATTACTCACATATCAAATGATGTGCAAAACAACTGGAATCATGAATCTGAATATTTAATTTAACAAACTGATAATTAAGAAAGTAATGTAGACACTTTACTCTAGACAAGAAAACACTTAACAACACCATAAAAACAAGCAATAGAAATATTATAAGCATTAAACCATTACTGAATACATTAATATGTATTACATCTATCTTCAATGCATTATGTGTAAAATGACAGATATACAATGGAAGTGAAAGTCATCCCTCTTATAGTCGGAAACCAGTCTGTAAGAAGTACACTGATCTGGTTGTGCACTTATCTTATCATTATTTGTGAAAGCATTGTACAAACCATATGACTTACAAAACATCTAGTCATATACAAATGTATACTTCTTACTTGCTGATATCATGTTAAAATTTTTAAGAAGAGAATAGAAATATAGAAATATTTTCTACAACTTTTGAATCGTATAACATGTAGGGATTGATACCCCTGCCCCATGAGGGCCTGAGCACATTGTAACTCAGCTAAAGCTGCGTAATTATAACAGTGTTCTGTAACCTATGGAAAAGTTGCTTCATGAAAATACAGACTACTATTATTATCACTTCAATTGCATACATTTCCATGATATTCTTGAATGTAATAGGATAAAAAAATTATAAGCTTTTGTGCCGTATACAAAGTGTAATGAGTTTGTTCCGCCTATTATAGTTAGAAAGAGGGTCTAGAGTTCTGTATACCTCAGCTTATTACCATGGACCATAAACATTTTCAACCTATAAAACCTTTGGCTAAAAAGCTTTATTACACCCAAACTTCCTTTAATGGTTCAGTTTCATATCCTTATCAATACTTTGACATAAATGAGAATAAGTTTCCCAATCTCAACATTTATATCTGTATCTGATGTTGGTATATATTACTGATTATAATAATCAGATTATAATGACTTAAATACTTTCACTTTCATTTATGGCATGACAGGTCATCTTTCTTTACACTTCCCTTGTCATTGGATACTTCAATTATTGGGCACATGAATATGAATACTAGTTCATGATGAGTAAATGTTTCAGACAAATAACAAAAAAGGTGAGAAATGTGTTACATCAAGGGTGCAATGAATGATTGAATGGTGCTACCATACCATATTGAGCCTTGAAACATGTCCATATTTGTTCAAAATCAAGGTTCTGATAACAACTATGTACACATTAAAATTGTGTTAAAAAGAAATTAGTTCCTTTTTAATAAAGCCCCCCACCCCCACAAAAAAAAAAAAAAAAAAAATATATGTGCCTGGTCAAAAAGCCAGATTATATATACATAGTGTTATTAGGGATACAGTTAGTGTTATTAGGTCAGAGTTAGAGTTTCGGTTCTGGTATTTTCACACTTTACCCCTCCCCCCCACCCACCCCCCCCCCCATGAAAAAAAGATCAAGCACCACGAACAATGCAAACCTAATACATGGAAGGATATTATTCCTATTTTGGACTTGACATGTAATAAATATGGAGTAACACAGTAACAAAACAAAAAAATGGAAAATTTGGAAAGCACCTCCCCCTCTTATCCGGCATAATTTATTTAAAAAACAAAGAGTATTTATAAATTTTCTTTTTATGACAAAACCTGTAATATGCATGAATAATCCAATTTTCCATTCATTACAAATTTGACACCCCCACCTTTACAAAAATGAAACCAAATATGTGGAAGGTGGGTGTTAAAAAACTACAGGGGTGTTGAAATAAGAAATTGTTCTACAATCTTGCCTACAGGTTTTGGCATTTAGTGAATGTTCATTATCCCTGACTTTGAAGATCCCAATCATACACCTTCCCTTTTTTGAAAAGTATCGTTTAGTTTTGAAGTTTATGCATGGGTCGTGTGGCCTAGTAGTTAGAGCATTGGACTCATAATTGCAAGGTTGCGAGTTCGAATCCCAGCTTGGCCATTATCTCCACTTTAATTTAAAAAGGCCCAAGAGTAATTTCTGTCGTCTATAAGGTCAGCCACTATAACTGATTAACTTAGACGTAAAATGTTTCCTATGTAATTGGTTATATATCAGTTTGGTGTTGATCAGCTTTGAAAGCTGCTTTCCGAGTTCCTGGCTACAGGAGTTACTTTAACAGAACAGAACAGAACAGAACAGATGTATACTTTGAAGTTTTTATCCTTCAATATATACTTCTTGATTGATTTTGAATCATCACCCCCCTAGAACCATCGAGACAAAAACAAAACTTGAAGAAGATGATGAATCGAAACAACTTATTGATGTGAAATAACACAGAAATCAATGTGTACTTATATCCCAAAATGTGGAGAATATATATGAACCAGTCAACGATGACATTAGGTAACATGCATAGATGATCAGACATGTATTCCTATGCATTTGTACTTTACCTGTATCCACACTATGGACCTCACCATGTCGTATTGACAATGATAACAAGTTTTTTTGTACTGCTAGTATTTACGGATGCATTCAAGTATGAAACTGGTTATAAAAGGGACGAGCTACCATACTGATCGTACTGCACTAGTTCAATATCACAAACCATAAAAATGGGGATTGTTGTATTTTATCAAACCTGTATTGCGAAAGAACTGCAGGTGAGGGATTGTTACAGAGTCGACACACAGACATAATCACTCAGGGTTAAGTTTATTGCTGTACACTATATTGACAATTTATCATCAAAAGATTGGCACAAATGAATCTTCATATTTGCATCAATTATGTATCTGCTCAAACTAATTGTGAAATATGCTAAACTTAGGGTATCCATTAAAAAAAAAAAAAACAATTCAATCAGAATCAATCATACCAGATGGTCATGATTTTACTTATCATTGATGTCTGATTTATATTTCGAGGGGAAATGAAAGTACAGTTTATCTCGTGAAAACAATGTTGACAGCTAAAAGCCAAGTAACCCTAAACTTCCTTTAATAATCTAATAATCTCCCAGCTTTTGCATTAAATTTGTTTTTATTCCACATAACCTTAAAGGAGATAGACTTTGTCAATTCTATTAACCCTATTAACCACAGTCTATTATAAAGACCTTATTTATTTATCTACATGTGATCAGTGTTTACTGTTAAATAAAGTTGTTTTTAATAAGCACACAAATGAGAGAAACATACTGGTATATCAAATTCATCAAATGATAATGAAGTTATGAATATTAAATTTTTAAGTTTTATCACAGTATCACTTTCAAGCCATTCTCAGACAGTGACGGATCCATGCAGGGGTACAAGGGATGCCACCCCCCCCCCATGATTTAAAAATCCCTCATTGACTGTACATGTACATGTTAAACATTTTTTTTTTAATGGTGGTATTCCCTCTATTTTCAAATCCTGGATCTGCCACTGCTTTCATAATTGTGTAAGTTGTAAATTCCATAAGCTGCCCCTTTTTCATGGTTCTTGGTGACAGAATAGATCCATTTCACAGCATGAAGTGTGATTTTTATCAATGTACAACGCAAATAAATAATTCATTATCTTCTAATAAAATGGTAACCATTCAAAACTTGTACAATATCCTTTGTTGGATTTGTAGCTCCCTCATTTTTAGGATTGACTTCCCCTTTAACATACAATGAACCTTAAAGTAACAGGCCATTACAATATCTTTTTGTCCAGATCTTACATTTTGTGCATAGGATCCCTGTTTGAATTTTGCCAATTTTGGGAAAGAGCTTAAAGCTGGTGTATAGTTTCAGGAGAAAGAAAAAATTATTTTGATTCACATTAAGATAAATTATGATAGATTGAATCCAATAACTATAATAAAGCAAATTATAGTACTTGAAATCTCGTTTTAGTGTCTTTATTTCATACTATAAGGTTAAAAAAAAGATAAGTCGGGGACCCGTCACAGGTTAGCACTCACGAGGAAAACCAATGGGGATTCTCTTGTGTGGGTGTTACACACAGATCGTTCGCACTAATTCACGCCGTAACCTCGGGCGTGCGAATTTGTCAGCAGAGGTCTAAACGGCAGTTGGATTGCGCTATACTCATACTTTATAAATGAAATTCATCGAAAATATTGAAAGGAATGTCACAAGATCTCTCACACATATCTTTTAGTGCAATGTGGACAACATGTAACTACATTTGATTGGTTTTGTGCCAGTTCCTTTTTTTTGCTAACAAAACTATACACCAGATTTAAGTTTGGATGTCCCACTGCTTCTTCATAAATACCAAATATATGATTATTTGTCTTTGATTATATAAGTGGTTCCCATTGGAACATGTATAATGCAACCTTAAGAGGCAATTCATTTCAAATTTCACCACACATTCAAAGAATATGATTATGATAATAATATACATTTGTCCTTTATCAAGTGCTATAATGAGGAGATTAAGCTTTAAAAAAAAGTAACATGATTATAATACAAAAAAATCTTCCTACTGCTTAGGTTGTTTTAGAATAAAAAGGAAAATTTGGCCAGAGTAGAAAAAAAAAAATCTCCTGATGTTGACAAAATGCCAGAGAAAATATGATTGGAAGGTAAACAAGGGTGGCCCAAGGATAAGAGAAGGAAGTTATAATAGTATTGCTAACCCCTAGCGGGATGTTTTGCATGCAATGTATCCGTACAAGGGGAAAATAAAAAGGTTAGCGCCCCCTTGTGACATCATTGAGGCAAATGGAATCTTAAAGGTACCAGGTAACAATCTTTAAAGATAATTTTGAGTAGTTGTCATGATGAGAACAATCCAAACATCAACTTCCATTCTTGATCAAAGGATTTTGCAAGAAACTGCATAATTGCTGAGAAAAGATTAAAATAAGCACCAATCCAATCACTTATCAGGCCGTCAAGCATGGGCGTGATTTGCACAGCCAAGTGGTAAGTCTACGGGTAAATCATGTTCACGAAATTTGCACCGTATCTGTGTGTGAGTGTGTGTGTGTGTGTGTACTGTAGTAACGTGACTGGAGGTGAGATATCTATCCACTCTTGGTCCCCATTTGACCGACTGTTTCGTTATTTTCTCAGATTTCATCTGAAATCATTAACAGAACATGATAATATTTTGTGTAGGAATATTTTAATGTATTTGGAACAATATGAGGATATATTTGACAGATTCATTCTAAATCATTTTACTGCAACGACTCAAGATGAGCTTTAATTGAAATTAGAGTCATTGGATTGAAGCCCTTAAAATTAATTCATCATTCAAACAGGGCAACGTTCGTTCGATAGTGGTTCTATAATCCAAACAGTTGACCAACTTGTATCCAGTGTCCTGGAACATACATGTGAATAATTACTATAAATTGCAAATTTGAAGCAATAATTCTCCATGGTTACTATCAATTTGTAACTTCTGTATGATTTGTCCTTTCCAGTTTTTTTCACTTAAAGTTTCATATTGATCACGACTGGATGAATGATAAGAATTTACATCAGTAAATTCCTACACTTTAATGTGCCCTTCTAGTTTTCCGCAAGGGCTTTGAAGGTTATATATGATGTACATGACATGGAAACATGAGATGAGATAGTTAAAGGTGAAGAAGTCTGAGTGTGGGAAGGGGATTATTTGTTATTTATTATCCTTATTATTATCTAGGATGTTAATTCCTACACTTTCATAAAGAGTTTATACCCCTCTCCAAGTAGCTCTCAGCAAGGTCTTTGATGAACAACATCAGGAATGAGGCTAGATTTGGAAACATGAGATGAGTAAGTAAGGTGAAGAAGTTTGAGTGTGGGCAGGGGAGGCCATGAATGTCTGGTCATAGATCCCATACAGCCATGGACAGGTAAACAAGATTCAGACAATAATGTAAAAAGAACAATGTTTTAAAAAATATCATGTTTACACTGTGACTCGGCTCGGGGGTTTGACAAGGCAATCATGTTTGACGCGGCACTTCTATGTCATGTAAACAGGATCAGTGTGATCCGCGACCCAAGTTCAACATGCTTTTTTTTGCTCCGCGCGCCAGAATCAATAGGTTTCGATCCAGGAGGCAGTTTCAACACGGCGATTTTTCTGGGTGTAAACAGAAATTTGTTTCGAACTCGATGACCTTAAGGCCATTAGTGAAATTTGGCTATACATCACAACACACATTGATGAGTCCCACCGCTTCCATTTATGATCTGGGGACCCCAACCACAGGTTCACTGTTTTTAGTGTTGGACCCTTACTGAGGATTCGACACGAGAGCCAACTCACAGTGTAAACATGGTTATAATTGTGTATGCATGTAAAATTGCCACCTGTAATCAAATCCTTTGACCAGGGTCATTGAAAAATGCTTTGATCAGTTATGATGGAATCGGAAGCTTTAAACTGACATTTCTTCCATCTCAATTTCTGCTTTTTCTCTTTTCTTTAGATATTTATGAGAGTCTGAAAGAGGCTATAATTTGAAATTTAATGGTTGTATCTCACTTGCCTTGAGATGAATTTGAGACAGATTTCGGACTACTTTAAGATGGGTTTGAAACTTCTCCTGGAGAAGTCTTCGCGACGGAAAAAAAAGGAACGGAGACGTCTCTCAGTGTCCAAGTCACAGAGATGTCTCCGGTACGTGAGTTACCACAATAACTTAACTGTAACAGTTGAAAACAAAAAAGCAAAATAACTATTATCATGGCTATTCTTGAGGGTTTAGGGAAATTGTATCTGATATCCCTGCTTCAGATAAAGTATGTAAATCTACATGTATGTTTAGACTATTATAATAATGCATATTTTTTACTAAAATTATGTTTTTCTTTCCTTCTCTCATACTTTTTCTTTCTGTAATACCCCATTCACAGTGGTTTTTCAAATTTATCTCGGTGCTGTCGCAGTGCTGTCGTGGGACGGCAACACCGCTATAAACCCGCTATAAATGCATTCACAGTGGAAAAGTTATCCCGGGATAAATTTCATATACCCATTCACACTGCAGCGTGTGATTTTTATGACCTCCGTAACACAATACATAATAGTTGCATTTCTTTGATTTTCTACTTCTCTCATCTTTCATTATTTCCTATGTATTTCTTTGTTTTTTCTCCTTCTTTCCTTTTTTTCTATCATTTCTTATGTATTTCTTTGTTTTTCTCCTTCTTTCCTTTTCTTTTCTATCATTTCTCATGTATTTCTTTGTTTTTCTCCTTCTTTCTTTTTCTTTTCTATCATTTCTTATGTATTTCTTTGTTTTTCTCCTTCTTTCCTTTTCTTTTCTTTCATTTCTTATGTATTTCTTTGTTTTTCTCCTTCTTTCTTTTTCTTTTCTATCATTTCTTATGTATTTTTTTTGTTTTTCTCCTTCTCTCCTTTTCTTTTTTTATCATTTGTTATGTATTTCTTTGTTTTCCACTTCTTTTTCTTTCTTTTCTATAATTTCTTATGTATTTCCGTGTTTTATACTTCTTTCACTATCTTTTCTGGATACTCTTATGTATTTCATTGTTTTTTATCCCAGTGCTGTAGCGGAGTGCCTTCACACTGCGACAGCAGCGGGACTGTCCCGGTGCTGTTACTATGGTTTGAGCGCGATAGTTTATCGCGGTGTTATAGCGGAGCGAGGTTATTCCGGAATAGTTTATAGCGGGTCCGAGCATTCACACTGAAGGCAACACCGCTACAGTCGCGGGACAGTCCCGCGACTGTAGCGGTGTTTGAGACCACTGTGAATGGGGTATACGAGTATCGTCTATCTTTTTGCTTTGTCCTTACAGTTAGTTTGAACGACCTGTCTGTCCATCTCTATCCATATCTCATCCTCCATCTCTCTCTGTCTCTCTTACAAACACACATTCCCAGGGCCTGAAAACCACAACCTCTGTTCAAAACCACCGTTCACAAGTACTTCCATTACATGCACGTATGCCCTCTCTCTGAACTTAAAATATGGTTTATTTCTAGCCATGCAATTAATATGTGTCATTACCTCTCTGTGTCTTACTCTCCTCCTTTTCGATTTCTTTTCTCTAATTATATGTCTCTCTATCTCTCTCTCTATCTCTCTCTTATATCGTCTGTGCAATCTCTCGCTCTACCTCCCTCTCCCTCTGTCTCATTTTGTTTGTCTTTTCTCTAGCTCTTATAAAACTTTTTCTTAAACTATCATATTTAACAAAAAAATTGTTATGGGTGCAGGGTCAAATGTTTGGAATGGAAGGAAGGGGGCATGCATGTGCAGCAGGCCTGTTATTGTCAAACCTTGTAATTTCATGATTTTACAGTGCGTCCAAGAAAAAAGGACACCCAACTCTGAAATTTATTAAAATTTGATAGCTTCTGTCACCTTGAAATTTATTTCATGATAAAAAGTAACTCATATTCTATTCAATGACACCAAACTTATACCTGTGTTGTGACGGATGACTAAGCAGTTGGGCTTTAAAAAAACAAGCATAAAATCTGCCCTGTACCAAGTTTGGGCAAAAGCAGCCCTTGCATTTCAAAAATCCAAGTAACTCTTTGTTCCTTATGATTGAACTCAGGAAGGCTGACCTCAAACAAACAATGAATTATCAGAAAGCCAGGGCTGCTTCTGGGAAAACTTGGTACAAATTGTTTTTGACCAAAGTTTTTAAAAACTTGAGAGCTCAGTCATCCATGACAGTACAGGTATAATTTTGGTATCACTGTACAGAATATGAGTTAGAGTTGCTCTTTGTCATGATATAAAACTTAACGACACATAAGTTAAACACTTTTAATATGGGGCTCTCAAAGTAGGGTTTACTTTTATTTGGGACGCACTGTATAAAACCTGTATAAAAGGTGCAATGAATCTTCTTCGCATCACCTTGCAAAATGCCTACCCACAAGTCCAAATTTTAACATTTGAGATGGCATAAACAGCAACTGTAAATTTGATGCTTACCCTTGCAATTGTAAGAATGCGTATCCTCCAGTTTTCTCTCTCTTCATTTGATGTAGCCTATAAAATAATGAAGTATATAAACAATAATATTACAGTATAACAACAATGAATATGTTTACGTAACGACAATATTTAAAACCATGATACATTATCAATCAGTGATTACATGTATATATGATCAAAGTTAAAAAGTATAATTTGTCTCATATTATATCTTTAAGAAGACACTGCTTAACATAATAGTGGGCATTTTTTGTATCCTTATTTAACCTTATTTAACAGAATTTCAATCATTTTACTTAGCACATGAGCTAAAGAAAATGAATTTAACTATAATAAAACCAAGACTAAATCTTCACTCTAAAAATGATTGTTTAAATTCATGATGTCCTACAAAATCAACAATTAATGTAAAATCACAAAAATACAACAATTGATTCCGATATACATTTATTACAGTGGACCTATGTGACAAAGAGTCACCATTAATATCAACTTGACTTAGTTCATTAGATATAACAAGACAGTATTGTCATAGAAAGTTCTTTTTCATTTAAGCATCTTTAACTCTTTAGCTTTTCATTGAGAGCTGTAAGGAAATTTGCTTCTAAGGTATATTTGATTTAAATAAAAAAGAAAAGAAAAAAAGAATAGACAGTTCAGTTCAGTTCTGTTCTTTCATTTCATCATTAAAAAAATATTGACATTACAAAATAATCATCATACATTTATATTCATATCAAACATGATATAAGTGCCAATGTATAATATACACATGTACAAATTAAACATTCTTTAAAAGTGAAATATGAGAACTTTAGAAAAAGCCTTTAGAAAAAGCATGTAGTGATATTTCTACCTGTGCTCTGATTGTCCAAAGGTCACATTTGATGTGCATCTTAAAATCAGTGTCGATAGTAATGGATATGCTTGGGTGGAGGGGGTAATGCTGTATCGGCTGAAAAAAAAAAAAAGAAAAAAGAACACAATGGGATTGGTTAGAATAAATTGGAACAATGTCTGGCAGGAGGGCGTGAACACAAATTTAAGTCCAGTTATTGAAATTTTAAATTTTGTGATAAACATAATCAGGGATAGACATACAGTGGATCTCTCATAATGAGCTGTTTATTCAGGATGATGGATCATATCGTCGGCTTGGAGCCAGAAGGGCGCTATTGCAAATCAAGGATGTTCCGTTGGGAGCCAGAATGGCGCTATCACCATTGACTTTGTACAGCAATAGCGCCCTTCTGGCTCTCAACGGAACATCTATAAGATGCAATAATGCCCTTATGGCTCCCAGCAGACGATATATCAAACAAGATTATTCTTTCATTATTTTATAGCAAAATCTAAGATTCCAGTAATTAAGTCCAATTATCTATCGACTCTTTTCATCTGGACAACTAACAATTAATCACATTTTTTTTTTTTAATATGATGAAATATCTGAAAATATAGCAATAGTTGTGCATACTTCAGGCTTACCCGAGATTAAATGTAGATGTTTGACATGTCACTATTTCCTAACCTCAATTCTTGGGAAAGGTAAGTTTACCACATGAAAGCAAAATATAGTTTGTTTTTGTTCCTTAAATTGTAAAAAAAAAATATAATGGTCCATATGCTATTTTGGGCCAGCCCCATTCTCTAACACACGGTGGATACCCCAATGCAACCTATTTAGCCTAGTGATATTTTTATAACAATCTAGCAGGGAAAATTGAAACAGTATAACCGCAATTTATTGCAATATGTTGAGCATTTTTGCTAAGATGAGGTTTACAAATACTCAAATGAAAAATAGAGTTATATGTGAAGTGAACAGAAAGAGAATAAGAGAGGTTTTCTCAATCCCAAATGTACTACAATATGCATTTCCCTGATGAAAACCAACAACTGTGGATTTATACCTTTTAAATGTAAAACACCTCATAACAACTTCAAATAAAAATTACACCAAATATGCTGAAATACCTTTGCAGAACCTTGTTCCCTCCCAGGTATCTTAGTTGTATAAATGTGTATCTCGTTGCCTAGCAACACCATCCACCTCTTCTCGTAGCCCTGTAAAGAAAGAGAACAAAATCAAAAAGTATTTAATAATACGGAAGAAAATTCATAGTATGAAAGCTACTACCAATACCATATTTAATTAAATTGGTGATGCATATAATTTTCTAACATTTATGTTGATAAAACAGATTATAGTCTTCTAGAATAAAGCAGGAAAATGCTTGCAAAATGAAATTCTAGGAATAACAATTTCAACATGGGTACATAATATAAGATACAGATTTTTTTTTTTATCATTCAGACGATATTCAGCTCGGAATTCAAAAGTAAGAAAATAAAGGGAACTCCCCTTTTATGTTTCCAATGCTTACGCTTGAAAAAAAATGTACCGGTATTTTCTTTCATTCTGCAAATGAAAACACTTCCTTCAATCTGTGTAGACCAACCATAAAATAAAATTTATTGCAAAAAAAAATTAGTGAAAATTTGACAGTTTTGACAATTTTGCATTGTTACTTGTGAGATGCAATCCCATTGTGATGTGCTCTTTCTGTTCATCTTTTTTTGGTTCTTGATGGAGAAATTGATCAATATCATAAAAGTGTGTGAAGAAGTTAATCCACGTGTCCATTAATATATGAAATACACAGGTGAAATATATTCTTCATAGAAAAAAAAATTACAATATATAACAACATGATGGAAGAACACCTTGTAATAAGTGATGTCACAGATTTGCAACAACAAAAAATCTTCATTAATTTTAACTTAAAGGATTAAATCCTTTGTCAGATTTGCTTGGGTGATTATTCACAGGACTCTATCTCTCTCTACACTAGTTGATAAAACAAGGTAAACATACAATGTATATTATGATCAAAGATCAAAGGCTGAACTCATAAATTTGAAACAAAATTCCACCATACAAGTACAGTACAGTGCATCCCAAATAAAAGTAAACCCAACTTTGAGAGCCTCATATTAAAATTGTATAACTTAAGTGTCATTATTTTTTATATTATATCAAAGAGTAACTCATATTCTATCCAGTGATACCAAAACCATACCTGTACTGCCAAGGATGACTGAGCACTCGAGTTCTTAAAAAAATTGTTCAGAAACAAATTGTTACAAGTTTTATCAGTTAAGGAATCCTGGCTTTCAGATCATTCATACTTTGTATGAGGTGAGCCTTCCTAAGTCCATTCATAAGGGACAATGGATTTCTTGAACTATTGAAATGCAAGGGCTGCTTCTCCTCAAACTTGGAACATTTGAATTTTGACGCTTATTTTTCAAAGCCCAAGTGCTCAGCCATCCACCACAACACAAGTATAAGTTTGGTATCATTGAATAGAAAATGAGTTACTCTTTATTATGAAATACATATAAAGTTTACATGAGCTTCCAAATTTTAATATGAGGCTCTCAAAGTTCGGTTTACTTTTTTTCTGGGATGCACTGTATAGGTACAGTATGTAATAGGTGATAACAACTACAATGCCGTGCATGCTAACAATGTACTGTAGCTACAAAGTAAATACTGACGTTCTTCACCGAAAGAACATTGTTTACAGATAAAAGCATTTTAAAAAGCCTTTTATTCTCTCATAAATTACGCAGTAATGAATGCAAATATGGGATACAAAAGGAACCAGTAGCAAAAGAAAAAGCATTTCCATTTCCAGTTCCTGATTTTAAAAAAAAGTCTTAAGCCGGTATAAACCAAAAATCAAATGAATTGCAGTGTTAGTGATAATGGATGGGATTGAAATATGAATTTCCTTTGGTTCATTATATTTGGATACACGATCGTACATGACCCCCTAAAAGTTCACTCTGAAATACCTGTATTTTTTTAGAAATTACATTATATGTATGATTACAAAGATTTTTTTATTGATTTCCAGAAAATCAAACCTTTCGACATCAACTGTTCGGATAAACAAACTTGATTTGATTTTTGGACTTTTCGAGTATCTTCCGTGATCAGATTTCCTAACATTTGGAATAATGATCACACCTGACTTATTTGGGGGCAATTTATTTAATGACCACGAGCATAAAGTCCATGCAGACACACATGTGACATGACCCTAATAATATTACCTAAAACTTTCTATCAAGCCAAGTGCCCACTTACAACAATGTACATGTACACCTTCTTAACCAATTGGCGGTGCTGCACTAGCTCAAGCTATTTCAAATAGCGCGCTATTTGTGATCCGATGAATTAGCTCCATCAGCTCAGATCCGACTTTGTGGTCAAATAGCGCACTAATTTGGAGGAAATCCAAGCCCAAGTCATCTTAGGTTTTTTTTTTTAAACTTGAGCTGGTTTGCAGTTTTGGCACAAAATAGGGCGCTATTTTGCGCGGTGCTGCACTAGCTCGAGCTAAATCCGAAACCATGCACCTGTGCGTGTACATGTACCTATACGCTAGCGGTATTTATCAGTTGCGCAATACACATCGGGCTTGTTTGTTCAAGGTCAAGTCAGGTCGTTAATGGGAAGTTTTAAAATAGCTTGAGCTAAATGTAGTGCAGGACCGTTTCTTTTTTCTGGTTTTTTCACCGATCCACCAATCAGCGCGCTATTTTTTAGCTCAAGCTAGTGGAGTAGTGCCTAATCTGTCATGTGAATGGATCTAGTACACCATCCATCAGATTAACCATTTTAGGCATATCATCTTTCATCACAGTGAAATACAATTGATTGAACAGAGATTTTCTGCATTCAGAGTAATGGGCTTGGGCAACCCTTTTGAACAATTGTTTGCAAACTTTCGTGCCATATCAGGATGAAATTAACATATTTGTATGAAATTTAGTAAATTCACAAGAAATAAATTCCTTGTAAGTGATGGCCGTATCTCACATCCTGGAGACGGATTTGGGACTACTTTGAGATGGTTTTGAAACAGTTTTGAGACAGTTTTTCTGTCTCTGAGACGTCTCCCGAGTCCCTGTGATGTTTCATGAGTACATTTGGGAATCTCAAAACCGTCTCAAAGTAGTCCCAAATCCGTTTCCGCGACAGAAAAGAAAAGTATCAGAGACGGCTCTAATAATTTTTTTCCTTTGCGGTAATGGATTTGAGACTACTTTGAAACGGTTTTGAGATTCCCAAAACTCATGAAACATCGCAGGGACTCAGGAGACATCTCCGCAACAAGTTTCAAAACTGTTACAAAACCATCTCAAAGAAGGCCCAAATCCATCTCAAACCTGCTTCCTTGAAGCATGTGCACCAGTAATATTGAAAAAATTAAATATAGTGAGACATTTCTTGAAGTACATGTATGCATGTCAATAAAATAAAAGTTGTTTTCATTGTAAAAGTAGCCTTGTATGAAACAGTACTTGGGTCTGTAGCATTCCCATGCAGAAATATTTCTTCAACCCATTCGCCAACAATGGTTTGATAAACTTATGTTTGCATGAATGTTTTGGTATCAATGAGGCATTCATGCCCAAATATGTGTCTCAGAAATGATTGGAAAAATAGGTTTTGTAAACAATTTCTCCTGAAAGAGTTTAGGTTTGCATCAGTAACATCAATTATTTAACAAACTTGTGTTGAGGTAGATGAAAGTAATAAATCAACACTTCATTGGAAATTCAGCTGTATCTCATGAAGTATGTGCATGCACATACATGTACAGTGTAATTGCTATATTCTATTCTGTATTAAAATTCAATTTCATTTTAATAATTCACACTGGACTAGTATCAGCTTTGACTTTTAAAAAAATCTTGAATGGTGCAGACATTGTAAATGATTCTAGTTTGAAAGTACATGTATGAGCAATTTGGCTTCATGAATATTTGAAATCTATGTTTTTGTAAATAGGGCCTATAACTTTGCCATCAATGGAAACTTTCATGAAATACTGCATTTTGATTGGCTCTTGAGCAACGTTAAAATAAAGTTGCCATTGACGGATAATTAATACATACTGTAGACGAGTTTATTACCATATATATTCAAATTTATAAATACTTTTTAAACAAAGATTATTCTTGATAACCTGAAAGCTTGCCTGAGGCTTGCCTGACATAGCAACAACTAATGGATGCAAACTGGATGCCATGAATTGTAGTTCATTCTTTTATTATAGGTTGTTTGAATACCTTGTTACTATGTCACCAGGAAAGAAACATGGATGAATTAAAATAACTTTGTAAGTGCAACAATAGCAATAACATGCACTTGAATGCACTTGTACATTATATTCCCACACACAAATAGTTCCCTCCCATTTTAATTTACACTCACAATACATCAATGTTCTCAATACAAGAGCAGAGACATAACAAAAGAGGCAGTTGTATATATATCCACCCATGGAGTTACATGCATAACAAATCAGACTGTTTCACAATTGTCTTCTCGCATGTTATTAATTGCATCCTCTCGTTGAAGTTTGAAGAAGTCCCAAGCAGGAAGTTGGTAGGATTAGAGATATTTAGCGTCGATGCCTGCATCCTGAGCCAAGCAATACATACCCAACATGGTAGAGCTTACAAGCAAATGATAATAGCAGCCTACTCATACACAAACAAATGTATATTTAAAGAGTTTGATTCCAAAAGGCGCTAAATCCACTTTTGTCACTTCTGAGTTATTTTTTTGCAAATTGTTTTTGTTTGCAAAATTTTGTACAGGTGTCTATGGAAAAGTAATATTTAAATGTACATTTTGTAATAATTGCTGTCTGAATTTAGGTTTTAACTTTTATTCATAGACAGGTACCAGTCTGGACAATGGTTGGATGTCATTAACTCAATTTTCATCAAAAATGGATTTAGCTCCTTTTGGAATCAAACTCTATTATTTTGAATCATTTACATTGAAAAGTTTACCAAACATGGTAGAGCTTACAAGCGAATGATTTTAGCAGCCTACTCATACACAAATGTTTGTTTGAAGTCTTATTAAAAAATATTATATATTGAAAAGAATCATGGTGTGTTCATACCGGTTATCAACTTGTAATAACAAGCACAGATTTCTTTAAATAATGAGGCAATTTTCATGGCCAAATATTTAAAAATGTGCAAACTTACATTCTACATGTAGATAAAAATTAAGGATTAGATTATCATTTTTTTTTTAAATGCTTATATTAACATTTAGCGTAGCCATCTCATTCATGAGTTGTTTGAGAAAGACCTGAACTTGCATTAGAAATATATGGTGTACAGAACATATATTGTATATGTACAAGTATGTAAAACTGAATCCAAATCCAATCCAGAATATCGAACAAGGAATTCTAGGAAAATCTACACTCTGATATAGATCTTCAACAAAACAATTTGTACGCTATTATATATATGTACTGCTCTTCAAAACTATAATAAGTCAATTCAAAATAGAATAAAAATGTCAGCAGTTCGAAGTACATGTATATTGTCTGTCATACATCGGCCAATTAAGATTGATTAAAGAGCTACCCAAATATCTAAACTTCATTTACCATACATGTAGTATTATTTCAAATAAGTTTCATGGTTTCATAACTGTGACATACATGTAGGTACACTGTACATGCTATCATAATACAGTGGCCTATACAGGGTTTCAAATTAGAGGAGGAGGCATGCGTCCCCTGCGCTCCTGCCTGAGTCCACCACTATACAGTCCACAATGCCTAAGACTGAAGAAATAGCTTCGAAGTAGAAAAGGGTTAAATCCGTTTTTGTACGAAAAATAGAATGAAGAAAAGATGATTTGAAAAGACCTATATAGGCAATTATTAGACCATTCACCATGCATGTACAAATTTACAGGTTAGCGTGGGTACACAAGCATGTTAACCTTGACTTTTCTAGTAAAATTATTACTCAGACTTTTTCTTTCAAATTGTTTAGAAGCAGGACAATTATTCACAGGTCAGTAAAGACAGATTATTTCCCATTTTAAATCAGATATATAATATACAAATTTTGTTTTTCAGGGGGATAATGAAAGTTTACATAGGTCTACATGTTTCAGGCAGGGCAAGATAGGTGAATTGGGTTTTCATCGGTATACTAATATTAAATGAGTCATTTTGTTTTTTTCTGTATGTAGAAGTTAATTCAGAACCAATGTGTCCAACTCTTCAAAAGCTTTTTTTAATAAAAGTAATCAAAACAATTTGTCTAGATTAATGTATTGTAGTATATTTCCATGTACAAGTGAAATCAAACATAGCACGCAAAGACATGACTCCTAGAAAAACTACTTTGAAAATACATATGATATGATTTGTGATCAGTGAAATCGGCAATAAAAACTATCACGTTTTGTAGGTATGAATGGCAGTGTAATTATTCAAGGCTAGTAAATGAAAAGACAGTCTTCCAAAGTCCTAAATACTGACATCAAACCCAAGACCAAAATTATAGAGGCCTAATGGTTTCAACTCTTTCGCGTAAATGGACAGATTACCTCCTAAAATCAATGGGTCCCGGCGTTCTCAGGACAGGTCAAGTCACTTTTAAAAGGAAGCTACCTCTCGGAGAAACAACTTGTATTTACATAACCAAATGCAGAAAATAAAATAAAAAAGAAATCCAACTAGCACCAAACAGGTGAAGCGATGAAGAAATTCATAACAAAAAATAAACAGTTTAATGATTTATAAAGTTTGGATTTCTACATGTCGATATAAGTACGGTATTCCCTATTTGCTGAGAGATAATGTAAAATTCCATTAAATTGTCTTTTCAGTAGAAGAATTATTACTAATATTCTCAAAAAAGCATCCATGTCTTGGCCTTCATTATTTTTTATCATAAAAACTGCATTCATACACAGACACAGACCCTCCTAATGAAAATAGATTATCCTTGTATCCCATGATCCACCCCACAATGAACACCACAATTCAATGGCAGGAGAGGCAGCTCCGCAATGAAATCACAAAATTTCCAAAAACACCTTCATATACTTTGTTATTCTTTGAGATAACCAAATTTCTTTACAAACCATCCTCAACAATCTTTTTACTTTCAATTTGCATTTTCATTTAACCCAGATTGACCATTACCAGAAGTGAACTTCCTTGTTTAAACAGTCTCTCAAGACTCACAAAGAACACAAATGTTACGGCTCCCTAGGCTAATATGTGAATTTAAGTCAGCGACCGTATCAGGTGAGCTCAAACTCACCTAGAAAAAGAGGTGTGTGATTTTAAGCCCACCATAGACTAGCAAACCGAGCGTTCCTCCTTCAGACAAAAGATTCCTACTAGAGCAAAGTATTGACTTACCAGATAGCAAATCTTAGAAAAACAATGATTGAAGAAGCTAGAATTGAGGGCCTATAGTTTGTAGAATTCTTACTTGACTATGGTATTATCTACATGTCCAAGGCAAAACATTAATGAACTGCACAACACAAACTGCAAGATTCTTGACTGCCTGAATGTCATATTGGGCCCGAACCCTGTCTCTTTAAGACAGATATTCGTGTAAACCTGTAATGCTTGATTTTCGAAGGGACACTTGAGGCCATCTGGGGGTGGGGACAAAAAAGGGCAGCCGAGACGCACAAACCAGGGAAACAAAAAAGGCCACCTCAATAGTAATCTATTGCTCTATGAAAAAAAAAATCCCCTATTTCGGACGACCAAAGTATAATGTACATGTACTTCATTGTCATGTGTCCAATACCTAATTGGTAGATCGGAGCGAAAAAAAGATATTTTAAAATTTCGCATTATACCAGAAGGTCTCGAGCCTGACCGTTGAACAAACTCAAGCCGCCGATGTGTATGCGCAACGAGTAGACTACCGTGGCCACCAAGAAACACAAGTAATACGCACAGAGTGCGAACGAAACCTTTCAGCATTCTACTGCGAGACACTAGCCACGGACCGCGCCAAACAATAGCGCGCTATTCCGTACCAAAACCGCAAACAGCTCGAGTTTTTTTAAAAAACCTAGGATGACTCGGGCTGGGATTTCAGCCAAATTAGCGAGCTATTTGACTGCAAAGCCAGCTCACCTTTGATCGGGCTAGTTTATCAGATCACAAATAGCGCGCTATTTAAAATAGCTCGAGCTAGTGCAACAGTGCCTAATGTCAAGATTCTTGAAATAATTCATTTGATTTTTACAAGGTTTTGTAGAACTCAATGAACTTTAGTTTTTTTTTTACAATTCATCTGAGTTGATAATGTCATTCACAGGTCATGTCTTGTCCCATAATCTCCAAGATAGCACTATTTGCAGATCAATGTAAAGAATGTGTGGACTTTGGGCCTAAACCAACCCGGAAATGTAATTATATTTATTCTTCTGATTTTCCATATTTATGTTCTGGTACAAGCAGCTCCTTGTATTAATACATCATATTCAATCATGGAATCTCTTGCATCATCCAGTCCAAGGTATATGTGCAATATGGTACAATGCACTATTCTTGAAATAGAATCATAATTCTTTTTCTTTCAAGGATTATTCATAATGGCCGCCATGACCTCTGTAATCTGCAGCCTACAGGGGGTCAAGAGGACTCCACCTTGACAAAAGAGACCTACTCAAAGGATTGTGGTTAACATGCAATTCACTAGAAGAAATAATCATTTGTTCACAGTCAAAGGCCCAATGTAGCACCGGCATCACAATGCAGATTACAAATCTTGATCTGATTATGAAGTGAAGTTGATAAAGACTCAATCATAAAGTGATATTTGGTCTGCAATGTATGTGTACCTTGCACAATGTATACAAGTACAAAGAGAGTGTTTCGTCATGGAGTTACTAAGTTTAGTAACTACATGGTTTCATGTAATCCCATGGAGTTGCTTACATTTTATATTCTAATTTCATACTTTAAAACAAATTTGACAAAATAACAGCACTCATAAATTTTGATCTGATAACAAAGAAAAGATAATGTAACATTGTGCAAATACTTGAACCTGTCAAAAGTTTACAATGAGGGCGATTATATTGAGTTTAAAAGTCAAATAGATGACCCCATTGCCCATTGTCTTGATGAGGTCATAATGGGATTCAGGATATTCAGAACGGTAGGTAAAAATTAAGTACAATTTCCCTAAAATACATTTTCATCATTTTCACAAAGTATCCCGCCAACCAAGCTAAAGTAGGAGTGTCAATATCCAACCATCCTCTATGATTGTGATTTGACTATTGGTTATAGAAAGCATCTATATTTCACACAAAACTTCTGTGTAGATCATTTAATTCTTCAGAAATATATGTTTTATCACAGGTGTCAACGTAAAAAAATACCACCTCATTTCAATGTTTTTTAAAAAAAGTGTAAACAGGTTAAATTTCCAAAAAAATTGTAGGCCCCTATACTTTTTCCAGTTGTAAATGAGCTCTTGACTACCTTCTCGAAAAACGAAATAATAATGCTACTTATCAATCTTCATATAGGAAATTAGAAAGAAAGTTGAAAAGGGCATTGTAATTAAATACTTTATCAGAGGGAAATTACAAAGGAAATAAGGAGGAAACAAAGTCTGAAAGTACGAGCTATGAAACTAAATGAGTGCAATTGATATTAGAACAAAGTAAAACTTTACTCTTGTATTGACTTGTTTATCATTACTCAAGGTTTTAGGGGTTAACAAAATGCATACAGTGGTGGCCAAAATAATTAGAAGAACACCTAAAACATAGATTTCAGCTGTTTTCATTCATTTGGTCATTAAAATGCCTATAAAGGGGTTTGAATATGTATTAAAGTCATCTTTATACTTTAAAAACCATAGAATATAGTCATCATTATAGGTAAAGTTTTGGCCAAAGATTTTGAACTCACTCTATTTTATGTTATATTAAAAAAACAAAAAAAAATATTGCATTTATCAGTATCAAAGTGTCATAACTTTAATATTCCCCGTCTCCCCCTGTGCCCAAATATCTGAAACAAATATCTGAAACTCAGCAAGTATTAAGGGCATCTTAAAATGAAGAAGCCTACTAAGTTTCATACTTCTCTATCAAATACTTTTTGAGTTATTGGCATATTGTAATTTCACATACTACATACGTACATTGGACATGTGCAATATACGATATAGTTTGGGAAAACTTACTGAGCATACAGCAGCGATTTTTGAAGTTGCGCATTACTCGATTGTTGAAACTTTATAAATTTGGTATTAAAAGATGCATGACAATTTGTGCTTAAAAGACATGAAAATTTGCTAGACAAAATAATTATCCTTAAACTTAATGACAAAATAATTATCCTTAAACTTAATGTGGCAAATGAATAGGGGATGCAGCATCCTATATACTTTGTGTAACTTGCTCTTCTAATAATTTTGGCCATCACTGTATTATAAGCAAATATATAAGTGCGAATATTCTCAACAGTGGTATAACAACGTTTGTCCAGAAAAATACACTGAGTCACAAAAACTAAACACCTGAAAAAAATTTTCATTAAAAAGAAAACCTATTTATGAGCCTCGAATTATATTCAAAATGATTTGAGCCAAATGACTTGGCAAGGGTGTTTTTATACTAATCAACTAAATTATATGTAAAAATGAGATTAATATCTATATATGTAAAATGAGAGGGGTCATGTGGCCTAGTGGTTAGAGCATTGGACTCATAATTGCAAGGTTGTGAGTTCGAATCCCAGCTCGGCCATTATCTCCACTTTAATTAAAAAAGGCCCAAGAGTAATTTTGGTCGTCTATAAGGTCAGCCACTATGACTGATTAACTTAGACGTAAAATGGTTCCTATGTAATTGGTTATATATCAGCTTGGTGTTGATCAGCTTTGAAAGCTGCTTTCCGAGTTCCTGGCTACAGGAGTTACTTAAACAGAAGCAGAAACAGAAATTTGTCAAGTAAATCATCACTTACATGTAGGCCTACAGCTCTAAAATGGCCTCTTAATACTTTTGAAAAATTAGGGGATTAGAGTTTAAATGACTTTAAATATAAATGCATGTATCCAACGCACATGCACATGTACCATAATTATGTCAATCTCATCAGCATCATCATCATCACAGTCAAATTTAATTAGTAAAAAATATTATTTTCCATTTATGTCTTCAGGATCTAATTTTTTTTTTAAATGTTTAAAGGAGAATTGTCCCTTTGTAGATAGTTGGCTTACTGTGGATGTAGAAAAATCAAATAAGCACATTAGTGAAGATTTGGTGAAAATCGGATAAATGATAAGAAAGTTATGAGTATTTGAATATTGAGATCTCTAATGACATAGGAAATCTCCCACTGGCAACGCGGTCACCATTTGTGATGTCACAAAGGGAGAACTCCCCATATGGTGTGCAAAAAAACTATTCAAAATGTCTCTTTATTTTCATTCTAATGATAGAACAGCTTTTCTTTTCATGATTTATTATGACTTTCATATATTTACAAGTCATCCCATAAAAAGTTTCTCATTCTCCCTTTAGAGTCAAGAAAAAAGAGGATTTTAGTACAATGTGTACAATAGATATATGGGAAAGATCTCCCTGCATTACATCACACATCATGGTCCTGTTGCCAATTGGAGGATCTCCATATCATAAGTGATCTCAAAATTTAAAAATTCATATCTCTCTTATTCATTGCCTGATTTTTCTGAAACGTTTCCCAATATGTTTTGGGAGTTTGTCTTTATTCACTGAAGCTAAATTTCTCTGAGGGGATAATTCCCTTTAACTAGTCTCGATACAGTTTACATTCTGTGTCCATGACTGTATGTTTGTTAATAGTATTGTTACATTCACATTCAATAATGTTGCTCATTCTTGAAGTGTTACATTACAATACAATACTATTAATTTCAATTGATATCTAATTATATCTTACCACTTTTTGCACTTTGAAGAATAAATGACCTCATAATATTTGTAGTTCTGCCAGTAGGCTTGTCTATGATCAATTGCATTTACAATCGACATATTTATTCACTGAATGGTAACATTGATTCTCAAATATATGCCAGCCTTCAAGTGATTCCAATTAGTAGCAGAAACACAAAATAGAAAATATTTCCCAAACGCTGCAAGTCTCCGCAGTCGGACTAAATTCAAGGTACACTGCACTCCTCCGCATACAAATCGCAAGAACGTAGCAGCACGGTAGTCGGTAGTTCCCCTTTTTACTCCGGCGTTTCTCCGAGCAGTGGCGAGAACGGTATACGCAGTAGGTCTACTTGCGAATGTCAACAAGTGGAAACTAGTGTCCATATGTATCTGAAATTACGACAATCTGCACCTTTTGAAGAGATCAAAATCGAAATTCAGATTGATGAAACATAACATGCAGCATAATCCAAGTAAGGGTAGTCCATAGAGTAAGATTATTCCAGTAACAACTAGTTAAACTTTGGAGAAAACTATTGCGGAAGTTCATTCGTAAATAAAGTACAGTTGCGTGTAACGTGTTCATAATTAGGATACGCTAAACCTACACTACGATTCCAAACTTTCCGCATGCGTGCGCTACTCAAATAAAGACTTGCAAACTTTACGTGCTAATAAAATGATGTTAAATTTAGATTGTACAATATGTACATGTAGGTTATTAGATTAATTGCATGAAATCTAATTTTTACGAAAAATCTATAAAAAAAAAAAAAAAGAAAAGAAAAGTGACCATTACACCAGTATGTTATCAACAATAACATTTAGTGATTTAGATATATATTTTTAACAGAAAGCTTCTATACAAAGATATCATTCTGAAAGGCTGCCCTTTTTATTTCAGACTTTTTCATCTTGATATTTTGCACATTTATAATCACTTTTACATCTCTATTATCAAGCGATATCCTTTTTAAAATCATAATATTCATTGTTATCTCATAATAAATTAGAAGTTTGAAAAGTATTATTATTAGATTGACCCGAAAACTATACCTCATTTTTAATCAATGATTTTTCGTTCTCAGGGAACAACACATAAAGTAACATGACAGCAAATTGGGTGAGATAACACAAAATTGGTCACAAGTTTCTTTATTTCTCTGACGAAAAATGAGTTATGTTTAAAGTAAAAACTTAAACATTAATAAATAAAAAATAAATAAAAAAAAGTAAACAAATTGACAATTCAATGCATGGGTATTTCAATCTAATTTCGCCTGTACTTCTAATGAGTTTGCTGTCAAATAAATTTTGAATTATGACAATTGACATCTCAGTGATTATATCCCACGACCCTCGGACATAATGGATAAAATCCGGGCTGCGGTTTCAGAACTTAAATGACATCACTGCTCTTTGATATCAGTCGAAGTTCAAATAAAATCAAGGGAATGTGAATGAATCGGTAATGGCCATGGTCAATGCCTTTCTGCTTCATAATACGCACACCAATAAAAACACTTTACTGAAACAAACATTATGTTTTCATGGCAAGTTTCATCATAGCACATTGACACTATAAAACTAGAAACTTACATCCCGAACGTCCAACACTTCTCCCCGCCTCCCCCCCCCCCCTCAAAAAAAAAAAAAAAAGGAAAAAAAAGGAAAAAGAAAAGAAAGTATAAATTCCCCTCAAGTTTGCATTGAGGGAGAAGTAGAGAAAGCAAAGGGGGTGATTTAGAACATGTGGTATGATATTCAAAATGACAAAGATATAACAATTACAAAAGTGATTTTAAAAATAATCTTAACATTCACTTTGTCATACGGAAAAGTAAAACGTGCATCTAATTTACCTTTTGCTCCTTTTTATTTGGATAATTGAAAATGATACGAGTTGTAAAGGTCTATTTTAAAGAATTTGATTTGACCAAAGTAAAAATGGTCATTGTCTCATCTCATTTTCAACTGAATTTAATTGAATGTGAATTAAGGCGCGGATCCAGGATTTTATGAGGGGGAGGAGGGTGGAATTGGAATTTTAGTATTTTATACACACATTTTTTTTTTTTTTTTTTTTTTTTTTT
>CALNVZ010003425.1:1375910-1401901 GCA_940671915.1 Paracentrotus lividus
TTTTTTTTTTTTTTTTATTTTTTTTTTAAACGTTACGGCGGCTGAGCAAAATACCCTATTTTAGGCACTATTTTTCTTCTAGATTGTTGGTTTACATGGGTACCGTGCCCTCCCGCCCCTGAATCCGCGCCTTGTATCATTTTTACTATGATAAAAAATATATATATAAATTAAGTCGTATTTGGCATCCTCTTGTGAATATTTACAGACATTGATTTGTATTTTGTCATATTAATCTACTATTATGTTTATAAAGATATGATCGATGCGGATCAGGGGTCTATATACCAGAGGCATCATCGGATTTAAAATCAAGTTCTAGTACTGCCCTTTGGTGTGGCATGCGTATTATTCGGATAGGAGTTAAAATAATAAAGTGATATTTTCGTAGTCAGATTAAATAAACTATTCAACCCTATAATATCTCAAAATTATAGTCTCTTTCAGGCTCTGATAAAAATCAAAAGAAGAGAGAAAAAGCAGAAATTAGGACGGAAGAAATGTCAGTTTAAAGCTTCCAATCTATCCAGGCCAGGTTTATTGATTAATCCTTCTTAAAACTAGCTTTTGCGCCCCCCCCCCCCCCCCCCACACACACACACACACATAACCATACCCCTTTCCTTGTTTGTCCTACATGAGCTCAAGGTGTGGATATGCCATCAGTACTCTATTTTAATTATTGTAGGCTGATCCAGGATTTCGAAATACAGGGCGCATCCCGAAACTTTGAAAAAAGGGGGATGCAGCTGGAAAACTTCCGATTTTAACATGTACAGTCAATAAGCGGTTTTCAAATTATAGAGGGGGCGCGCGTCCCCTGCGCCCCCGCCTGGATCCGCCACTGATTTTACGACAGCAAAAATATAAAAGAAAAAAGTAGTAGGCCTCCATGAAAGCCAGTACTCCTCATCAATACTTTTCAGATAGCAATCGTTATTTTAAAAATATTAAATGTATCGATGAGCTAACCTTCTCTTTTTTTTTTTTTCCTTCTCTGTAAACAAGCAGGCCTATGTATGTTTAAAAAATATATTTTATTGCTGTAAAAGGGTCAGACTGGACTAGCAATGCACTTGTTCTATAAGCTAACCCTGTTTGATGTTTTGTTTTCAATCGATTAAATGATATTTCATCATGAAGATATACATGTACATTATGAAATGCATTTGTTGACAAATAAATCGACTAATTAAAGGTGATATCAAGCACACCACCGTGAGGTGACGCTCTTTGGGAAAGTAAAAGCAGTAGGTTTGACATTAAAGTATCGCAAATGAGCGTTTGGCTAAACTTCACCATAATTGTGTATTTGAAGTACCCCCTCTATACGGAAAGCGTCTGAATTGGGGAAAACTCTTATAATCTGCATACTGTTTATTGATTCCTCCCTCCCTCCCTCCCTCTCTCTCCGCTCTCTCCCTCCCTCTCTCTTTCTCTCTCTCTTTCTCTCTCTCTCCCTCTCTCTTTCTCTCTCTCTCTCTCTCTCTCTCTCTCTCTCTCTCTCTCTCTCTCTCTCTCTCTCTCTCTCTCTCTCTCTCTCTCTCTCTCTGTATATATTGTTTTTGTTAATACTCAATGACACAATCGGCTGAAGGAATCAGTTTATACAACTATAAAGCAGTGGCTTCATCGGAAAGCTTAGACCAGGCTCTGGTCGTTAGAAACTTTCACCTTCCTCTATTGACTCGACCTTCGCACCATTTCTCTTTCTATATCACAAATCCACTTCCCTACATCCATGCCAAAACCAAGAAGCTCCTTGCCAAAACCTGATCATGATGTGCTAAATTAGTACTGTGTATATATATACGTGTGTTCATTTATGGTGTCATTAGGGTTGATATGAAAATGCAAGATGGTCCAGGCAGTGGACTACGGAAAGCTCTGCTCAGGAGTATAAGATTGGAGGGGCAAGCCAGTGTTAACACACAATCACTTGCCTCTCCAATCATTTTTTCTCCTCTGAGGTTTTTTTGATGCCACTGCTATAAAGGTATTTTGACTTTTATAATACGAATCGCAGTTGGCATATTAAGAACAATAAATTTAAATACAGTCATATCAACTGTTTTGGTTCTCAGTTAAAAGCTTGTCTGAATACCCACCTGACACCCCCCCCCCCATGACACGGACAAGAGACAGAGTGCAAATTTAACGATTTCCCTTCGATTCCGCGTATTATCATTCTCGAAATATTACCGTTTTTGTCATTCCTGAGAATTCCCAGTGATTCCCGTGTCTGTCGCGGAGAGTATGTTAAAATAATGCTCTTAAATCCTTGACACTGACAACGATCTTTAGCGGACACCCCCATTGTGAAACAAAAATGCTCATCATGACTGTTTTCGCGTCGGAGTATAAAATGGGAAAAACAATTTTTTTAAACAATGATTTTATAACATAATTGCTATCAGGATAAGATATAGGCCTTATTTAAAAATGATATGAACATATTTATTGAAATGTATATTAATTATCTCGTCTGAGCCGTGAGGTATATCAGGATTAAGTCTTATATGGTTTTCATTGTTCATTAGGTACGGATTGTAACTGATTTTTAGCTGCTGTGTTATACTTGGAGTAATTGGGTAAGTAATCGAAATATAGGTTAACCGTGCAAACAGCATTTCTAATGCGCCATCGATCTAGTTAAAACTATTTTGTATCATGCAATACCCTCACCTGCAATACGTGCATCTTTCCATTTTACAAGTTTTTTATATGTTATTATATCATTAATAACCAGTGTGTTGACGACTATTTTGGTATAAAAATTCTAAAATGAAAGATTTGTCCCTTTAATTGGGCACTATAAGACCTAACCCGGTAATTTCTGAAACAAAAGGGAAGAAAAAAAGAACAATGATCCCAAAATGAAATTACGGAAAATGTGGAGTATAAATGAACAAAATCATGAAATGTGTTTCAAATTTCTCCGAAAACTGTTTTCAGGTCTTGTTTATACTTTTTTTTTTTTTACAAATTCTCAACGATCCGGTACAACCATGGCAGAGTAAAAAAACAAACAAACAACAAAGACCCATATTTCTGACGTTCCTAAGGAAAGTTAAGTCCTGTATTGCAAATTCGTTCCACCACATTTATGATATTATCAAATTATATCCCGTTTCTAATAGTAACTTTATTTTTATTTCTGCAGCACTCGAATTTTTCCACTTTTATTATACATATTGCCGGATAATCATTATCTCAGATTTTGGCGCGCATTCTCCGTAGCAATCTTGTCTGGGTGTTATTTTATTTATTTTTTTATTTTTTTACTTTGCCATTGTACCGGTATATCTTTTGGCGATTATTCGTATGCAAAAAGGTATAAACGAAACCTGAAACCATCATACGGAGAAATTGAAACATGTTTCATGGATTATTCACTGATAGAGACAATTCCCATCTCCTATATTCATTTTTAGCCTCTGTTCTTTCGCCCAATGACCGTTGGTCTGGTCATCTACTGCTATCAAGAATGAAAAGGGACAAGTCTATCCCTTTCAGAAAATACCAAAACGGTCAAAACAGTCTCGTTTTAAACGAAATATAACAAAACAGAAAAAGAATTGTAAAATAGAAAAAATGCATATATTTTTTAACTATTTTGCAATACTTACTGCGGGTGAGGGTATAAATGGCCGATATGTTATAAATCCACCTGTAAGCTGAATCTCTCTCTCTCTCTCTCTCTCTCTCTCTCTCTCTCTCTCTCTCAATGTCTCTCTCTCTATCTTTCAATCTCTCTCTCTCTCTTTCTCTACCTGTCTATATTTCCCACCTCTCTCTCTCTCTCTCTCTTTCACCCTTACTGTGTATGTTCTAATAAATATATATTTAAAAAACTATTTTGTTTAAGTATTAAATAAACCTCAAAGCGAATAATGTTCAGTGTAATAAATAATTATTATTATCGAAACATTGCAATCGGTGCAAAAAATGATGCAAATAAATAACATGAAAAATACGAAAATGTACACAAATCATCATGGACTGCTCTTGAATATTAGATAAATCTTGTATAAAATCTTTTCGATAGTATTTCAACTTTCGATGCTGAAAAGAGACTAGAATACATGAAAATACTATATCCACGCATATTTCCATGCCATGCTTATACAAAATACTTCGACTCGATCTGAGTTTAACATACAGCATTATACGATATTTAGCATCTTTAGGTGTCAATCTAGGATTTACTTAATCCGTCACACCCCTCGGAATATAGGTCAATCCTTGTATCACTGCAGATCATCTTTGAAAACTCCTTTTAAAAAATAATCTCCACTACTGCGCTTGTAAGGCCTTTGGGTATGTGAATATTAATGTGTGTGCATAATTATCAGTGCATGACAAGATAATACTACATGAAACTAAGCCCCTGTAACCTCGCCCACATCTTGTCTGATTGTTAACCTAGATTAAAGAATTAATTTCAAGTACTTTGCTGATTGTTTCCCGACCAAAATGTTGGAACAAGTGAATCAAATATGTTACCCTATCAAGTTCCATATAAGAATGCTCGTATTTTTTGTTTAGGGGCGCGCCATGAGAAACCTTGTTCATTCAGTTCATTGTCGATGCGTTCGGATGCGCACTCTGATTAAGTTGACATTGTGATGAGTTAACCAGCTGCGCTACAACTTTAAAGACATATCATCGAATTTATATATTATACGTTATAATACGAATCCAAAACATTACGGTCTTAATTCCAATTACATGGTATTGTATCCACACAGAAATTGACATGGTCTTCTAAAAAGAAGAAAAAATTAGAATAATAACTTGAAAGTAATTATAATATGATAAGTAGTTGGCGACTCGTGCAGATGTGGTCTTTAGTGACAAGATATATGGTTCATTAAGGAATGTCATGTTAATGAGGCACATGCACGTCAGTCTACGTATAATTTATGTTAAAATCTGAATGTTTAAGAGAACGTAATTATTAGCCAGAAATCGTTCACAATTTGACTGTGGAAAAAAAAAAAAAAGAAGAAAAGAATCGATTGTTCGGTTAAAATCCAACTGAAAGTGCTACACGAACAATATAAAATATAACATGGATGAGTGTTACAAGATATATTCATAAACACAACAATTGACGAAATAAAATTGTATGATGAAAGTGACATCATATCCATATGTTTTAAAAACAATGCATTTAATTGATACTTTACTAAATTGTTCCAATATCTTGCTTTGTGACAAGCATACAAGAGATGTATTTCCAAGTATTTTGTTTGATACAATTTCGAAATAAAATTCAGTGTCCTATAGTGAGTTCATCACACACAAATTCATGAAAGAACCGTTCAAATTAATATATATATATGAATATAATTTCATAGTATTGCACTCTTGTATATTATCTTGAATAAATTTAGCAATTCAGCAAATATAATTAAATGCATGCTTTTTTCCAGCAATATTACCTGAATAATATAACGAAAATAAATAATTTAAAAGTGTGACACAACAGGCATGAAAACAAAAGCGAAAATCAAATTAACAAGATACAAATATTAATTGGTATGGACAGCTTTATATTACTATAACGCTGTTCCAGTCTTTGTGATAACTACTATCCAATAATTTGTAGTATTCATCGCCCAACATATATTGCACTTCACATAATATTCTTGATATATAAAAAACCGAAGCACTTAAAATATTCTTGCTCAGTGGAAGCTCCGAATTCATTCAGACAAGAATTCTAATATTATTTTAGAAACATACACAACTGTTTTGTAAATTGTAAGTACTGTTGAGGTGACATATAAATGGAATACATATCACGAATATCGGGCATACGGTATACATAATATCACACTAAATAAAGGCGTGTTATCAACATTAAGACACTGCGTATAAGCTTGCATCCTGAGACCGAATATCCGATGTATAGACGCGTTGATGCCACGTGAGCGATCTCACCGGTTACACGAATCTTTATTCTCTCTTATTTCAAAGACGTCTTGATCTCCAACGAAAGTCCTGCATATTCTGTATGCAATATCAGTTTGTTATCCGTCTGCATTAAGTCTATTTTGGTCCTCAAGAAGTTAATTTGGTCCACAGGCTCAGTTCGTGAATGGATTCAAGTTTTCCGTAGCTCCGGTTTCCTTGACTCCACTCAATTCGGATTTGCATAGAACCACCTTGCTCACCGAAAGAGTCCGGTTCCAAGTCGATTGAGGTTATCCGGCTCTGACAGACTGTGCTTCATGTTACCAAGGGATACCTGAGTGTGTGAAAAAAAAGAGCGTGAAGAAAAGAACACAAATTAGTTGTTGTGTGATAACAGCTGACACACTTGACACATTGGAAACTTAAAATCGATACTATAGACCCCGTTTACATCGTAAAACCGGCACCAAACTCAATGGGTAATCGGAAAACTCGTAGGTGTTTATTTTAAGCCGGTCATTTATCGGTTAGGTGTCGGTTTAATCAGTATGACGGCTTGGGATATTGCCTATGAACTCTTTCACCCTGATTTTTCAAATAACTGGGTCACGTTGATATTAATTGTTGTGCTGATCCGTAAATTAAATGAAGGATGCTGGGAACTAATTCGTGAATATTTTATATTCCCATGATCATCGAATATATACAGATATAGTTAAAATCAAAGTAATTGCTCTTGACCTTTAATCCAAGGTCAATCACAATTGTAGGGTAATCATATCTACGCTACTTGTTTAAATATTGGTCCCTTTTTTATCAGAATTATTTCACATTAATTTGGTGAAGGTCACGAGAAATTATTTCATACAACATTCTAAAATATTGAATAGATGATTGTTCTATTTCTTTTGGAGGGAGGGGCAGAATTATAAACTTCTGTACTTGTTATGAGAAAGATAATAACTTTTGTACTCACGTTTTTCTTGAGCTCTTTGACAATGTCGGGAAAGAGTGGCCTCTCACTCGCTTCATGTGACCAACATTTGTAAATCAAGTTCTGTAATGAAAAAAAAAAGAGTGTGGTTAGCAAGGTTATTACTTGACATTGATTAAAATAAATGTATGACAATAATATCGGCACACTGGCTGGAGATTCTTTGTATCTATCATTTTTGGCATGGAGCAAACTTGTAGTTCGAAAATGATCCCGTTTTGCACAGTAAAAAAAAAAAAAAAAAACGCCAGGAGCGTCAATTCTGAAAGACATGGCGCAGTTAATGTTCAATATTATTATTATTATTATCTGCCAATCAATGAAAACATAGAACAACTGAACGAAGCATTTTTTTCAAAAACTAAGATGGCAATCTTATTAATGTTCTGACTTAGGAGAAGAGCCTCTTGAGAATACAGTGTTTTAAAATGTTATTATTTCCTACATCCAAGTATATAGGAGAATATTTACTCATTATTATTTTCTCAATTTATTTACCTTCATGTTTGATGAACACGTGACGTCACGAAAGTCGTCTCGTCTCCCCGAGCAAGTCTGATAGATGACGCTTTCTGAGCATGCGTACTGTAAAGGCCATCGTCCTGCAATGATCTCGAAGAGTATAGTTCTGCAAGAGCACAAACATGTTGAAATTTACATTAATAAATTGAAACAATTTATAACAATTATAGCTTTCAACTTCGCCTGACCATGGAGGAATCCTCCTATAATGACAAACGTGTCAGGGACTGCGCGAACCGTATTTTTTAATGGACACAACGGGCTGAAATAGGGGGGGGGGGCTGAACAGGATAAAAATCACTAGTTTGTTGTCATATTTGCGTTTTTGTACACGTTTACTGAAAAAAGCCCCCCCCCCCCCGTCCCGCGGCCCATGTGTATAAAATGAACCCTAAACATTCAATGACTCCAGTAATAACTAATAGCCCTGCTATTATCCAGATATTTAAAATTTTCTAATGTTATTCTTTTCCATTTTCTGTGCATCTTTTACGATGTTTTATTACCTAGCACCAACATGCTCTTGCTATACAGGGGCCGCGGATCGTTTTTGAAAGTGGACGGGCTGAGCCGAAAGTGGAGGGGCTGAACAGGCTGAAAATCTCAAAGCTATGGTCATTTTCACGTTTGTGTACATGTTTGCTGAAAAAGTGGAGGGGCTGCAGCCCCCCTAGCCCCCGCGGCTCATGCTATAAAGTAAGATACCCTGTAATCAATAATTGACTTACCCGAAAGCAAATACATCGGTGTTATGTGTCTGTGCGGCGCTGGTGATAAGTTCTGGTGGTTCGACTCGGGATGATGCCAGGAGCTCGGGGGCAAGGTAGCTGAGCTTCCCTCTTGGTAGACTCGCGTGGTTTGTCCTAAAATTAAAAAACAAGAAAAATAAATTGTTATTAATAATTTTCTACCAGAGTATGATAAATTTATTGCTTTGCATGATATCATAATTTATAATAATTGATCTATAAAATACACGTAAGTCTATGGCTTTAATATGCAAAATATTCATAACGACTTTATTTTCAAACGAGTAACCATAGAAATTGGAAAAACATTTTTTTTTCACATTATAACCAATTCATGATATACAACGAAGGTTAAAATAACTCCCTAAAGCCAGTAACCAATGATCAAGGGCAGTAAACACATATCTCTCACTTATATATAGTTTCGATTGTCATTCGAGGATGTCAGCTCATAATGAACGAAGCAGATGACGTAGTGTCACGCGGTCAGTTGGGGGATTCCCCACCTTCTCTGAAATAGCTCTGGTGACGGATAGCTCCCAATAAATCCAGGCTTTATTATCGTAAATATGATAGCATGGGGATTATTTTCGATGCAATACATTTTTCAGGATTTGTTACTTAAATACTTTTATGTTCCATATGTACATGGTGTACTTAATATAAAAGGTTTTTGAATTGCCACACAATGGTGAAAGTGCCTAGGTACTTGTAACCCTCTGTATATGATAATACATCACTAAATATATCCCTTTGTGGTATCATAAGTCACGGATGTATCCCGGGAAAGTTATATTTTAAAAACGACATGTTGTGAACTCTGTACGTTGAAGACTTCATTATCTCAATTAAAAGAAAAAAAGCAAAACCAAACAAAGCATATAAAAAAAACGAGTGCAAATGACTAAGCATTATTGTGACAGTGTTTGGAGTAATTCGTTAAACTAGTTGCGCAGTATACAACGGAACCTCGCGATACTAACCTTTGACATGTGACGTCACTAGTATCAACACACGTGACAGATAGCTTGACCTTTGACTCGAGGTAGACACATCTTGAAGTGAGATGACCAACGATGATGCCTTTGGCGTGGAGGTAGCCCATTGCCTGGCCGATCTGGCGGGCGATGTCGATCTTTGAAGACGTCTGGAGCTTCCTGCGCTGGACGTGGAGGTGGTGGTAGAGGGACGGGCCTTTGTGAATGCTGATTAATCAAAATAAAATATTAAAATTATCAATAGATCATTCTTATTTCGTAAAAATATATATAAGCGAATCACTATGAATTTTCATTTTATTTAACTTATTTAACCATCAGAATACAATGTACAAAAGTTATAAGAACATTTGAAAAAAATAAAATAAATAAATACAATGATGATTTGGTGACCCCGGAGAAAGCAGAGCTTATAAAAAGAGGCCACCAACTTACATTACACATAAAGAATCAATATTGAATAAGCAAGAACAATTACTTAAAAAGTTGTCTAAAATCGAACGAATGAATTTGAATGTCAGTATCATCACGATTATGAATATCAAAATCGAATCAGGGATGTGTTTGCCCAGATGGAATCGGGCTTTATTGGTTGTATCTACACATACCGTGATAAACAAATTGAAAAACAGTCATAGATATCCATGATATTTTAATAAATCAAAATAATATAAATCATTTACACACCTGTTAACGACGGCGAGTTTGCCTGGTTCTACGCATGCGCCCATAAAGAGAGCGATGTTCTCATGTCGAATCTTGCTCAGCATGGCGACCTCGTCCAGGAAATCATTGATGTCGGTCGACTTCGCGTTTCTAGTCTGGATGAGGACTTCGCCATGCCAGTGACCCCTGGAAAAGAAAAGGCATGATAATTTAGACTCTCAGAAGAAACGCTCAACATCATAATAAGCTCTTAAGTGGCGAGTTTTTTTTGTGCACGTTTTGTTAAATCAGAAACACAATCATAACATAAAGATATCATTATTGATTAATGGAAAAAGTTCTTAAACGTTGATATTCGACTTATACATAAAACTATTGATAATTTTGTTGAAAAGAGATGTTACTCAAGATTATAATATTATCTGTTTAGAGCAAGAAGGATATGAACGCAACTCTGTTTGTAAGTATATTGCTAAACGCCCTCCTTTCTCTTAACTAGAGAATGACATTTTTTATTTATTTTACAATGATGAAATCGCCTATTACTCATTCCATTAGAGCTGATTGAGACAAAATAACAGGATTTTAATATTTTATCTGATGGATTTTTCCTGTGACTCATTCTGAGCTCGTTGCAGGGTAGTGGATCATTTTGTTTGTCTATTCCATGTTTATGTCAAGATCACTAACTTGCAGTTTGAATGCTTCATAACAAGATGAAAATATGAAAATATACTGATTATTATGGCATTTTCAAAAGTTGAACTAAGACCCGATGATACTTTATTACCTCTTACATAACTCTTTTATGGTTGCTTGAGAACATGTATGTTTGAAATGATATGGGAAAAAATGAATTCAACTATAAATACAACTTCCCAAGTTGTGTTGTCGACTTAATGGTGCAGTCACATGTACGACGCATGGCCAACGCACAGTATGCGCTGGGTGTGCGTTACTCATGCGTCGAGCGCGCTTAGCCAACGATGTGCATTCGTTGCGTATTTCAATATTAGTTGTCTATGTATACGCTCTGACAGTGTGCGCGTTGTCGGCGATTCTCATAAATTTCAATGCGCTGGTCATGCGTTGTGTACATGTGACTGCCGCATAATGTAACTATCAGCTGTATCCGTTGTGACGTTTTGTTGGAACTTACTTGAATGTGCTGCCAAGTTTGCCTTTCTCAATGCACCTGCCGTATTTGAGATTTTCGTGTGGAATGGTCCATTCACTGAGACCTTCTTTCCTAGCTTCGTAGTGTAACGATGATCTTTGGTATTCCTCTGCCCAATCCGATACTGCCTGGTCATTGGAATTGCAGTTATTTTCTGAGCAAAACAAAAGAGAAAAACAGTCATTGTAGATACTTTAATTTAATTTAAATAGAAATTCATCAATTTACATGATAAATTTGATCGACATCCTGGTATTTCATTAAAAAAAATAAGAATGCTATATAATAATTGATAACAGAGTGATAACGATCTATTTTTATATCAAAGGCACAAATTTTATATCAACTTTCTAGTTAATATAAAACAAATACATGTTTTGTTTTTATACAAGTCATTAAGTTATAAATACAATTAAAACGTGAATTCATGGGCTGCTTATGATTGAACTTGGGCCATTATACCATATATAGATTAGTAGTATGAACTTCATCTTAATAGGAGGTTTTGTTTTTGCTCCCAATGCACATACCGAAATGAAGATAGTGTAGAAGCAGAAAAACCCTACTGGCTAACCATACCGATCCATATCGCTTTTATAATAAGGTGAGAATTCAGATGGCGGGCGATATCAAAGCGTGAAACCATTGTGACGTCATCAAACGTGATGGTGCTACGCGTGTTAAGCTCATCACGTTGCAGGGTCGGTATGATCTTGACCTTCTTCTGACAATCCATCTCAAACATTTCGTACATTATTTCGCCCTTTTTATGGGGGGGGGGGGAGAGTTGTGCGAAAGAGGAATGACAAGCACTCTGTTAGCGACACGTTTTCGGTGATAGAAATTTGAGATTTGGAATTCATAACGCAAGCATGACCAATATAAAACCTTTGGACTCTTTTGGAGGGAAGATTATCGTGATATTGATAGATAATTAATAATAATCAAAAAGTAATGACAGTCATGATACATTTAATCACAATTTTAAGATTTATGCTTACCAGGGATGTGAGGACAGAAATTGCATTTCCTATCTAACGGCCATGTTGCGACGAGGGATCCACCATCTAAAGAAGCCATCAGGTTATTCGTCTCAGCTCCAGATTCGCAGTTGCCGTGAGCAGGGCAGTCCATCGACGTCGAGACGGGCGCTGGCTTGGTGGCCACCCACGCATCGTGCTTCTTCGAACGAATGGAAGGGGCGACGGGCGACTTGACGACGACATCAGCGGGTCCAAAGCTATCGAAGACGCTGAGTTCCTTGGGGGTGTCACATTCGGACTCGAGGGAGAAGTAGCCGGACACAGATGATCTGTTAGACGACTCCGAGGACAGTCTGGAGACAAGACCAAGAGTGTGGTCTTTGCGGGTTGATTCCGCTGCTGCAGCGGTACTCAGACGTTGCCGGGTCGTGGAGCGTCTGCCGCTGAAGTTAGACTGATGAGATTCAATTTCTCGGAAGGATTCGGTGGAGCTCTTCCTACGTTTAAGTGGAGGAGGGGTGGAGTTGACCGATTGCTGTCTTCTAGTTGCCTCCAGGGCAGTGTGGCAACTGGGTACGCTGTTCCGACTATCTGGACCTACGATTTTCATAAAAGATTGGGGAATATAACGTTAATGCCTGTACAATTTATTTCAGAACTTTGTACATCCATGTAATAAATACAATCATTATTCGATCTAACTGAAATAATAACTACATATGATACATGAGAAGGAAAAAGATATCAGTTACATTGTAAGAAGGATCTAGATAAATATCAACGACCGTCCATTTATGAATTGATTTAAAGAAATCACATACAATGTTTGACCATCCGCGACGCCCACGGTTTCATTATTTATTTCACCCATTTGAGCGATTCCCAAGATTTTAGTTGGTTTTCACAGGGACGTGTCCTATCGAGAGACAATTAAGTTTTAATAGTTTTATTAGGAAAATCAAAGTCGTGTTGCATTAAACACAATTATGGTTTACATGCCAATTTGGCAGGTAGCAGCGCATAAATTGTTTTGTTGTATTGTATTTGAGAAAAAAAAAAATAACAAACAAACGATTTGGGATCTCCACTCTCTATCTGTTTGACATTTTCCTGGGGCTTAGTAATTAGCTTATAATTCCCCATTTATTAAGAAATTACAAATTGTTGTGGCAAGTATTATACATAATTCGATGTTCGGGATAAGATTACGGACCTGGGAAAACGAAAGAAAGTGATATTTTTAGAAATCCGGGTCCGGCATCTTAATCATACTCGAAATGTAATTTTAACAACGGGAGTGTGTGAGATAAGAGAGAGCAAAAGGGGGGTTTTAAACAAGGATATTTAAAAATGTTTTAATATTATACTAAAACAGGGGGAATTAAGAAATATAATTAATCAAGGGATTTGGAAATGTGAAAAGATGGGGAGGGAGAGAAAGGGAAAGATGGGGAACAACTTTCCAAGAAGTTTATTTATTTATTTATTTATTCACGTTTTCTTTAAAAGACAGGGTAGTCCAGTTCAAGTTTCATGGTTTCATGGTACTACAATCAAATAATGCAATGAAGATGGAAAATAAGAATATGACATAATTCAGGTCCTTAAAATACACGGAGAGGACAATCTATTCCGAGCCATTAATACAAGGGCTCTGTTCTTCTAAGCGGTCCATAAATAAAAAAGCACACCTATACAGTTCCGTACAAAATGGTAATTAAAATAATCCACGTTTTAGTCTCTTTTTCATGATCATAAGGATAAAAATGTAAATAAAGAGGTGCAAGTTGTAATTGCATAGGTACCTGAAGCCAGGCTGTGTTTGGCGGCGAGCTCACAGAGATTCGCTGCTTGTTGAGCACAACGACGATGACATCGTACTCTGAAGAAACGAAAACAAGAACGATTTAGACATTGATATATATATATATTATTACAACATTTGTATGATAACGTATTCATAAAACATTTTAGGCTAGGCAGCTTTGAAAACAACACAAAGCAGAAAACAGGAGTATATGAGCAAATAAATCAACTTGTTTTCGTTTAATTAAAAAAACAAATACAATAATAGTCTAAGAGGTCGACCCTGTACGCTATTGTTGATCATAATGGCCTTCTTACAAAAACCTAGACGAAAAGAAATTGTGAAATTGAAATGACATATTCTATACTAAACAATCAAAAGTAACTCTGGGTATATTGCCTGAATTTGGCACGAGGTACTTCAAATCCACGCGTTATGATTAGTAGTGGATTAGTGGGTCTTTGGCACAAGTAAATGTTTTGTAAAAAAAAGAGCGAGAGTTACGAGTGATCCAGAAATATGCCATCTAAACCAGGGGTGAAAAAAAAAACAGAGTGCCAAGATTGCATATATCGACCAAAACAGAGAAGTATTTTAACTTTCATATTTCAACATTTTGTTTTGAAAGTATATACGAGGGGGATGTTTAAGAGCCGTATCATTTTAAGTGTAATTGAAATCACGTGGGTGTTTTAAGGAATGGTCAGCAGGATCCGGGTTGTCATGTTATATCATTGCTCGGTGTTTTCGTGGGAGTTCTTGTTTGTTCCTTGTATTTCTTTTCAATAAAAAAAAAAAAAAAAACATCGTACAGTACTATTACCATTTGTTCTTATTCGTAATGCAGATTGACATTATTTATTTAAATTAATTATTTATTTCCATCAGTGATAATCAGAGAACGAGTATCCTATAATATAGTTTTCACTTGTAGACATTGGAACGCTCTGCGGAGACAAAAGATTGGAAGGGCAAACGATTTTGTTTTAACAACGGCTTACCCCTCCAATCCTTTGTCTCCTCGAAGCCTCTGTTTTGAATGCATGATTCTTACCTGCAATCTTTACATCTTAGGGTCATGACAAACATAGACTTCTTGCAGAAATCACAGCGTTTAGCGGGAGATACGAGCTGCCGTGTGTAGCTGGAAATTGGAATATAAATCAAAACAAACATTTTTAATCACCTTACAAACTATATCCCTGGAACGTTTATTATTTGTGCTATCATGATTGTATTTCAGGCGATGATGTGCACAAAATACAGATTCAAAGAAAATACATATCGGGAAATGTGCATGGCCAGACGCAATGTTATAATCGCCCACGCATTTTGGGGAAATGGGTTGGTGCTAATATTTAAAAGGGAAACTTATGGGGAGTGAATTACTGAATCACTGATAATTATAGACCCAATTTCATTGAGTTTATATCAGAGAAAATAAACACCTTTCCACATTATCTAGTTATTGTTGCGGTATACAGGTGAACCTATATCATTGTGTATAAATGCTGAAGAAAATCGTATCACAAGAGATGTCTGCTAGTCAACCTGAAAACGAAACCAATGTACTCAAAAAAAAAAAAAAAAGAGTAGCTCTGTTGTAAACATCTCTTGAGAATGAAATAAAGGTTTGAAACACGTGCAAATAATAAAATCTAATTCACAATCAAGAGGTCATGAGTAAGTAACGATTTATGATCGTCTTGATCTACGATCACTCGATAAGGGTATTATCTACATTATGCATGATATACCGAATCGTAAGCGATTGTGCGCTAGTTGCAATTGGCCTTATTTGGATTTAGTTTTTCCTAGACGTAAATGAAATTATGAGTTCTATAATTAGAAAATGATTTAAATGGAAGGATATAGTATGAAGATAGGGATCTATCCATTCTTCGCAAAGTGGATATATACCATGAAATAACGATTAATTGCTGGTATTAATAGCGAGTACCTTGGATTCCTCAGAAAGTTCATTATTTTCATCGCACTTGATATCTTTTTGATCATATTGATTTAAAACTGAAAGCACGTAAAAGGTTACTATGAATCTAGTTAATTGTTGAAACACGTGAGGTAATAGAATCGTGCCTAGTTCGATTATTTATTTGAAATACCATTCTCTATTCAGCCACACCCAAATAAGTGAATATCTCATGCATTTAATAATTATGCAAGATAAAAAATTGAACGTTCTTAACTTGCTGAAGTTTCAAATCTTCTAGAAGACAAGATCGCGCGATTATGGCGTAAAGTTAAGGATGGGATCTTGTCTGATTTAGTGATCTTAGAGCTCGTTGTCATGGTTACTTGTTAGTCCGCCTGTCACAATCATCGCCTCTCAGCAATAATCTGGTGGTATTATGGGTGACCTACAATCAACAGCTATCACGGGGTTAGCAAGGGGACAAGGAAAACACTGATGTCCCATAGATTATATTTAAACAAATAATATACATAGGCCGTAAAAGAAAGTACTTTTGAACAAAGATGCATGTGTTTTGAAATAATCTTTATTTACCCCACTCCCCTTCTCTCTTTTTAATGGATACCCAGAATATCCCTATAGCCTACCCTCAATTTACCCTTGTTCACCCCCTTCCTAGACTCCCAGTGGTATGGGTTGCAGCACAGAGGATAGCATGACCCTGTGGTATTGGGCCCGAGCCAAGACTCTGAATTGTGTCTTGACACGAATGATATCGAGTAGTCTGGTTAGCCACTTTATCATGTTGATGTCAACATGGTCAACACAGTAAAAGGTAGTATATGGGTGGGGGTAATTAACATTATAAATCTTCGAGCTCATCTGCATATAACCTGCGAGGTAATGATTTATTTAACACAAAACATTAGTTTTGTGTTACTATGATGATCATCATGATCTTCCAAATTAGTCAGCAATAATTGGGCGATTGTTTGCATGCAAATGGAAAAACCAAGGTCGGAATAACTGATGGTTGATGGACTACAATTTCAGATGATTGTTTTCAGGTTATGGGGAAAATATGTTTACAAGTGTTTCATAACTTAGCAACCGTTACAGTAAGTATCAAAAATCCTCAACGCGTTAAAAGAAAGGACGAAGCGAGAGTTTGTGCCAGGCATTGTCCATATCAGACGGCGCGCGGTGCAAAGAAATAACAGAATGAATAATGAAACTAGAAAGCTTGTCTATTAAATCCATTAAGCATGCATTGATTCCCTGTAATTATTGAAGAGAATTTTTTTGAGTAAAATGAAATGGCCTCATTAAAAACATTGTGCAAATGAATGGAATATTATAATTTATGCAATGACTTTGTACAGTAAAAACACTAGTCATGCTAGCGTGTAGGCCCCCAGAGAAAAGAGTGTCTATGAGGTTACGACTTGCCAGGGCAGCCATTCCAATGTGGCATTATAATAGTCGGTTAAGCAGACTAATTGATTTCTAGCTCTGGGCAAATTATGATTCAAGAGCACGCCATATTCCTAGTTCCTCCCATAGCTTCCACTCTTTATCTCAATCTATCTTTAATTTTGAACCATATAGCCTTCCACACTCTAAAAAATAAAATGGTGGAAAATGAGTGACAGCGTTTTCGAAAAGGGTGGAAAGGGTGTCATTCCTCGGCCCTTTTCCTCCCTTTTCCGTTTCACCCTTTGTGTTTTTAGAGTGCATCCAAGTGTATATTTTTGGGTGTTTTTAAGAATAATCAGCACTTTAGAGAAGGAACATTGCAATATTATTGTTAGGTGAAAGGAATTTGTTAATTTAAAAAGCTATATCTTGTTTGCTCTTTCGCTTTCTTTCTAGAATGAACTATCGCTGACCTGGGGATAAATGAACACACATGAATATTCTGCAATCATAAAAAAAGGCAGTCAACGTTTCTCCATGCCATTAACTTAAAATATAACCTGGTAGGTAATAGATAGATTATAGATACACAATGTGCGGGTGGGGTGGGTGGCGTAACATTATCTTGCTGTTGTAGGCCCATACGTGCACGATTATATTAACGTCTTGCATAAATTCATTTGAAAATGCACCCTCTCTCCATCCCTCACCCACCTCTAGTGCTCCCTCCCGTTCCTCTCTCTTTAGGCTTATATCAAATACGAGAAAGTCAAGTCAAAAGTCAAAGCCCGGGCAAAATTCTAATCGGGAGAAATCTGAGGAGACTTGACCCGGTTATGGGAAACTATGAAAATAGAGGATCGGCTTTACAGTCTGTCTTCAGCTCAAATACCTTCCCCGCCCCACACCGCATCAACCCACACGCCGTATGCACCCCTCGTGTACTACCCTTCTTTCTCTTCGTCGTTTTTTTTTTTTTTTTTTTTTTTTTTTTTTTTTTTTTTTTTTTTTTTTTTTTTTTTTTTTTACCAATTGTTTTATTAGGCCCTAAATTATAATACATTTCCCCAAATACCTGAACCTTTCTGGCTTGCTACGTACACATGATTCTAAAAGAGGTAATCATGGTAATATTAAGGAAATGGTTATTAAAGAAGACGACTAATGCCCATCAGGCGAATCATGTGAAGTACTCGTCATCAAAATTATATCGAATTCAACACAACCTCTGCGCATATATATTATCTCAGTTCAACTCATACCCTCATAGTTATATCAACAAATGGTCAAGCGTATTTAAGTATTTGAATAGACCCATTAGGATCGAATGACCGTGTAGGAACCTGGTAATAGAAGTTGCCAAGCGTTGATTCCAGGGGCTGGCTGAGGTCAACGCCGCACGAGCGCGGCCTCCCAGCAGTGCAAGTGCTGGCTGTATTTATGCTGACCTTCGGCCACAATAGATAAAGATTTGTGCTTCGGTCATTTGTACGAACTAGAGTTAGATAATTTAAATAAAAGCATTTGTGTAAGTTGGAATATACCATATTATTACGTACTAAAGTAGGATCATATTAAACTTAGATCATCATTGCAGTTGCATAATAGGACAAATTTAGTAAGACTGGCCGCATAATTCAAAACCTAAATGAAAATGTATATATTTAAAAAAAAACACAATCACTTGGAAAGAATATAGGGACCTAAATCATCAACACCACCCCCCCCCCACAACACACACACACATACAACAAATATGAAAACGTTCAACATAGTAATAAAATGTTACAATCTTACATAATTTTCTTAACCAGTGTTTTGCCCTCAATAAAAGAGTCTTATGAAGTTGCTCCATTATCAGTGCTATATGTTCCTTTGGTTGCATGTTGATCCGTTATCTGGATAAACGATGATTTAAAATAAATCCAGGGGGCTCAGTGTATAGCAAGTGCCGACAAACTGATAGTACTTGTGGATGTGAGACAGAAATAGAAAATAGTGGAGAGTCGTGCACAGGCGTACGCGTCCGAAGTTGTTGCCTGTTTGTGCTCAGAATGTATAAAAATTGAATGTTGGTCTAATTACTCGAAAACGCTGTGTTCGAGGAATAAAAGACGGCACACGCGTTTATGTGTGCGGCACGCGACTGCATTATACACACAACGCTGATATAGTGTGTCGATAATACACCCACACAGACATAACGCACAACCGATCAATCAACGGCACGCGAGTGGGCGGGGCGTCGGACAATAAGAAAGAAACTGTTCGCCCAATCACAGCGTGTTATCAAGTTGAGGATTACGCAAATGACCGGTCGGTCGTGAATAAAGATATCGCTCTCTGTTAGATCTTTCTCATCTTTTTGTTCTTTTGTGTTTGCCATCGCGTTCTACTCGCTTTTGTTCCTAAAAAGTCTTTGTGTGGAGGCATGTGATCCGAGCTCCCTGTAGGCTATTTTGCCCCAGAAATACCAACGATCCAAACGGTTGACCAAAACTAGGCACCACTGTCAGGAGTTATTTTGGTAAACTCCAAAATCATGCAGAACAAGACAAAACAAAACAAAGAAGAGCTACTTAAAAAAAACAGACTTTCTCTCTCTCTCTATCTTTATATTTTGTTTTGTTGTCATATTTTGTTTCGTTTTAACTAATTTATTGTTATTTTGATATTATGTGGGTAAATATTTCGTTTGTTTTGACAGTCATCTCAACTCTCTGTTCATGTATTTCGTTCGAATCATCTATTATCTAAACCTCTGACCTATCATGCTCATATACTAGTAGTTTGATATGATCAAGGAATTTCTGCGTATATTGCTGCTTGTAAAGGAGGCGAATCGTTTCATGGAACATTGATTAAAAAAAAAAAAAAAAAAAAAAATGGGTTAAAGAATACCGTATTGTTACTTGCATTAGTGGTTCTTCAGATATTTATGTGTTGTTATTAGTCAGAAAATAATAATGTTGCGTTATGAGCATAAGTATATTATACTTATACTCATAACGCAACATTGCAACATTATTATTTTCTGCCTAATAACAGCACATGACCCTGCTATATACTATCTACATTTCATTATAAATATCATGAAAACAAAAACTAAGGCCATTATCATGATATAATAGACTAGATTTTTTAAAGAAAAGGTATTATTTTGATAAATGTGTGTCTATTAAACTATTTTTAGCTCCTCGCATAATATTAGAAGGCTATAAAATTGGAGTTGTATAGAATTATGTTTGAATGCATAGCAATAATATATTTATGAGAGTGTGATCGTAGGCTTCTTGGCCTATCACGACATCAGTGAACCTTGAGACTGAATTAAAGTGGAATTTCTGCTGTTGTCGTAAGATTGAATTGTGGAAGAGACTATCTTCAAGTGTTGGGGAAAGGTTGATAACAATGCACTCAAGAATTGTTTTGGGCTGTGAGGTCCTCGAATCACAAAATTATAAGAAATTAACTTAACTCTACTTAGAGTCGGATGCACCATACATAATTATATATGCATGTGTGGGACTAAAAATGTTTTGGCAGAACAGTTCATTATAGGTATAAATATTAGGGCAATATAATTGCCAGTGTATCCTTGTACTGTAATATTCTTCCTAAAGCACATGGAAAAAAGATTAAAGCTCAAAATGATTTTACTCGTCTTTCCCTATACAATAGGGTGGATTCTCTTCAACTTTTTTTTTTATATATAATAAGGTGGGTCATAAATGAAGTTGTATGATTTCCATTTCGACCTGGCGCTTCTTGTGGTGGGCGTATCCTGTTTTTGTTTTGGCCGAAAATGATTTGGTCTTTATACATGTTATAAGCTTTGTTGTAAAATATATATCAAAATATTTCTAATTCATGGGGCTGATATGACAGCCATTCATGATTATTGTCACGACGAGAAGAGATGTTTATTGGCACACATGCATAAAAAAAGAAGAAAAAAAGAAAGAGGGTTGAGAAACTTGAGAAAATATATAGGTTTTCCCGTCCAATTTCATAGGTTTGTCATTCAAACCTATAGAAGGTTCATTCAAATTCAAGCGATACCTTTTTCCGATCAATATCGGCATTTTAATTTTAGAATACGGGGAATCAACTTCTTTCATAGTCACGAAGCTTTATTTTAAGAGCATTCATAATTGGGGCAAAACCATTTCCATGTATTGCATTCAATCTTATTTTACCAGTACTTAATTTTATTTATACAGCAAACAAGATCTTTAAGCGTGCATACAAGTTCATTAATGTATGTACAATTTCGCATTATGTTCATTCAAATTAACGAGGCATCGTTTTTAGGAGCCCAACTAGCCTGTTCGGGCAATCAATTTCATTTTGAGGAACTCAATTTTAAGAAACTTACATTCAGTTTATAATTCCGTTTATTTTTTTTGTTTTCCCTTCATTCTCTATATATTTTCGCATTATACAAGATTTTCATAGCATTGGTGTGCCATATAATTATTTAGGCTTACCCTTAAAATCATGTTTTAAACGAATCCGCGATTCCATTGAGGGAGATTCAAAGGAGCCTGACGAGCTTGGAACCCCCTCCCCCAACCTCACCCGAGCCCATAATTGAGAAAAAAAAGTGCATAATATCTGGTATTTTTGCGGAGCACCCAACTTAAAACATCCCCCCCCCAAAAAAAGCAGGATACATTATTTATGGATGACCGACTTAACCCTACCCATACCACGGGTGAAATATGACTGTGAGGATAACTGAATGCCGAAATATCTTCACACCTCCCCCCCCCTTCTCCCAACCTACCCGCTCCTTTTTGTTCGGCCAGCGTAAAGCAAAATAAATTCGACTGTACAAGAATCTGAAATATAAATTTTGGCCCCCATAAAATCCTAGATCCGCCAATGTTAAAATTGGGGCTTTGTATTTTTTTTTAAAGTTCATTTAAAAATATATAATATAGGCTGTTGTTTATTTTTTCCGTGTTAATTTTGTATTTTGCTCTATTCGCATCTAATCTGATATCAAAGAAACATTTTTTTGTGTTGCTTTGTTTCTTTCTTTTAATCTTTACGTCCTGCATTAAGTCAAAGACACTTAAAGAGACACATTTCATAATGGAATTTTTTTTTTTTTTTTTTTTTTTTATTCGACGAGATACAAGATATACGTTTTTTTTTTTGTTGTTTTTTTTTAGTATTTTTTTTTTTTTATTATTTTTTAACTTAAAAAAAAAAACATAAATAAGATATTTTTATATGGGGGCACAAGCATTTACATGCCACCACTGTTTCATTTGTTGCTATGACGCGGACTTAATTCATGGCTGCAGGGTAAACAAAGTCATGGTAAACCGTTTTGATACCTACATATCAATATTCATTTCTTGAGATGAATCTTAAATGAATACACTTATTTTAATATGCTTGCCTTATAATGAATTGAATGACCTAAGAAAAGTCCCGAGGCCATCCCATTTGAATTTGATATGCATATTTTTCTAATAATTATGCATAAAGTTTTCAATGTGAACGACTCTTTTTCTAAATGCGTTGCACGTATAATTAATTCGATCGAGCGAAAAGAAATATTAAACATTTCCAATTCTAAAGTTGAAAGTTCTTTATCTAAACTTAGATGACTGATTCGAAGAATGCTTTACAAGGATTCAAATTTCAAACGAAGCAAAAATGAAATTGAATCAAAATTCTTTAAACGCTTATGCTACTTTTTAAAATCCACTTGGCACGTTTAAAAAGATCATTGCATAAATAAATTGATTGAACGAACTTAATGTAAGTTTAAATGGAGGTTGGTCCAAACGATCACAACTGTGGTGAAATTGAATGATCTTAAAATAGATTCAAATGCTATTTGTATGAAAGTGACCGGGAAAACCTATATTATGCACGTCTTCTCCATGGCAGTATTTACGCGCCATGAAAGTTTATTAATATCATTATGGTTGTTGTTATTGTCATTATTATTATTATTATCATCATTATTATTATTAACATCATCATCATAATCATCATCATCATCATGACAGATAGCTGGTGCATTCTTTGTATGTAGTCTAAATCTCTTCGATTAATATAAACTATATTGGATAATCACTTGGTCTACTTTTGACATATTTAACAATATAGTACATTCATATCACATGTTGAGTTCATGTAGCTTTTGAACAAACAAGCAGGGTATTCCCATTTCACTCAAAATGAATAAAGATCGAATAATTACTCATACACAGTCATCGGCACACTAGCTTTGTCATCTTTAATTCTACGTCATGGTTGGGGGTGTCAGTGAGACATGATTCTCAGAAAAAGAGAGAAAATTAAACAAAAAGGGGTTTCAGCTCGTCTACGCCTGTCGATTTCTAAGCAGACAGATTACCATGGTAACGCGTCTTAGCTCGTTGCTGTATAGTGACCTTGACATAGATTTAGCGAGCGAGGTCGCGGATCTGGGAGTTTCCCCAATGTATAGTCTGATAATCCAGACTCTACTGTGAACATACGAACAAACGGATAGTCTAAAGATGACTTATTCAAAGTAAATTTGAATATTTTATTAGGCCTATAAATGTTTGAGCGGTTTCACAACGAACTTATTCGAATGTTTTATTTATTTATTTATATGTTATAGGGTAGACCGACGCTGCTCTGTCTTCATCGCGTATCGCTCTGAAGACAGAGAGCTTCCATTGCGTGAGCTGTTTAAAATGCAGTGCTGTATTCTCTGTTAAATTTCCCAAAATTTCATGGGGAAAAATTACAGAAACTCCCAAAACAGAACTTCAACAAGACAATTCGGCATCAAAAAGGACAATTTCTAGAGAAAATCTACTTCCAGATGCGGTAAGTGGAACTTTCATAATCTTATAGATCTATAAGATGATCACCGAAAAACACTCGGCTATGTACACTGCAGTTTGAATAGCTCGCGCAATGGTAGCTCTCTGTCCTCAGATGGGATTACGATGAAGATAGAGCAGCCTCAGTCTATAGTTATAGGGTAGCTCCATCAATGATTAAACATTGTTTTTCATGGAAGCCGTGCAAAAAAAAAATTAATAATAATGAACAGAAATACATGTAATTAGGTCTGATCTCTGAATCAGATTTTCATTTCAAGGCAATTACAAGTATGTCTAATATAAATCAGCGATAAAAAAAGAAAACAACATTACCATTTTCAGGAACATTTTACAAAAAGTTGAATCTTGGTTACAAGAGCCTCTTAAAGCACATTTACAAAACCGAGCTGGTGCTAAACTTGTGGTGTCAATACAAAATATGAAAAACCACTTTGTTGAACTTTTTGGAAATAAAAGTAATCTATCATTTTATATATTTAAATTGTAAATATCATAAACACAAATGGCAACAAATTTGCTTTGGATTATGAAGTTAACTAAATATTTTAACTGCAAAAGCCGGTCTTATCTAACTCCGGCCCAGCATCTATATGTATCTACACCCATCGGTGTTAAATTAACACCAACAAGAATCAAATCAACACCAATCGTATCAGATGGAAGCATGTGGAGTTAAAATAACACCAAGAAGTCAAAGTGATATAATCAAACACAAAAACTGGTGTTAATTTAATACCAGCGGCTGTGGATACATTTTACAGCTTCTTGATCGGTATCAAATTTAACACCATTCGTGTTAAATTTGACACCTCATTTTTTTTCAGTGCAGTTGCCCCGTTCCCCCGTAGTAGGGGCTGTCTATAACCCTTCTCCCCAAAAATATTTCTGACCACGTTTGTGATCAATATTAGTTCAAAAGAACGGGTTTCAAGGACGATCTCATGCAGCGTGGGTTTACTATAGCTCAGCTGGAAGAGCGCCTGTCTAGTAATCAGTAAGTTCACATACCCCATTTTCTTTGCTTACTTTTTCAAAGCAACTCATTATAATTGTTACAAGTTATTTCGTCTGATGTGTAGTGAATAACACTACGGTAGGACCATTTGCATATTGTTCATGAACGTCTAATTTATAGACTACATAACGTCCCAGGTCTATCGCAACACTCCAATCAGAATCAGCTCCAAAAAGCCGCAAGTTTGTAACGCCATGGTAAAGAGAGAATGACATTGTCATGGTAACCAGTAGATTTCTACAAACAAATGTTCCAATGTCTGCACGGGACGGGCGAGACTGGCGCCTATTGCAATGTAGCCCAACCCATATACATCTCCGCCCAAAATGTGAAGGAAGTTCAGGTGATACCTATTATTATTCTTCCACAAGCCTACACGTTTGTAATAATTATTGATTTGAACTCTATATATTTCATACTACATTTCAGACGCGTTTCTCGGGGTAAACAAAAAGGGGCCCCAAATTAGAAAAAATGGGCATACTGGGGGTTGTAAAAAAAAAATGTCATTCCCCGGGAATGGTTGGTGTAAGGTCCAAGATATAGCCAGGGTCCAGAAAAGTGAAAGCTGGAGCAAAAATTAGGTTGTTGAAGGAGCATAAAAAAAATATCCAACCTTTTTAGGCCTATGAGCAACAGTGTATTATGATCATTGAATGTTCACCATCATAAAGACCAGAATCAGATTCGTTTTGAAATAATGTTTCTTCATAACAAGATAATGATACCAAAGTCTCTTAGACAGAAATGACAACATTTTCATGAATAATATTATTAGTCAATTCAAATACATCGAGTTCAGTTCATTTTGAATACAAAGTACCTGATTATAGAATCCATCCATATTTTGCTTTCTCTGATCACAGCGGTTAATATTACCATAAATCGCAAAATATGGATCATGATTGCCTCGGACAAACCTCGTATTGGTAATTATCGATTC
>CALNVZ010003425.1:1412081-1423502 GCA_940671915.1 Paracentrotus lividus
ACGACTCAATAACAGAGTTGTGGTTTTATACCCGAGGGGGGGGGGGGGTGTTGTTGGTGGGGGGGGGGGGGGGCTCGAACCAAAATCGATTCGCTACATGGAAAGACACGAATAACTATAGGCCTATATCACTGCTCGGGTTTTGTTTAATTGGTGCGTGGGGAATACCTGAAGCCCAGGCTACTTATGACAATGCTTGATGTTAGACTATCGGGACCCTTTCCGCAAAACAAAACAAAACAAACAAACACAAACAACATACAAAACAACAAAGCAAAACATCACTACCAACAGCAGCAAATAGGCCTACTAACTTCAGACAAGGGTAATTTCCCCCTTCCTCTCCCCTCCACTTAATTCTCCCTCCCACTGTTGACTTGTAACATTGCGTGGGTGCTTTCTTGGTCATTCTAACACCCCCCTCGCCATGTTGATAAATCATATTAATTGTGCCTTGGTTATTATAATCATTTTTTTTTTCATAACGTGATCAAGTCAACTATATTTATCTGACTGTATATTCATTTTTGATTAATTAAGGGCTAATCGATATATTATCACCGACTTAATGGCGGAAATAAAAAATATGTTCATACGTCGGCCTCATGCCATAAGGGTCTTAACCGTTTTTAGTAATGTGTACATTATGAATGGGCTTAAAATGCTAAGGCCCTCTGGCATGAGGCCGACGTTTGTCATGTAGGTATCATGTTGATAAGGGCCATAGTCACATAGTTGGGGTATTGTAAAAGGGTGGAGGCGTACATTTGGAGGACATTATCACAATTTTTTTCACATAGCATGAAAATGATGTACAGTCCAATAAGCCTGTGCAATAATTCACATTGTAAGATAATTTATCAGGCTACATGTTTTTGTGAGTTTCACTTCGTTATGCTCATAATTTAAATACAAAGATACTTTTAGTGGAGTAGGGAAGGTGGAGGATTAGGTGGGAGGATCCTACGGTGGGCACGTTTAGCTGGGATTCCCCTTTTTTTTGTTAACTTTCTTTTGTTTCTGCGTTATATCTTTGCCAGCCAATAGGTCTAAGGGTGGTGATATATCCTCTCTGGGAATTTTGTTGGTTCTAGATAAATGTGAAAGAAAGGTTTTTTAAAAGTAATTTATCCAAATTATTAATCAATAAACATACTTAAATGCACACATCTTCATAGACAATGCCATTCCAGGCATAAAAAATTGTCACTGCAATTTTATTAACATATTGTCGTTTTTTTCTTTTCGGCCATTTTCTTTGATGCATGAAACACAATTAGTGGAACATATACTTGCATAAACTTATGTTTGGTTGGTAATCCAGTGTAAAAGACAGGATGTTCTACCCTCTTTTTGCACTATTTTTCTTCTTTTTTGACACCCTGTTAGCTGCGGTTAGAAAAAATAATTTTGGTATTAGCAGTTTATATTTTTAGATAGGCATAGCGTCTTATTGTACAATCCACGATAGATTTCATCTTCATTTGGGTGAAAAGATTAAGGATATTCGGCCGGTAAATTGTGAATTTTTTAAAACCATTTTTTTCCCTGTAACTCTTATAGGCTTTATGAGCACACCTTATACAGGGCAAAGGAAATATGTTTAATCATCCTCCTTTCAATCTCTGCTCAAATAATCTATACTTTTAAATCACATGTCTGGAACTTTACTACTTATAACTGATGTTTGATTGTGACATGTTACATTTCTACAATTTTCTTTCTGGACATGTAACGCATTTTTCCACCCACTCAGACAATGTGGCATAATCATTATCAGAACCTTGACTGTTACGGGAGCGGAGCCACGTACGTCCGATCTTTCCTCCGTTCTATACGCTCAATTAATTTTTTTTTAAATTAATTTATTATTCTTTTTTGGACTTTGGAGCATGGAGGAGATATTTTGAGGTGCGAGCGTTTGTACTGATAGTACATGGTTCAGATAGCTTCTCGCTTTCCACAGGGGCTTTGGAGGGCTTATGAAATGGGGGATTTGGCCAGGTGACGGGGTCATTGGTAAGGGAAATTCCCAATATTGAGGTGATTGGTTATTTACTGGAGGGGGATAAGTTCGGTACTCACCTTAACGCCTCCTAAGGGTACAGAAAACTGACGTTAATTTAGGATCATTCGTTCAGTATTGAAATATTTGCCATTGTTATTCGGGGGCAAAATATTAGGGGAATATTATAAAGAGAGGAAGGCTTAAGTATCATGAAGATATACTATTCGAAATGGGATTAATATTTAACGAGCAAAAAAGAGAGGAGAGAGAGGAAAGACGAGAGAAGACAAGAGAGAGAGAAGAGCAGAGAAGAGGGGAGAGGAGAGAGAAGGAGGAAAGAGAGGAGAGGGGGAGAGAGAGAGAGAGGAGAAGAGAGAGAGGAGGAGAGAGAGGAGGGGCTTGCAATTTTTATAAAGAAAGTATTATTCTCTTCATTCAGTAGAGAATTATAAAGTAGGTGTTATAATTTTTTTGCTAACGATACAGGATGAAAGAAGGATAATGTTATATGAAGAATGCACTATTCGAAAATGGGCTTGAGGAGACGGAGAGAGGAAAGAGAAGAAGAAGAGAGGAGAAGAGAGAGAGGGAGAGGGAGGAGGAGGGGGTGAATATGGCGCATTTTTAAGAAGTATCACATTTTTCATATAGTATCCATAAAGGCGTAGGTTTATCATAAAATAGACTAAGATACACACTATATACATTCAAATGACCGTGGACCGTTTTCAATGATCGTGCGTGATCTCTTGACGGCGGAACTAAAGGATTCAGAACTATCGTTTTTTATTCCTTCATACCCACTTCTTCTCTTTTTTTTATAGAGTGCACAGTAAAAAAGGGCGATTATTCAGCCTATGTGAATCATAATTTCCAAATATTCATTTTATGTGGCTACATATCCTAACATATTTAGAAAATCATATTGTTTGGAAGGGGGCGGGGTATATAGTTTTTTTTTGCCCAACCGTTTTATATTATTTTTGAACATTTACAATTTATTGAAATATAGTTTTGTCAATGTGGGTGTTAACAATCATGTAATTCCAATCTTGATTTAGGGATACTCTTTGAGGCATCTAATAGGATCACCATAACGCAAGAGAGAGTTGGTGTCCGGAGTTCCCCCCTTTGCCGGCTCAATTGGTTGGTTTAATTCGCTCCTGGTACCGAAGTGGGTAAGAACCGTATAACCTTTTTGAATAGTATCCTACTTGCAATTGAGACGGTTAGGGGATAGACTTGAGAGACGGTTTTGAAACTTGTATGTTTGTGGTGGAAGAACGGTCTTGAGACATCTTCAGGGATGGTGGCCACGGTTATGGAGACGTCTCCGGGATGGAAAAACAAAAGTTTCAGAGACGTCGTGTTCCGGAGTAAGCCAAAGACGTCCCGCGGCGAAATATCACATAGGTTCTTGCTCCAAAAAGGGAGTAACAGAGTAACTTTTGAAAAATTGTAGGGGCTGCATTGGTTGGGTAAATAAAAGAAATTGTACACGTTCTCAGTGGAGACATGCCGGTTATAAGAAAGATATTTTAATCTTTGAGTCATTTTGTTAATTATTCAATATTACGTAGATTTTTTGTGCTGTTAGAATGAATCAGGTAAAATCTTGTATATCGGCACAAGTAATAAATTAATATCGGAATGCTTCTTTTATAATAACACATTAATTCACATCACAATGTATTTGAATAATTAATTGGTTGCCAATCTATCTGGAAACTTATTTACTAGTTGAAAATTATCTGATTCATTTCTAGGAAAAGAGACTTTATCAAAACAAAAAAAAAAACTTTTGCGAGCTTTCCTTCGTCTCTACAAAATTTACCTTGTGTTACGGTTAGTAAGCATACACATCATGTAATATGTAAGTAAATGGTAGAAAAAACAATGTTGGTTTTGGCATCGGCATGGTGTTTCCGATGATATGACGCGTATTGACCGGTGATCGAGTATCCTATGATTATATGCAAGAAACCAAACATTTATTTTGTGACTAGTCTGCTCGTACAAAACTCCAATTTTGCAAATTTAGCAAAATTATTCATGTCTGAGGGGAGACTAAACCAAAGGCTTGCTCAATCCATCTGTAGGTGTATAGGTGGGAGCAGTTATATTAGTAGTCTTATAGATTCAGACTCCATTTATGTCAACCGTAGGGAGGGCAAGTGTAAATAGCATGTAAGCTAGATGAATAGAGGGTAGTTTGCAGGGACATGAAAAAACCATAACAATCAAGTCCAAAGGTTGAAATCTACTTACTTCCACAATGGCATCTGCTGTAAGAAGCTTAATAGAAACTGATATGATATACTCTACTTTTAAGATAATACATTTTACAGATATACCTTTCTTTAAATGATATCAAGTGGGGGCTATCAATTGCAGACCAAATACACCTGCCCAACGGCGCATACTCTGACTCAATTACAATGACGTCATTATGACAAGAGGGATGAAAGGGGTAAGCCTAAACATGTTAAATTATAATTGGGCAAATGCTCATGAACGGGTGAAGACATGTCACAAACAATAACATGTTGTTCTGTTGTTGAAGAATAGGCAAACTATAACGTTTTTCCATATGAGTTAGCCACTTCTAACCATAAATCATTAACTTCTTATCATAAAAAATAACCCTTCTTTCCGTATCGCGCTTTTAAAGTAACAATTAATGAGCTATTTCAGAAGTGGATCAATAATTTCCAGAAAATTAAGCTTTTTACAGAATTAATTTTTCTTTATTTAAAAAGCCTATCGTGCATATTGGGCAATACAAATCCATAAAAGTCTTTTTCATTTCAGTTTTTGCCTGAACATAGTCACAAAACGCGTCAATCGAATATCTGATTGTCAAAAATTTGATGTCAAGACATGCAGAAAGAATTCACTAAACGGCCATCGCTGAACCGTTAAACGGTCTCGAGAGCGATCATATATATTTTTTTCTGGGTGGGGTGGGGGGGGGGGCTGCGATTAATAATTTCAGTTTAAATATTGTACCTAACTTCTGCAATGGACCACCTTCAAACATATTACGAAGTTAGGCTTGTACGGCCGTCCGTAAGGTCATAACCGTAGGGTAAGTTAAAGGTGTCAATCGCGTTTGTTTTACTTTTTTAGCCCAATTAAATAAGTTAAAGTCAATTTGGCGCCCCTTTAAGGTCATTTTTGGTCTGGGGGCCCGTAGGCCGCCAGAATACTCGCATGTAATACACTAACTATTTGTAAATAATGAACATAATAACATACCGATAAAAGCATCATTTCAAAAAAAAGTTCGATGGTTTGAGATGACAGAATGTAGGTCTGTCCTATCGTGAGCCTAAAAAAAAAAAATAAAGCAACAAAAGATCTAGGGAAAAGTTTACCATTGATTTTATCAGGTTTTTAAAAGGCAATAGATAATGGACTTCATAGTTTATTGTCTCCGTGTGCCATAGCCCTGTATAATTTTCCTCTTTCAAACTATCTCAGTGTTGGTGTGTCCTGAACATACATATCAGAAATGAATGAAGTTTATGATTTTAGATGAATTGGCCCTTCATTATTATCTTAAGGCTAATCTCACATCCCAATATAAATCCTCCAGTCCATCCAGCCTATGGAGGAAGTTCAGAGATAACTGCATTAATCCTAGCCGAACACCACGTTCCTAGCTCTTTGATAATTAGGCCAGTCCTCCCCAGGGTCTTTTAACGATTCTCTTTATTTATTCCTGACAGCTGGCGCGCGCCGGGAAAACATTGTTGTCAACGTTGCAAAGACGACACAGCGGGCTTTATCCTCGCACGCGAAAGCTAAAAGCGAACAATACACGACGAAATACACACAATACAGTGAACTCACTCCAATTGTTTTACGTACACGGACAAGCACGCGCCGTTTAGTCCACAAAAGTCCACACCAAAAACACGCATCACGTTGATGCCTGTTTTTAAATATTATGTATGCATTTCACAGGTCGATTGTTAAACAACAGACAGCTTGTTTTTCAATTTGAAGATACAATGAATAAATTTGATATCAACCGACGAAAACTAGCTTATAAACCAACTGTCAATATCTCTTTTAATATTATTGTAACACGTTGCATGAAAGGGCGTTCGTAAACTCAATCTTTTCTATTCATTTTGGAAATAGAGGGGGGGGGGGGAGGTCCGATCGGGGCTGTGGCGCCGAAAATGTTCGCTTTAAACATGTAGGCCTAGTGTCAATTGGAGTTGTTTTGAAATTATAGGGGCGCGTCCCTAACGGCCCTCGCCATGGACGCCACCACCGATCTTTTGCAGTTTAAAAGAAGCCACTGAATAATTGTGTTCATAGTACAATATGCCATAAAAATTGGAAATTTACCCCGTTTTTTTGCTTTCATTTACATGGCCTAATTTATTATTTAATGTTGTGCAATCTCTGTGTCTAATTCATTTGTTTAAAAAAGTATATCAACCGATGCGACAACTACAATAATTTTTTGTAGCGGATTCCATTGGAATCGAAACCTTTTCTAAGATATTTTTGTAAGCAATGTTTGCGTAAATTTTACTTTACACGCAATTCTATTCATTGTCGGTGTCTCACACTGTACAATTGTATTTAAACAAATTGTAGTAGCGGTGCAAAATAATTGTGGTATGAAATCCTCACTGGGATATGTGCGTGTATAACAAACTTAGTGGAAGAAAAAAAATCTCTCTTATGATACACTTTTATTATTGTATGATTTGTTTTCTGCAAAACTAAATTTATGTTTAATTTTCAATGCGAAGAATGGGAATTATGTTGGTGCCATATCCGTGCCTGATTTCGTGATTAAAGGGTATAATAAGAAGAATTGTCCATCTTAATCATGTTGTTCTAAAAGTATTTGTTCCCAATGAACGTAAATTCATCACCGAAAATACGGGACTAAAATTGTGTGATCATTGAATTGACCTTCTTCAGATATTTCGAAGTAATGTTGCTCATTATAATGCTTGACTGACTGTATAGAAGGGGAGAAAATGGTACAAGCGGTGGGAAAAAATAATGAGGGTATAAATCCTCTCTGACGATTTGTGCGTGTGGTACATGAATTAAAGCAAAAAGAAAAAAAAAAAAACCCCCCTTTCCTTTTTTTTGCCTGAAAAACACATAATTTTTGTATGATTTGCTTTTGCAAAACAACAATTATGATGAATATTTGTGGGCGACGAGAAGAGAACGGAATTAACATCAGTCAATCCTTTTTTTAATAGGAGCGCTGAGTTCTTGGATAAAACTTTCTAAAAAGACCGGCAATGCGCAAAATGGATTTTTTCGCTTGGAAAACTAATCATTTTCAAGATCAACAGCACAAAATTTTGAGTTGAAAAGAAAAAGGACGAGGAAAATCAGTCCTGAAATATGGACTGGACAATTGACACGATTCAACGTCAGCAAATGTTTATTCACGTGGAACATGTATGGGAGGCCGAACCAAAATTTTGGGAATAATAGATTAAGGATTATATATTTTTTAACTTTCTTTGTTTTTACTAATACAGATATCATAAAAATATATGTCAATTATTGTTCAAACAAGTAAAACTTTTTACTTCAAGCCCTCCCTTAGACAAGAGACTGAAGTTTTTAATCTTTAAAAACCCGTACGATAACATCAAAAGCGTTTCGTGAGGGTAGGACTGGGGGGTTAGCAAGGTAACCAATGGGACCCCAAAATGGAAAGAAATTTGCAGTAAATGGCTATTGTGTGAGTTGACATCATAAGTTTTTTCCAAATCCTCTAGAGGATGATTCGGAGAGCGTCCAAAAATATAGCCAGGGCCCGAAAAGTTGAATTAGGGGGGGGGGAACCAAGAGAATGAAAGCGAAGCAAAGTGGATTGGCTGGAGCTTTTTAAAAAAATTCCACTTTTTATGAACCAGCAGTGTATCTTTATGCTCCTATTATGTTTTTTGTTATTGATGATGACGAATATGAAAAAGCCCATGCAATACCAATTTTGGGCTCACAATTTTCTACGGCATGTCTATTACTTTATACAATTTCTGCTTAACAAAATGAACGGGTAACACAAAGAACAGCAGCAACAAACAAATTCTAAAAACATTCATTTCGAAGTTCCGAGGGTTCTAACAACGGGAGTGTTCTTTCTTGATGGTCGTTCTGCCTATTGTGTTCAGTGGTTTGGGTTGCGGTTTATTAAGTACAATGGCCACAAGTATCTCTGTATGTAATCCTTTTGTTCTGCACCCTTTTGCTAATGTCTTAGATGACAACAAAACTCACCAGCTGTTTAAGATGACCTATAAGAATGTCAAGATTGTGTATATTACACGCCGCTTTATAATAAATTGCACCTGTTAAGTTAATCAAATATCATTTCAACGGACATGAAGCACAAAGTGAGCTTTTCATATCATTGTTGGGCAGGACGAAGTGACGTATAAGAATAGGTTTTGCTATTTTCTTTGAAAATGAAATATAGGTGATGGTTTGCCGGATCATGGAGTGCAAATCTTACTGATGTAAAATAGGGCAGATGATGGAAATATAATGCGATTATTTCGGAGATGATTATCACGGGCGTAGACCAGGCACAATTGCTTTTGTTAGTGGGGGTGATCTTATTCATCATCCCAATTAACAAAAGAAAGCGAGTCCCAGCTTATACGCCGTGATGAAATGACAGTTATGCCTCGTTCATACAATATTGGGCATAGCAGATGGGGAGGTCCCCTTGAGCCCCAGAAAAACACCATGTCCTCAAAGCAGTCCATTATGGTCATAATTATACGGTCTGTTTCTCCTATCGTTTCTTACCATCTCGTGCAGTTGTATTGTCGTTCCTAATCTTTACCAGTCCACTACCCAAGGTATAGATACATAACAAATTTTGATTAATTCTGTCAGTGATAAACATGTTAATTCTCTTATTTTTGTTTGTTTTATAACTCCTTTCTGTGTAATAATACCTGAATAATGTATACATAATTATGATGACGGAGACTAGAATAATGAAACCTTATAAAAGCACTCGTTTGGGGATATTATTATCCTGAGTTTCCCATTGTGTGTTGATAGGCCTGGTTGTGAGGAACCAACCGGTGCTCAAAAACCTGTTTTCTTGTAAGATATCAATAAAATTGTTTTCAGCTAAAATTCATAAACAAGATAAATGTGGGAGTATATTTGCTTTCATTATGAATTCATTTCTGGGTACTATTATATGATCGAAAAATGCGTGCCGAACATTTTCATCAAAAGTGAAATAAAAGGTTCGCAAAAAAATGAAAAGACTAAAAAAAAAAAAAAAAATGTATAGGCCTGCATAAGAAATCAATTTCAATACTGGATATTTTTTTTTGTTGTACCCTTGGATTCCAACTCTTTTCCTTGTAATTCTCATATCAAGTAATTGACATAATTAACAATTTCTGCATGTTAATTATCACACCTATGCATAGGTGTTTCCCGGTCAATTTTAAACTCTTTGCATTCGAATTGTTTAATGCCATTCAATTTAAAAAACGATAACCACCATGGGACAGGAGCTATCGGTCAATTAATTAACGTTTTAGATTAAATAAATCGCGATCTTTATTTCGGACGAAAAAATTAGTGCTTGTAGAAATGTCAAATTGATCGGAGATAGTTTACACTTGACGTGCGGGAAAAACGCTATAGTTTAACACCAACAATAAATAAGTAAAGCATTATCGTACACGAGTAACAACTGTGATATTGCCATTTCCACAAATTGTGATAATGATTGCTTGTACTGAATATTAATAAACGAATTTCAAATTTTGATATTTTAATAAGTACATATAATTTCATCATCGTGTTGATTTTGACATAGAACATCTGCGCCTTATAAACACAGGACCGACACATAGACCAATTGTTTTTAATAAGTTCATAAACATGTATGGTTATCTGCAATATTGATGATGTTTATAATCACAGTGCCGAAGATGCTGTCGTCATTGTAACAACATAGACATCATCCGGTACCGCTTCCTTTTTCCCCTTTGCGAATATATCAATGTTAATGTAATGATTTAATGTGTGCCGAGATGATGTCGTCATTACACATCAAATAATGATTACGTCTATCCCGGTACGGCTACTACCATTGCGTACAGATAGGTAGTTCAATATATAATATTTAAAAAAAAAATGATATTTAATCACATTTTCAGTTACTCTATTTATATATCTTTGTTAAATTTATTTATTTCTTTATGTATTCTTATACATCATCTTCAAAGGAGCCTATAATGTACAACTAGGCTTTAACTTAAGGCTCCTTCAATATTTCTTTCTTTTATGACTGGGCTGATGTCATTCGTTTATTGATTTATAATAATGTTAGTTTTGAAATTAAATATAATTGTTGTTCTTATTATTGTTTGATGTGGAAATATGTTAAATAAACTGAACTGAACTGAACTGAACTAGGGGCCCGTTTCTAGAAACGCATATGGTCTAAGTTCTTGGATAACGCCATATAGGATACGTTTGTAGAATTAAACACGCGTTTTCAATGGGAATGTCCACGAACTTAGACTTATGACGGTTTTCCGAAGAAACGGGCCCCGTTATGTTATAATTTATCCTGTTTCTTTACTGGTGACATACAATAAAACCTGTAAGAGGACCGAGAGCTGCGTGTGAACCTAAACGGCACATTGCGTCTTTTATGACACACCTTATACAGGCACAGAAATATGTTAATCATCCTCCTTTCAATCTCTGCTTTCAATATATATATACTTTTATACATGTCTGACTTACTACTTAGAACTGATGTTTGATTGTGACAATGTACATTTCTACAATTTTTTGGACATGTAACGCATTTTCCACCCAACTCATGACATGTGGCCATAATCATTATCCAGACACTCTTGACTGTTACGGGAGCGGAAGCACGTACGTCCGATCTTCTCCGTTCTATAGACTCAATTAATTTTTTAAAATTATATTATCTCTTAATTTGGACTTTGGAGCATGGAGGAAGGAATATTTGAAGGGTGCGAGCTTCTGTACTGCATAGTACATGGTTCAGATAGCTTCTCGCTTCCACAGGGGCTTTGAGGGCTATGATGGGGGTTATGGCCATGGTGACGGGGTCATTGGATAAGGGAAATCCCCAATATTGAGGGTGACGTATTTCACTGGAGGGGGTAAGTTCGTACCCACCTACGCTCCTCAAGGGTACAGAAAACTGACGTTAATTAAAGGATCATTCGCAAGTATTGAAATATTTGCATTGTATATCGGGCAAAAATATTAGGGGATATTTATAAAGAAGAAGGCTTAAGTACATGAAGATATACTATTCGAAAATGATTAATTATTAACAGAGCAAAAGACAGAGAGAGAGAGAGACAGACAGAGAGAGACAGAGAGAGAGAGAG
>CALNVZ010003425.1:1423527-1440015 GCA_940671915.1 Paracentrotus lividus
AGAGAAGAGAGAGAGAGAGAGGGAGAGAGAGAGAGAGTAGAGAGAGAGAGAGAGAGAGAGAGAGAGAGAGGGCTGCAATTTTTAAAAGAAAGTATTATTATCTCTTCATATTCTGTAGAGAATTCATAAAGAATAGGTTTATAATTTTGTTTGCTAACGATAACAGGATAGAAGAAGGATAATGTTAATGAAGATGCACTATTCGAAAATGACTTGAGACAGAGACGGAGAGAGAAAGAGAAGAGAGAGAGAGAGAGAAGAGAGAGAGAGAGAGGGGGGGGGGGTGAATATGGCAGCATTCTTAATAGAAGTATCACAGTTTCTTCATATAGTAATCCATAAAGGCGTAGGTCTATCATAAAATAACTTAAGATACAATCTAACTATTAGATAAAGGTTCAAACTGACCCCGTCGGGATCCTTTTGCATGCATGGCGTAATGACCAAAAAGGATCTAGAATATGTTTTTATTTTTACTTCTTTTTTTTATAGAGTGCACAGTACAAAATGGGCGACTTTATCAGCCTATTGAATACATTAATTTCCAAATATCATTTTATGTAGGCCTACATATCACACATATTCTATGACAAATCATATTGTTTTGAAGGGGGCGGGTCATATAGTTTTTTTTTGCAAACCGTTTTATATTATTTTTTGAACATGTACAATTTATTGAAATATAGTTTTGTCAATGGGGTGTAACAATCACTGTAGATCCCAATCTTGATAGGCATACCTCTTTGAGGCATCTAATCAGGATCCACCAACGCAAGAGAGTTGGTCGGGAGTTCCCCCTATATGCGCTCATTGGTTGTTTAATCTCGCTCCATGGTAACCGAAGTGGGTCAAAACCGTATAACCTTTGATATATCTCACTTGCAATGGAGACGGATAGGGGACTAGCTTGAGAACGGTTTTGAAACTTGTCATGTTGTGGTGGAAACGTCTCTGAGACATCTCAGGGATGGTGGCACGGTATCGGAGACGTCTCCGCGATGGAAAAACAAAAAGTTTCAGAGACGTCGTGTCCGAGTAAGCAAAGACGTCCCCGGCGAATATCACCATAAGTCTGCTCCAAAAAGAGTAAACAGAGATAACTTTATTGAAAATGTATGGGGCTGCATTGGTGGTAAATAAAAGAAATTGTACACGTTCCAGTGGAACATGCCGGTATAAGAAAGATATTTTAATCTTTGAGTCAATTTTGAATTTTCAATATTAACAGATCTTATTGTGCTGTTAAGAATGAATCGAGTAAAAATCTGTAATCGACAACGATAATAAATTAATATCGGAATGCTTCTTTATATAACAAATTAATTCACATCACAATGTATTGAATTTAATTGGTTGCCAATCTATCTGGAAACATTATTAACTGTTAGTAAAATTATCTATTCATTCTAGGAAAAGACTTTATCAACAACAAAAAAAAAAACTTTTGCGAGCTTTCCCTTCTCTCTACAAAATTATAACTTGTGTTACGTTAGTAAGCATACACATCATGTAATATGTAATAAATGGTAGAAACAATGTTGGTTTTGGCATCGGCATGGTGTTCCGATTATATGAGCGTATTGACACGGTGTATCGAGTTCCTAGACTTATATGACAGAAACCAAACATTTATATTTGTGACTATCTGGCTCGTACAAAACTCCAATTATGCAATATTTAGCAATTGATTCATGTCTAGGGGAGACTAAACCAAGGCTTCTACCATCTGAGTATAGGTGGAGCAGTTATATTAGTAGTCTTATAGATTCAGACTCCATTTAGCAACCGTAGGGAGGCAAGTTATACATAAGCCTAGATGAATAGAAGCGTAGTTTGCAGGGACATGAAAACCATAACAATCAAGTCCAAAGGTTGAAACTACTTACTCCACAAGGCACTCTGCGTAAGATAGCTTAATAGAAACTGATATGATATACTCTACTGTTAAGATAATACATTTACAGATAACCTTTCTTTAAATGTAATCAAGTGGGGGCTATCAATTGCAGACCAATAACACCTGCCCCAACGGCGCATACTACTGGACTGCAATTACAGACGTCATTTAATGACAAGAGGGATGAAAGGGGTAACCCTAACATGAAATTATAATTGGGCAAATGCTCATGAACGGTGAAGACATGTCACAAAACAATAACATGTTGTTCCTTTGTTGAAGAATAGGCAAACTATAACGTTTTCCAATATGAGTTAGCACTTCTAACACAAATAAATCATTAACTTCTTATCATAAAAAATAACCCTTCTTTCCGTACCGCGCTTTTAAAGTAACAAATTAATGAGCTATTCAAGAAGTGGATATAATATTCCAGAAAATTTAAGCTTTTACACGAATTAATTTCTTTATTTAAAAAAGCCTATCTGTGCATATGGGCAATATCACAACTCCATAAGTCTTTTCATTTCAGTTTTTGCCTGAACAGTAGGTACAAAACGACGTCAATCGAATATCTGTGTCAAAAATTGATGGTCAAGTACATTCAGAAAGAATTCACTAAACGGCATCGCTGAACCGTTAACGGTCTCGGAGCGACAATATATATTTTTTTTTCTGGGTGGGGTGGGGTGGGGGCTGCATATAATTTCAGTTTTAACTATATTTGTACCTAACTTCTGCAATGGACCACCTTCAAACATATACGAACGTTAGGCTTGTTACGGCGTCGTAAGGTCATAACCGTAGGGTAAGTTTAAAGGTGTCAATCGCGTTTTGTTTTACTTTTTTAAGGCCAATTAAATAAGTTAAAAGTCAAATTTGGCGGCCCCTTTAAGGTCATATTTTGGTCTGGCCCGTAGGCCGCCAGAATACTCGCATGTATACACTAACTATTTGAAATATGCAACATAAAACATACGATAAGCAGTCATTTCAAAAAAAATTCGATGGTTTGAGATGACAGAAATTAGGTCTGTCTATCGTGAGCCTAAAAAAAGAAAAAAAAAAGCAACAAAAGATCTGGGAAAAGTTTACCATGATTTTATCCAGGTTTTTATAAGGCATAGATAATGGACTTCATAGTTTATGTCTCCGTGTGCCATAGCCTGTATAATTTTCCTCTTTCAAATATCTCAGTGTTGTGGCCTGAAAGAAACAGTATTCAGAGAATGAATGAAGTTTATGATTTTAGATGAATGCTTCATTATTTATCTTAAGGCTAATCCACATCCCAATAAAAATCCTCCCAGTCCATCCAAGCCTATAGGAGGAGTTCAGAGATAACTGCATTAATCCTAGCCGAACACCACGTTCCAGCTGCTTTGATATTAGCCAGTCCTCCCAGGGTCTTTTAACGATTCTCTTTATTTATTCCTGACAGCTGGCCGCGCGCCGAGCCGAACCGGCGCCATTGTTGTCAACGTTGCAAGACGACACAGCGGCTTTTTCGCTCGCACGCGAAAGCTAAAAGCGAACAATACACGACGAAATACAACACAATACAGTGAACTCACTCCAATTGTTTACGTACAACGGACAAGGCACGCGCCGTTTAAGTCCACAAAAGTCACACCAAAAACACCATCACGTTGAATGCCTGTTTTAAATATTATGTATGCATTTCCAAGGTCGATTGTTTAAACAACAGACAGCTGTTTTCAATTTGAAATACAATGAATAAATTTGATATCACCGACGAAACTAGCTTATAAACAACTGTCAATATCTCTTTTAATATTATTGTAAACACGTTGCATTGAAAGGCGTTCGTAAGACTCAATCTTTTCTATTCATTTTGAAATAGAGGGGGGGGAGTCCGATCGGGGCGTGGCGCCGAAAATGTTCGCTTTAAACATGTAGCCTAGTGTCAATGGAGTTTTTTGATAAATTATAGTGGGCGCGTCCGCTAACGCCCTCGCATGACGCCACCACCGATCTTTGCAGAAAAGTCTAAAGCCACTAAATAATTGGTCATAGTACAATATGCCATAAAATTGGAATTTACCCTTTTTGCTTTCATTTACATGGCCTAATTTATTATTTTATGTTGGCATCTCTGTGTCTAATTCATTTGTTTTAAAAAAGTATATCAACCGATGCGACAACTACAATAATTTTGTACGGATTCATTGAATCAACCTTTCTAAGATATTTTTGTAAAGCAATGTGCGTAAATTTACTTTACACGCAATCTATTCATGTCGGTTGTCTCACATGTACAAATTGGTATTTAAACAAATTGTAGTAGCGGTGCAAAATAAATTGTGTACTGAAATCCTCCACTGGGATATGTGCGTGTATAATCAAACATTAAGTGAAAAAAAAAATCTCTCTTGATGATACACATTTTATATTGTATGCATTTGTTTCTGCAAATAAATTTATGTTAATTTTCATGCGAAGAATGGGAATTAATGTTGGTGCCATATCCGTCCTGTTTCGATGATTAAGGGATAATAAGAAGAAATTGTCCATCTTAATCATGTTGTTCTATAAAAGTATTTGTTCCCAATGAACGGTAAATTCATCACCGAAAATACGGACTAAAATTGTGTGTGATTCATTGAATTGACCTTTCTCAGATATTTCGTAGATAATGTGTCATCCCATTATACATGCTGACCTGACTGTATAGAAGGGGAAAAATGGTACAAGCGGTGCGGAAAAAATAATTGAGGGTATAAAATCCTCATCTGACGATTTGTGGTGTGGTATGAGATTAAACGCAAAAAGAAAAACCCCCTTCTTTTGCCTGAAAACACATAATATTTGTATGATTTGCTTTTGCAAAACAACAATTTAATGATGAATATTTGTGGCGACGCAGAAGAGAACGGAACTTAACACAGTCAATCCTTTTTTTTAGGACGCTGAGTTCCTTGGACTAAAAACTTCTAAAGAAACCGGCATGCGCAAAATGGATTTTTTCCTTGAAATCTAATCATGTTTCAAGATCAACCAGCAACAAATTTTGAGTTGAAAAGAAAAGGACAGAGGAAATCAGTCCTGAAATATGCTGACATTGACACGATTCAAACGTCAGCAAATGTTATTCACTGTGGAACATGTATGAAGGCCGAACAAAATTTGGAATAATAGATAAGGAATTATATTTTTAACTTTCTTTGTTTTTACTAATACAGATATCATAAAATATTGTCAATTATTGTTTCACAATAAAACTTTACTTTCAACGCCCTCCCTTAGACAAGAGACTGAAGTTTTTAATCTTTAAAACCCGTATCGATAACACAAACGCGTTTCGTGAGGGTAGGATCTGGGGGGTTAGCAAGGTAACCAAATGGGACCGCCAAAATGAAGAAAATTGCAGAAATTGGGCTATTGTGTGAGTTGACAATCAAAGTTTTTTTCCAATCCTCTATAGGATGATTCGGAGAGCGGTCCAAAGATATAGCCGAGGGCCCGAAAAGTTGAATTAGGGGGGGGGGAACCAAGAGAATGAAAGCGAAGCAAAGTGGATTGGCTGGAGCTTTTTAAAAAAATTCCACTTTTTATGAACCAGCAGTGTATCTTTATGCTCCTATTATGTTTTTTGTTATTGATGATGACGAATATGAAAAAGCCCATGCAATACCAATTTTGGGCTCACAATTTTCTACGGCATGTCTATTACTTTATACAATTTCTGCTTAACAAAATGAACGGGTAACACAAAGAACAGCAGCAACAAACAAATTCTAAAAACATTCATTTCGAAGTTCCGAGGGTTCTAACAACGGGAGTGTTCTTTCTTGATGGTCGTTCTGCCTATTGTGTTCAGTGGTTTGGGTTGCGGTTTATTAAGTACAATGGCCACAAGTATCTCTGTATGTAATCCTTTTGTTCTGCACCCTTTTGCTAATGTCTTAGATGACAACAAAACTCACCAGCTGTTTAAGATGACCTATAAGAATGTCAAGATTGTGTATATTACACGCCGCTTTATAATAAATTGCACCTGTTAAGTTAATCAAATATCATTTCAACGGACATGAAGCACAAAGTGAGCTTTTCATATCATTGTTGGGCAGGACGAAGTGACGTATAAGAATAGGTTTTGCTATTTTCTTTGAAAATGAAATATAGGTGATGGTTTGCCGGATCATGGAGTGCAAATCTTACTGATGTAAAATAGGGCAGATGATGGAAATATAATGCGATTATTTCGGAGATGATTATCACGGGCGTAGACCAGGCACAATTGCTTTTGTTAGTGGGGGTGATCTTATTCATCATCCCAATTAACAAAAGAAAGCGAGTCCCAGCTTATACGCCGTGATGAAATGACAGTTATGCCTCGTTCATACAATATTGGGCATAGCAGATGGGGAGGTCCCCTTGAGCCCCAGAAAAACACCATGTCCTCAAAGCAGTCCATTATGGTCATAATTATACGGTCTGTTTCTCCTATCGTTTCTTACCATCTCGTGCAGTTGTATTGTCGTTCCTAATCTTTACCAGTCCACTACCCAAGGTATAGATACATAACAAATTTTGATTAATTCTGTCAGTGATAAACATGTTAATTCTCTTATTTTTGTTTGTTTTATAACTCCTTTCTGTGTAATAATACCTGAATAATGTATACATAATTATGATGACGGAGACTAGAATAATGAAACCTTATAAAAGCACTCGTTTGGGGATATTATTATCCTGAGTTTCCCATTGTGTGTTGATAGGCCTGGTTGTGAGGAACCAACCGGTGCTCAAAAACCTGTTTTCTTGTAAGATATCAATAAAATTGTTTTCAGCTAAAATTCATAAACAAGATAAATGTGGGAGTATATTTGCTTTCATTATGAATTCATTTCTGGGTACTATTATATGATCGAAAAATGCGTGCCGAACATTTTCATCAAAAGTGAAATAAAAGGTTCGCAAAAAAATGAAAAGACTAAAAAAAAAAAAAAAAATGTATAGGCCTGCATAAGAAATCAATTTCAATACTGGATATTTTTTTTTGTTGTACCCTTGGATTCCAACTCTTTTCCTTGTAATTCTCATATCAAGTAATTGACATAATTAACAATTTCTGCATGTTAATTATCACACCTATGCATAGGTGTTTCCCGGTCAATTTTAAACTCTTTGCATTCGAATTGTTTAATGCCATTCAATTTAAAAAACGATAACCACCATGGGACAGGAGCTATCGGTCAATTAATTAACGTTTTAGATTAAATAAATCGCGATCTTTATTTCGGACGAAAAAATTAGTGCTTGTAGAAATGTCAAATTGATCGGAGATAGTTTACACTTGACGTGCGGGAAAAACGCTATAGTTTAACACCAACAATAAATAAGTAAAGCATTATCGTACACGAGTAACAACTGTGATATTGCCATTTCCACAAATTGTGATAATGATTGCTTGTACTGAATATTAATAAACGAATTTCAAATTTTGATATTTTAATAAGTACATATAATTTCATCATCGTGTTGATTTTGACATAGAACATCTGCGCCTTATAAACACAGGACCGACACATAGACCAATTGTTTTTAATAAGTTCATAAACATGTATGGTTATCTGCAATATTGATGATGTTTATAATCACAGTGCCGAAGATGCTGTCGTCATTGTAACAACATAGACATCATCCGGTACCGCTTCCTTTTTCCCCTTTGCGAATATATCAATGTTAATGTAATGATTTAATGTGTGCCGAGATGATGTCGTCATTACACATCAAATAATGATTACGTCTATCCCGGTACGGCTACTACCATTGCGTACAGATAGGTAGTTCAATATATAATATTTAAAAAAAAAATGATATTTAATCACATTTTCAGTTACTCTATTTATATATCTTTGTTAAATTTATTTATTTCTTTATGTATTCTTATACATCATCTTCAAAGGAGCCTATAATGTACAACTAGGCTTTAACTTAAGGCTCCTTCAATATTTCTTTCTTTTATGACTGGGCTGATGTCATTCGTTTATTGATTTATAATAATGTTAGTTTTGAAATTAAATATAATTGTTGTTCTTATTATTGTTTGATGTGGAAATATGTTAAATAAACTGAACTGAACTGAACTGAACTAGGGGCCCGTTTCTAGAAACGCATATGGTCTAAGTTCTTGGATAACGCCATATAGGATACGTTTGTAGAATTAAACACGCGTTTTCAATGGGAATGTCCACGAACTTAGACTTATGACGGTTTTCCGAAGAAACGGGCCCCGTTATGTTATAATTTATCCTGTTTCTTTACTGGTGACATACAATAAAACCTGTAAGAGGACCGAGAGCTGCGTGTGAACCTAAACGGCACATTGCGTCAGAGAGAGAGAGAGAGAGAGAGAGGAGGGGCTGCAATTTTTAAAAGAAAGTATTATTAGTCTCTTCATATTCATGTAGAGGAATTCATAAAGAATAGGTTTATAATTTGTTTGCTAACGATACAGGATAGAAGAAGGATAATGTATAATGAAGATGCACTATTCGAAAATGACTTGAGACAGAGACGGAGAGAGAAAGAGAAGAGAGAGAGAGAGAGAAGAGAGAGAGAGAGAGAGGAGGGGGGGGGTGAATATGGCATGCATTCTTTAATAGAAGTATCACAAGTTTCTTCATATAGTAATCCATAAAGGCGTAGGTCTATCATAAAATTAACTTAAGATACAATCTAACTAATTAGATAAAGGTTCAAACTGACCCCGTTCGGGATCCTTTTGCATGCATGGCGTAATGACCAAAAAGGATCTAGAATATGTTTTTTATTTTTACTTCTTTTTTTTATAGAGTGCACAGTACCAAAATGGGCGACTTTATCAGCCTATTGAATACATTAATTTCCAAATATCATTTTATGTAGGCCTACATATCACACATATCTATGACAAATCATATTGTTTTGAAGGGGGCGGGTCATATAGTTTTTTTTTGCAAACCGTTTTATATTATTTTTTGAACATGTACAATTTATTGAAATATAGTTTTGTCAATGGGGTGTAACAATCACTGTAGAGATCCCAATCTTGATAGGCATACCTCTTTGAGGCATCTAATCAGGATCCACCAACGCAAGAGAAGTTTGGTTCGTGGAGTTCCCCCTATATGCGCTCATTGGTTGTTTAATCTCGCTCCCATGGTAACCGAAGTGGGTCAAAACCGTATAACCTTTGATAGTATCTCACTTGCAATGAGACGGATTAGGGACTAGCTTGAGACGGTTTTGAAACTTGTCATGTTTGTGGTGGAAACGTCTCTGAGACATCTCAGGGATGGTGCACGGTATCGGAGACGTCTCCGCGATGGAAAAACAAAAAGTTTCAGAGACGTCGTGTCCGAGTATAGCAAAGACGTCCCCGCGAATATCACCATAAGTCTGCTCCAAAAAGAGTAAACAGAGATAACTTTATTGAAATGTATGGGGCTGCATTGGTGGGTAAATAAAAGAAATTGTACACGTTCCAGTGGGAAACATGCCGGTATAAGAAAGATATTTTAATCTTTGAGTCAATTGTTAATTTTCAATATTAACAGATCTTATTTGTGCTGTTAAGAATGAATCAGAGTAAAAATCTGTATACGACAACGATAATAATTAATATCGGAATGCTTTCTTTATAATAACACAATTAATTCACATCACAATGTATTTGAATATTAATATGGTTGCCATCTATCTGGAAACATTATTACTTAGTTGAAAATTATCTGATTCATTTCTAGGAAAAGAGACTTTATCAACAACAAAAAAAAAAACTTTTGCGAGCTTCCCCATTCGTCTCTACAAAATTTACCTTGTGTTACGGTTAGTAAGCATACACTCATGTAATATGTAAGTAAATGGTAGAAAAACAATGTTGGTTTGGCATCGGCATGGTGTTTCCGATGATATGACGCGTCATTGACCGGTTGATCGAGTACCTATGACTTTATATGCAAGAAACCAAACATTTATTTTGTGACTAGTCTGCTCGTACAAACTCCAATTTTGCAATTTAGCAAATTATGTCATGTCTGAGGGGAGACTAACCAAGCTTCTCACCATCTGTAGGTGTATAGGTGGGAGCAGTTACTATAGTAGTCTTATATAGATTCAGACTCCATTATGCACCGTGGGAGGGACAAGTGTAATATGCATGTAAGCTAGATGAATAAAGGCGTAGTTTGCAGGGACATGAAAAACATAACAACAAAGTCAAAGGTTTGAATCTACTTTACTTCACAATGGCCTCTGCTGTAGATAGCTTAATAGAAACTGAATATGATATACTCTACTTTTAAGAATAATACCATTTACAGATATACTTTCTTTAAATGATATCAAGTGGGGGCTATCATTGCAGACCAATACACCTGCCCAACGGCGCATACTCTGACGCATATTACAATGACGTCATTATTGACAAGGGGATGAAAGGGGTAGCCTACATGTTAAATTATAATTTGGGCAAATGCTCATGAACGGGTGAAGACATGTCACAAAACAATAACATGTTGTTCTTTGTTGAAGAATAGGCAAACTATAACGTTTTCCATATGAGTTAGCACTTTCTACCAATAAATCAATTAACTTCTTATCATAAAAAATAACCCTTCTTTCGTATCGCGCTTTTTAAGTAACAATTAATGAGCTATTTCAAGAAGTGGATAAATAATTTCAGAAATTAAGCTTTTACAGAATTAATTTCTTTATTTAAAAAAGCCTATCGTGCATATTGGGCAATATCAAATCCATAAAGTCTTTTTCATTCTCAGTTTTGCCTGAACAGTAGGTCACAAAACGTCAATCGAATATCTGATTGTCAAAATTTGATGTCAAGACATCAGAAAGAATTCACTAAACGGCATCGCTGAAAACGTAACGGTCTCGAGAGCGACATATATATTTTTTTCTGGGGGGCTGCGATTATAATTTCAGTTTAACATAGTGTACCTACTTCTGCATGGACCACCTTCAACATATTACGAAGTTAGGCTTGTACGGCCGTCCGTAAGGTCATAACCGTAGGGGTAAGTTAAAGGTGGTCAATCGCGTTTTGTTTTACTTTTTAGCCCAATTAAATAAGTTAAAAGTCAATTTGGCGCCCCTTTAAGGTCATTTTGGCTGGGGGCCCGTAGGCCGCCAGAATACTCGCATGTATACCACTTACTATTTTAATAATAACATAATAACATACCGATAAAAGCAAATCATTTCAAAAAAAAGTTCGATGGTTTTGAGAGTGACAGAATGTAGGCTGGCTATCGTGAGCCTAAAAAAAAAAAAAAAGCAACAAAAGATCTAGGGAAAAGTTTACATGACTTTTATCAGGTTTTAAAAGGCAATAGATAATGGACTTCATAGTTTATTGTCTCCGTGTGCATAGCCTGTATATTTTCCTCTTCAAACTATCTCAGTGTTGTGGCCTGAACAACATATACAGAGAATGAATAAGTTTATGATGTTAGATGAATGCTTCATTATTATCTAAGGCTAATCTCACATCCAATATAAAATCCATCCCAGTCCATCCAAGCCTATAGGAGGAAGTTCGAGATACTGCATTTAATCCTAGCCGAACACACACGTCTAGCTCTTTGATAATTAGCCAGTCCTCCCAGGGTCTTTTAACGATTTCTCTTTTATTTATTCCTGACAGCTGGCGCGCGCCCGGGACATTGTGTCAACGTTGCCAAGACGACACAGCGGGCTTTTATCCTCGGCACGCGAAAGCTAAAGCGAACAATACACGACGAAATACACACAATACAGTGAACTCTCCAATTCGTTACGTAACGGACAAGGCACGCGCCGTTTAGTCCACAAAAGTCCACACCAAAAACACCATCTACGTTGAATGCCTGTTTTTAATATTTATGTATGCATTTCACAAGGTCGATTGTTAAACACAGACAGCTGTTTTCAATTTGAAATACATGATAAATTTGATATCACCGACGAAACTAGCTTATAAAACCAACTGTCAATATCTCTTTTAATATTATTGTAAAACACGTTGCATTGGAAAGGGCGTTCGTAAAACTCAACTTTTCTATTCATTTTGGAAATAGAGGGGGGGGGGGAGGTCCGATCGGGGCGTGGCTGCCGAAATGTTCCGCTTTTAACATGTAGGCCTAGTGTCAATGAGTTGTTTTGAAATTATAGGGGCGCGTCCCCTACGCCCTCGCATGGACCCACCACCGATCTTTTGCAAAAGTTTAAAGCCACCTGAATAATTGTGTTCATAGTACAATATGCATAAAATTGGAATTTACCCTTTTTGCTTTCATTTACATGGCCTAATTTATTTTTTATGTGTGCTATCTCTGTGTCTAATCATTTTGTTTTAAAAAAGTATATCAACCGATGCGACAACTACAATAATTTTTGTACGGATTCATTGGAATCGACCTTTTCTAAGATATTTTTGAAGCAATGTGCGTAATTTTACTTTAACACGCAATTCTATCATGTCGGTGTCTCACTGTACTAAATTGTATTTAAACAAATGGTAGTAGCGGTGCAAAATAATTGTGGTATGAAATCCTCACTGAGGATATGTGCGTGTATAATACAAAATTAAGTGGAAGAAAAAAAATCTCTCTTGATGATACACTTTATTATTGTATGATTTGTTTCTGCAAAACTAAATTTATGTTAATTTTCATGCGAAAGAATGGGAATTAATGTTGGTGCTATATCCGTGCCTGATTTCGTGATTAAAGGGTAATAAATAAGAAGAAATTGTCCATCTTAATCATGTTGTTCTAAAAAGTATTTGTTCCCTAATGACGTAAATTCATCAACCGAAAATACGACTATAAATTGTGTGGATTCAGTGGAATTGACCTTTTCTCAGATATTTCGAAGTAATGTGCATCATTATAATGCTGACTGACTGTATAGAAGGGGGAAAATGGTACAAGCGGGGGAAAAAATAATTGAGGTATAAAATCCTCTCTGACGATTTGTGCGTGTGGTACTGAATTAAAGCAAAAGACCCTTCTTGCTGAAACACATAATTTTGTATGATTTGCTTTTGCAAAACAACATTTATGATGAATATTGTGCGACGAGAGAGAATCGGAATTACACAGTCAAATCCTTTTTTTTTTAGGAGCGCTGAGTTCTTGGCCTAAAAACTTCTAAAAGACACGGCATGCGCAAAATGGATTTTTCTTGAAAACTAATCATATTTCAAGATCAACAGCACAAAATTTTGAGTTGAAAAGAAAAAGGAAGAGGAAAATCAGTCCTGAATATGACTGACAATTGACACGATCAAACGTCAGCAATGTTATTCACTGTGGAACTATGTCATGAAGGCCGAAACAAAATTTTGGGAAATAATAATTAAGGATTATATATTTTTTTACTTTCTTTGTTTTTACAATACAGATATCATAAAATATGTCAATTATTGTTTTCACAAGTAAAACTTTTTACTTCAAGCCCTCCCCTAGACAAGAGACTGAAGTTTTTAATCTTAAACCCGTACGATAACATCAAACGCGTTTCGTGAGGGTAGGACTGAGGGGGTTAGCAAGGTAACCAAAATGGGACCCCAAAATGAGAAAATTTGCAAAATTGGGCATTGTGTGAGTTGACAATCATAAGTTTTTTTCTCAATCCTCTAAGATGATTCGGAGAGCGTCCAAGATATAGCCAGGGTCCCGAAAAGTGAAATTAGGGGGGGGGGGAACCAAGAAATGAAAGCCGGAGCAAAGTGATGTGGCTGGAGCTTTTTAAAAAAATCCACTTTTTATGACCAGCAGTGTATGCTTTATGCTCCTATTATGTTTTTGTTATTGATGATGACGAATATGAAAAACGCCATGCAATACAATTTTGCTCACAATTTTCTACGGCATGTCTATTAACGTTTATACAATTTTCTGCTTAACAAAATGAACGGGTAACACAAAGAACAGCAGCAACAAAACAAATTCTAAAACATTCTATTTCGAAAGTTCCGAGGGTTCTAACAACGGAGTGTTCTTCTTGATGGCGTCTGCCTATTGTGTTCAGTGTTGGGTTGCGGTTTATTAAGTACAATTGCACAAGTATCTCTGTATTATCCTTTGTTCTGCACCCTTTTGCTTATTCTTAGATGACAACAAAACTCACCAGCTGTTTAAGATGACCTATAAGAATGTCAAGATTGTGTATATTACACGCCCTTTATAATAAATGCACCTGTTATTATCAAAATATCATTTCAACGGGACATGAAGCACAAAGTGAGCTTTTCATATCATTGTTGCAGGACGAAGTGACGTTATAAGAAAGGTTTTGCCTTATTTTCTTTGAAAAATGAAATATAGGTGATGGTTGCGATCATGGAGTGCAAATCTTACTGATGTAAATATGGGCAGATGATGGAAATATAATGCTGAATTATTTCGGAGGATGATTATCACGGGCGTAGACAGGCACAAATATTGCTTTTGTTAGTGGGGGTGATCTATTCATCATCCCCAATTAACAAAAGAAAGCGAGTCCAGCTCTATACGCCGGTGATGAATATGACAGTTATGCCTCGTTCATACAATATTGGGCCATAGCAGATGGGGAGGTCCCCTTGAGCCCCAGAAACGACCATGTCCCTCAAAGCAGTCAATTATGGTCATAATTATACGGTCTGTTTCTCCCTATCTTTCTATACCATCTCGTGCAGTTGTATTGTCGTTCTCTAATCATTTACCCAGTCACTACCCAAAGGTATAGATTACAAACAAATTTTGATTAATTCTGTCAGTGATAAACATGTTAATTCTCTATTTTTGTTTGTTTTAACAATACCTTTTCTGGTAATATACCTGATATGTATACATAATTATGATGTACGGAGAACTAGGAATACATTGAAACCTTATAAAAGCCACTCTTTGGGGATATTATTATCCTGAGATTTCCATTGTGTGTTGATAGGCTGGTGTGAGGAACAACCGGTGCTCAAAAACCTGTTTTCTTGTAAGATATCAATAAATTGTTTTCAGCTAAAATTCATAAACAAGATAAATGTGGGAGTATATTTGCTTTCATTAATGAAATTCATTTCCTTGGGTACTATTTATGATCGAAAATGCGTGGCCGACAAATTTCATCAAAAGTGAAATAAAAAGGTCGCAAAAAAATGAAAAGACATAAAAAAAAAAAAAAAAAAAATGTAATAGGCCTGCATAAGAAATCAATTTCAATACTGGATATTTTTTTTGTTGTACCCTTGGAATTCTAACTCTTTTCTTGTAAATCTCATATCAAGTATATTGACATAATAACATTTCTGCATGTAATTATCACCAACCTATGCATAGGTGTTCCCGGTCAATTTAAACTCTTTGCATTCGAAATTGTTTATGCTCATTCAATTTAAACGATACCTCATGGAGCAGAGCTATCGGTCAATTTAATTAACGTTTAGATTTATAATCGCGATCTTATTTCGGACGAAAATTAGTGCTTGTAAGAAATGTCAAATTGATCGGAGATAGTTTAAACTTGACCGGGAAAACCTATAGTTAACACCACAATAAAAATAATGTAAAGCATTATCGTACACGATACAACTGTGATATTGCCATTCCACAAATTGTGATATGATTGCTTGTAAACTGAATATTAATATAACGAATTTCAAATTTTGATATTTTAATAAGTACAATTTCATCACTGTGTTGATTTTGGACAAGAGACACTGCGTCCTCTTATAAACACAGGACCGTACAATAGACCAATTGTTTTTATAGTTCCATAAACATGTATGGTTATCTCAATATTGATGTATGTTTATAATACAGTGCCGAGATGCTGTCGTCATTGTACAACAAATTACGACATCATCTCGGTACCGCTCACTTTTTCCATTTGCGAATATATCAATGTTAATGTATGATTATAATGTAGTGCCGAGATGATGTCGTCATTACACATCAAAATAATGATTACGTCATCCCGGTACGCCTCACTACCATTGCGTACAGATAGGTAGTTCAATATATATATTTAAAAAAAAAATGATATGTTAATGCACATTTTTCAGTTACTCCTATTTATATATCTTTGTATTTATTTATTTCTTTATGTATTCTTATACATCATCTTCACAAAGGAGCCTATAATGTAACAAGCTTAGCTTTTAACTTAGGCTCCTTCATATTTCTTTCTTTTTATGCTGCTGATGTCATTCGTTTTATGATTTATCAAATAATGTATAGTTTTGAAATTACATATAATTGTTGTTCTTATTATTGTTTGATTGGAATATGTAAATAAACTGAACTGAACTGAACTGAACTAGGGGCCCGTTTCTCGAAACCGTCATATGTCTAAGTTCTTGGATAACCCATATAGGATACGTTTTGTAGAATTAACACGCGTTTCAATGGGATGTCCACGAACTTAGACTTATGACGGTTTCGAGAAACGGGCCCCTGTTATTGTTATAATTTATCCATGTTTCTTTCCTGGTGACATACAATAAAACCTGTAGAGACCGAGAGCTGCGTGTGAACCTAAACGGCACATTGCGTCACCAGTGGATCATTCCGTGGATGTACATCAAGAACTACCTGGGCGAC
>CALNVZ010003425.1:1445025-1513932 GCA_940671915.1 Paracentrotus lividus
ACATGTATATTGAACAGTGTAAAGCGCTGTGAAACTCACTATGAGTAATTGAGAGCGCTATATAAATGTTTATATCCTATCCTATCCTAATAAAAGAATGAACTACAATACATGGAATCCAGTTTGTATACAGTAGGGGAGACCGGGGACAATTGTAACAGTTTTTTCCAAATTTTACCTATCAAATTTATTAAAGCTAAATATTTGCTTAAAACTAAATAAAATGAAATATGCATATCTTAGCTTGACATATGAATAGGTTTGGGTTAAGTACAACAAGTTATTTTGAAGCCATTACCATTTCAAAACAAGATGTCGAGTGTTACAATTGCCCCGTGTCCAGGGGCAATTGTAACAGACGCACGGGGCAATTGTAACACATGAAAATGTAACATTTTGTTTTTCTTTATCAAAGCTATGCACTTGACAGATCCAAGATTTAAACAACATTAACCACATAAGCTAATTATAATAAAAGATGACAATGCTTGACTCAAGTTACATGATATTTTTCACATTTTATCTGCATGGCATGGGATTATTGCAGAAGTTTACGTGCTCTGTACGGGCGATAACAGAGCGCTGAATTGTCCCGGGGCTAGGCACGGGGCAAAGGCACTTACTTAATGCTATTGATACTATTGCCCCTGAGGTGGGTGACCATGTTTGGAGAGATTTTTTTCTATCTTAACTTTGGTATTCATCGTTGAAATTTTAGCAAAATACAGGCCTAAGAATATCATTTCTTAATAAATAAAAATGACAGCCATAGCTCAACCACATATTTGTCTAGAAGAAAAATATTGGGTAGTGTGAGATATTACTTTTTTGCTCAAAAAACAGCTTTTTTGCTGTAAAAAGTTCAAATAACCGTTAAAACTGTTTACACTCAGATAGCATGTGGAGCGATGAAATGTACATGCTCTGTACACAGGTTAAGTTTGAGCGTGTTTCTGTTAGGAATGGGAGCCTCTGTTACAATTGCCCCGTGTTACAATAATATTGTCCCCGGTCTCCCCTAGTTATAGCTATGTCAGGCAAGCCTCGGGCAAGCTTTCAGATTGTCAAAAACAACCTTTGTTTAAAAAGTATGCATAAAATATGAATATGTTAGTAAAATTACTGGTCTATTTACACAAGACTGTTAATGATCACCACTCCCCCTTCTCTATCTGCTCACTAGAGGTCGCTCTTGCATAACTATGATCAGAGCGACATAGCCATCAATAAACAGAGTTGGTTTAACAAGTCTCGCTTACAATAATGACTATTCCTTATGTACTTATTTGATTGCCTAACAAAGCAACATGCGCCATGTTGTAACCTAGTCCAACAGGGTTGGCTAAACTCTGATTATGATCATCAAAATGATTTTTGAGCTTGCCCACCCCATCCATCCATCGAGGTCTTTCATGCCGAGTCTACCCCGGGAGGAAGATGGGGATCATCCACCCCTCAATTCAGCTTACAATGTCGCGACAGGCCTGATCTTAGGGAAATCTTACGGACGCCCATAACATGTCTATTTATTTACAAGATATGACCATGGAGCAAAGCATTTCTTCTTTACTCCATGATAATGACCCATCAAGGCAAATATTCTTCAGGATTGTATATCTCATTATTTTGTGTCCTCTTTTATTTCGTTATTGAAATAAGATTAAGAGATGTTCTGATCGATCGTATTCCACTCTAAACTCTTGAAGGCGTCAGAATCAGTGGCGTATTCTAGGCGTAAGTGCCGCCCGCGGGCAATTGTTGACTTTGCGCCCCCCCCTCCCGCGTCTTTACTCAGTTTTTGCTCACAACGATTTGTTTTTAGTTTATTGTACAGTGGCATAATATACATGGTCCCCAGACCTGGGGATGATACCGGCTGTCCATACATACACTGAGCTTATCAAAAATTTTTTTTTTTATTTTCCTCTCAAATATTTAATTTAATGCGAGAGACACAAAAATCGAAAACGCGCAAAGCGGACGAGCGGAAAATTTTGAGTTCTTTGCATTACTCGAATCTTGCATTTAAGAATTCATGAATACAAGATTTCGTTACAACGAAGGTACATAAAATTTAAAAAAATGGCCTTACCTTCAGGGCGTCAAAAGGCCTATTGCACAAAATGTTTTGGAATTGTAGGCCTATTGCATCGGCGATTCGTTTTTTTATTTTTTAGTAGGAAAAATAATAATTTTAAACCTTTTTTTGGTCCTCCTAAATGATTTTGCAAAAACGTATAATATAATGCGGAGCCGCAAAGCGCCGATCGAAAAATTCCAGAGCTCTAAAACTTTGATAAACTTGCAAGGAACAGGTCTTGATACCGATGGTCATAAAATACGGAAACAAATGACAATTGACAAGAAGAAACAAAAGGTATTAATTAGGCAGCGAGGAAAAAAGCATGCGACAGAAAAAAAAAATCCTTTACTTAGAGGGAGCTTCATGCTTTATCTGAACGGCGGGGGCAAATTGGGGTCTTGAAATTATGGCGGCCCATATTATCGCTCTTTATAAACTATTTAAAGAGGTGGCTCTAAATTAAATGAACACTGATAGGCGAGTCAAATTGGTCTAAACAATCAGTGAATAGGAGGGCACAACACCGGAGCACACAATTGAGTTCTTAAACATTTATAAAAGGACGCTAAAATTGAAGTTAAGGCGCCGATTTGATCTTCAATATAGGCCTATCAGGGGCGCCAAAATGAACCCGAAACTAGATAGAAGGTACTAAAACCTAAAGAAATTACTAGAAATTTGGCGCCAAAAAACGTTAAACTTAGTGGTGTAATTGCTAGGGCAGGCAAAAACATTAATAATGGAGAAACATAGACCACAATATTCACTGTGGATCACCGATCTCCTTTTTCTTCCTCTCTTTCTTCTTCTTCTTTCCTTTTTTTTTTTATTCCTTTCCATTTTTTGCGCCCCCTGAAGACTCCGCCGCGGGCACGTGCCCCCCCTGCAGCCCCCCCTAGTACGCCATGGTCAGAATGACCCAACTTTGGCGGTCCAATTAACGGCCTTATAGAATACCGGATCAACTATTTGCCCCGATCTGGGTTCCATTATGACATACGTTTCGTCTTGGATGGCATAATCTTATCCGGAATTGCGTCTGATGGCTAAAATAATGCGATCCAAAAGGGTAAATTCGACCCTTTTTTTTTTCTTTCTTAAAGTGGAGCAGTACCAGAGCTAGATATTAATACTAGTTCCGGAGTTGATTTTATATTGTGATATGACCTTATCCTACGATGAAAATAATAATAATACGACGTACACGAGTATATAAAATACGTCAGATTCAATTGCATTGAGGCCTTGATATGTTGTATTGTTTTAAAATAACGTTTCCCGATTTCATCACTGATCTTCATGCGTCACATTTGACCCCCGTGTTGAGTTTCATGGGCTAAGCACAGATCAACGATTGTTGTAAGGGACATTCCGCTGTATTATGAAACAAGTAACGAATCACTCCCCACAACAAAAAAATTATTATTATCGAAATATATTAATAATATAAGCTATACATGAAATAATAAAATTACGCCTGAACGCAAGTATTTTTAAAATACGTCACAGTTCCATCCGCATTTTGAGGCTTGAATGTATTTGTTTTAAAGTTAAGGTTCCCGAATTTCATCACTGATCTTCATTGCGTCACATTTTGACCCCGGTTGAGGTTCAGGGGCAACGCACAGATCTACCGATTCCTCTGAGACAAAAAATTATATCGAAATATAATAAATAATTATACATGAAATAAATACAATATACAATGACAATCGAGCGATTCTGGTTACAACTATTCGCATTCGACAGAACATCACATTAGACTATTTTCTCGAGCGCTAGCCATCCGGCCACGAGACGAGCAATATAACGTGTATGTGATCGCTGTTCCTGAGTAGCGCAATAGTTTTACACCTGTTCTGAGAATGAGTTCATTGATACTATTGTCTTAATATATCCCTTTCCACTATACATACCATTCCTTTTAATGTTTTTTAATGATACAAAACTAATTATTATAGTCTATGCTTACCTTTCTTCCATGGATTCCAATAAGTACAAGTACTTTACAAAAAGGCGCCCGTTTTTGTCGAGCCACCGACTCGAAAAATCTTGCTGAGCCGCGGAATCCGAGTGATTTTGATTGTCGAATCTCATCACAACCTCACACATTCAATTTCGTGAACAAATTCACGGGAATTATAATACAGCATACTTATTTGTTTCTGAGTATTACGCTGTCAGTCCGAGTTCATGGAAATTCCACACATTTCCTCGATCATATATACTGCTGAAATCTTCCTTGTATTACCATCAGATCTGGCAATAGTGGCAGACACGCATTTTGTCTGATTTACAAAACAAAAATCAGCTTTGGCCACCCTGTGTCAGTGCAGCATCGCCCGAAAGTTTCCACGTGGCATGCCGCCGCATGCAGTGGGAGAATTCAGGTTAAAAGCAGCAGAGTAGCAACCGCTCGCGCAACTCGTGAATAGGCTGGGGGCGGGGGGGGGAGGTCGGTAAAAAAACGTATAGGTCCAGTTTTTCCCTAGGGAAACAAACAAAGATAATTTTCTGCCTAGTCGTGCACGTCAAGGTACGTTCTGTTCGATTTGTTTTTGGCGTATTGGGGGGGGATGGCCTTCATATTCCGTCGAATATTCCTCTTTCCCCCAATAGTGTAATGCACACGATCCGATACTATATATAGATCGCATGTGTACATTCTGGGGCGGAGTTAATGCTTGCCTTACACGTATGCTAATAAAATAGGGGAAAAAAACCAGTAGTATTGTATAATGCTGAGCGCGAAGCGCGAGCCTGAAAATTTCCTAATATAGTGACTATTAAATGGGGTATTTGTAGCCATAAATTCGAGCGCAAAACGAGCGAAGAGGGGCTTTATAACTCGGTATGTTCAAAAGGGAACCATCATGATCATTGATGTAATTGGCTAAGATATACACATTATGTATACACATTGCATTATGAGTATTCTTACTATTAACATATTTTCAAATTCATAAAGCCATTATGCGAGCGTTAAGCGGCGGAGCTGAAAATTTTCTCTAGTAAATAGTTACAATGAAATGGAGACATATTATTAGTATGAATAATGGCGAAACGCGAAACAAGGAAACGGCGCTTTACGCGTTTATTAAAGGGCCACGCACCATCATGAATAAAAATTATATATATATAGATACAATTCATACACGCATGCAATTATCATGGCATATAGGAGTACTAGTATATTGAATATCGTAGGCGGCTGTAATAATGCGGAACGCGCGAAGCGCAGAGCTTAAAGATTTCACAATAATATTGAACTGTTAAAATGGTATTTGTTGCCGTAAAATGTAAGGCGCGAAATATCGATGGAGAGGGCTAGGGAGCTTTAACTTTGATTAGAAGCAGGCATGCCAAACGAAGGAAAATATATATAAATATGCGTTAAATTTCATTTACGGCCAGTATGCTGGAGCGCGTGAAGCGCGAGGCATGGAAATCATTTTCTTAATAATTAGTGACCTGATGAACAGATAAGAACGCGTGAGGGAGTGGGCGGATGTTACCATCGTGACGTTATACCTATGTACAAGCATAAAAGCTAAACGAATGCAATTACAAGTTTTAAACCTATATTATGCGAGCGCGAAGCGCCGAGCTTGAAAACTTTCATGCAAGTATTCAACAAGTTATCTGAAATTGAAATTCAGCGCTCATTTGATCGTTAAGGAAAGTTGGCATTAACTGTAATAATCCATGGATATAATTTATAAGAGTTACTACCAGTATAAATCAATGTCGAGTCCCCAATAAAAAGTACCCTTGTTGCATGAAGAGCGCAGATAAGTGTTACAGACTCTTCGATATCCATTTATTTCATTTTATCAAACCATGGTGGATCTATTGAGGTGGGAGAATACCTATGCCTTCAGCTCTTAGCTTCATCAAGACAATTGTCGTGTGCCCCTGGTTATTCACTTGAATTGTACATTAGCTGAAAATTGCTAACTTTCCAGCGTTCCATATCTACAAGGTGATTGTGTTTTACATGCTTACTAAAGTCATATCAGCACACACGAGAAGATTTGCATTAAGTGACCGGAAGATTTTTGATTTTACTGAAGTCTGAAATATGCATTTTTAGACTGCAAAATAATTATAATACTTCATAAAAAGTGACTTTAATCATTGATAATAAATATTTGATGGATAGATTATATCGCACATTAATAGTACGATACTTTATCCATTTTCTTGATATCGAAAATCTGGGGGATGAATTGTACACACCATCCCCCACCAAAACATTATGGGGGGATGCACCCCCCCATCCCCCCACAATCGACACCCATGCGTGACGTCATGGAAGAAAAACGGAACTATTTCTTGAGAAACGTGTTTTCTTGTTAAAACTATTCTTTTTCTCTGTGTGTACACTCTCAATGCAAAACAATCTTGAGATAAGGGATATAATAATAATTACGCTGACGGGTATTGTAAAATACGTCAAGTTTATCCGCATTTTGAGGCTTGAATGTATTGTAAGGTTAAAAGTAAGGTTTCCGATTTTCATCATCTGATCTTCATGCGCACATTTGACCCCCGAGAGGCGTTCATGGCAAGCACAGATCACGATATTCTGAATAAAAATCTATACGAAATTATACATGAAATAATACATAATTTACGTTCTGAACGGTATTTAAAATACGTCAGTCATCCGCATTTGAGGCTTGAATGTATTGTTAAAAAGCTAAGGTTTTCCCGATTTCATCAACTGTATCTTCATGCGTCATCATCTTGACCCCGCGTGAGGTTCATGGGGCAAGCACAGATCCACGATTTCTGAGGACAAAAATTATATCGAAATATGATAATATAATTATACATAAATAATAATAATTACGCTGAACCGTACTTTAAAATACGTCAAGTCATCCGCATGAGGCTTAATGTATGTTATAAAGAGGTTTCCCGATTTCATCACCTGATCTTTCAAATGCGTCACATTTGCACCCCGGAGAGGGTTCATGGGCAAGCCACAATCCACGATTTTCTGAGATAAAAATTTATATTACGAAATATAACATGAAATAATAATAATGACGCTGAACCGGTATTTAAAATACTCAGTTCATCCGCACTTTGAGGCTTGAATGTATTGTTAAAAAAGTTAAGTTTGCCCGAATTTCATCACTGATTCTTCATGCGTCACATTTGACGCCCTTGGGTGAGGTTCCTATGGGCAAGCACAGCATCCACCATTTCTTGAGACAAAAAACTATATTCAAGAGAGCGAAAGCTAGCAATTAAGCACCGATTTTTTTCGATACAGTCACTTGAAAACAAATCACTCGAAACACTTTATTCGGTACCCCCCCCCCCTAAAAAAAAAATGATTGTTTCAGGCTCCTGAATATTAATGTAACCCCTCCCCATGATATCTGCCTTAAGGCCAAATGAATAGTGAAACTGAAGAGCAGAAACTTTAGCACTTTCATTTTTTTCCCCAATAAATACGATGTCCTTCCCCAGAAATATAACATAAAGTTTTGCTAAACATAGAGCTAAGTAGGGGAGACCGGCGGATGGACGTTACAAAATTCACATTTTTGGCGCCAGATAATTTCTAATGAAAACAAACTCACACAACTCCACTTTGCGGGGTCCTGTAGTTGCCCTATTATGTTGGCTAAAACCTGAGGCTCACATAAAACTTGAAAACATGTTAACACTAATTAACTACAGCTTAATTAATGAAGACATTTTTTTGTAACAACCTTATACCCGTATTACGGTGGTAAGTTGTTACACCATACGGGGTAAATTTGTTACTGTATGTAAATGTGTAAATATCTCATACCATATTTTTGTTCAACTTTCCAGTTTCTTGGTATCGTTAACAGTAGATCAAGTACAGCTCTAGAATAGACTAAAGTTAATAATAGAAATATCAAAACATTAACACCTGAAATTGAAACGAAATTAATTTACATGTGTAATGTAATTGGGGTAGGTTGTTACATCGACATGGGTAGGTTTGTTGTAAACAACCTACCCCTATGGGTGATTTTACACATAAAATCAGCGCAGCACAGTCATTAGCAGAATTACAGGGCATGGCTCAGGGGTATATTAGTGACATACATGTACTGTATTCACAATACCAGACTATCATCATGTGCCTTCAGTTGTAAGAACTATTACAAATTTTAATTTTTGTCAAAAATTCACTTGGAACTGTAAAAAACGTTTTTTGTTGATTTACTATTTAATAAAACAACGAAGAAACCTCACGACCGGCAGTTCATCACAGCTATGTGTAGGCTGTATATAGACGCCAGTTAGCACAAACTCTCTTGTTCTAACTTAGCACACTGAGAACTGTAACAACTGACCCGTGTAACTTCCATCCCCGGTCTCCCCTACTCAATCCAAGCATGAATCGATATTACAACTTACGTAAAAGCGTGACACTTTTTGAAAATTCATTCATTCCCATAATATGCAACTTATCTACCTATACAGGGAGACTAACAATTATTTTTAGCGCCTTCCCATTAAACTAAAATTATAATACATCATTTCTTTAGAATTTCTGTTCCTCTTTTCTCTTCTTTTTTTTTTCTTTCGTTTATTTGCTTGAGGTGTTCTGTCTCCATGTGTTTTATCAGTTATGGTGGTATCTCTCATGCACTTGCCACGAGACGGATTTGAGATTATTTTGAGATGGATTTGAAACTAGTCACGGAGTAACAGACACGTTTCCTGATTCGCGGCGACGTCTCCAAGACATCTCATAGGTCCCAACGATGTCTCATGAGTTTCCGCGACGGTTCATGAGTCGCGGAAACGTCTCAAACCCGTCTCTGAGACGTCCGAGTCCGCGACAGGAAAAAAAAGCAACAAAATATCGTAGATGTATCCGAGTTTCATAGTCGCGGAGACGTCTCCACAAAGTGAGATACAGCATAGCAAACTTGTGTTAACCACCGACACGAGACACTGCAAGAACAAAGCAGTAACCAAAACGATTGAAAGAACATCTTTTGTCATTGCTGTGATAATATCTTATATCCTTAACTGAATAAAGGTGTGGCGGTTTCAAAGCACACACAAAGTAAGAATGTTATTATCATCATCCTGGGGTATTGTATGTTCCCTATTATAGATATAGGGTGCATTTATTCGCTTAACAACCGACCATTTTAAAACCAATTTCCGGTTACAGTAGCCCCAGGCAAGTTTTTAATTGGGACGTCGTTTTTTTGTTTTGTTTTTTGTTAGTTGATTTATTTTTTTTTTTTATAATGAAAACTTCATTCCACACGAGTGTCTAATCTCCTTAAACAGATATTCATTAATCTTGATACCTGGGATGTGTTCCACCAAGTGTTTGGTAGTTACGAATGACTTTACGAACGGCTGGTAATCAGTTCTTGTGCTAAATGATTATGTATGGTTTATTAGCATAGCACCTAAGAACATGTTCCAGTCGTTCTTAAAGTCGTTCATAACTTCAAGGGGAATTATCCCCTCAGAGAAATTTAGCTTCAGTGAATGGAGACAAACCCCCAAAACATATTGGGAAAGTTTCAGAAAAATCAGGCAATTAATAAGAGAGATATGGATTTTTAGATTTTGAGATCACTTATGATATGGAGATCCTCCAATTGGCAACGCGACCATGATGTGTGATGTAATGCATGGAGATCTTTCCCATATCTATTGTACACATTGCTCTAAAATCCTCCTTTTTCTTGATTCTAAAGGGAGAATAAAAGAATTTTTTTATGTGATGACTTGTAAATATATGAAAGTCATAATATATCAGGAACAGAAAAGCTGTTCTATCATTAGAATAAAAATAAAGAGACATTTTGAATAGTTTTTGTGCACACCACATGGGGAGTTCTCCCTTTGTGACATCACAAATGGTGACCGTGTTGCCAATAGATTTCCTATGTCATTAGAGATCTCAATATTCAGATACTCATAACTTTCTTATCATTTATCTGATTTTCACCAAATCTTCACTAATGTGCTTATTTGATTTTATTGCATCCACAGTAAGACAACTATCTACAAAGGGACAATTCTCCTTTAACGAACAACTTGGTGAATCACCCCCTGGGTATCACACCTATTTATTATTATTTTTTTTTTGGGGGGGGGGGAGGGAATCAAGCATTGAACATGCTCAAGTAAAAATATCCCCCACATTCATTGCCATCTAGCCCCTGTGAGCGGTAATTTAAAGATATGTTAACAGTGATACGAGTCTATAATTATGTACATATTTTTAAAATAAATATCTCAGTCAAACGGGGAAAGCTTGGATAGAGCACTTTGTATCTCCCAAGTTCCCTCTTTCACAAAACCCCCCAAATATTCAAATGATAGGTATCTTGTTAGTTAGCTTTTTCTCCCTTTCTCTCTGTCACTCAACCATGATTTCTCTTCTCTTTTTTTCTTCTCAACTTCTTTGTCGTACACCTTCGTGTCTATTTCTGAAAAGCAATACTAAAGGTGGTGTCTCACTTGCCATGCACGAGACAGGTTTGAGACTAGTTTGGGACAGATCGATTTTTAAACTAGTCGCAGAGATGTCTCCCGAGTCTCCTCCAGTCTCAGGAGTCGCGGGAAAATCAAACGTGCTTAAATCTATGAAATTTTTTTCCATCACGGAGACATCTCTGCAAAATGAGATACCACCTTAACTTAATCCTGTTGTCATACACCTACAAGAATAGAAAGAGACATAACCAATGTTAATTCTCTTTGTTTGCACATATCACAACATTTTATTCACTGGCTACTCTGACGGGTTTCACTTAAATAATATGCACATCGATATTTATCTAAGGTTTATGATAGAAAAAAGAAAGAAAGCCACAAGCTTTTGTAAAGTTCGTACTGATTTACACAATGCCATGAATTCAAAGTTCAAAGAAATAACTTATTTTCAATGAGTTTTTCCCAATTCAGCATGTTAATGAATGTAAGAAGGGCAAAACACACGGAATGACTTTCCAGCATATATGTTTTGGATGTGCATGTGTGCGATGACTGCAACTCTCTGCATAAGACACATATAATAGTAATAAAGTATAAAAGACAACAAATAATATCACATCAAACATTTTTTTATATTTAGAAAACAGCATACAATGTACATTAACATCTATATTAATTCAATTATTAAATTACTGTGTCCAGATAATTCTTGAAGGCAATTATCTATATGTCATGAGCCACAAAGTCTTGGACATTTTGATAGAGTACATGGATATATTTCTCTCATAATCACCATGATCTCAGTATTTTCTACAGTTAGTGGACATACTGTTTATGAAACACTTTTTCATGTCAGCTACAAATGAAGGTAACCACGAGTTGGTATAGACCTTATGCATTGACGTCATCACGCCACCATAGCGCCCTCCCTCGGAGGCTGAGGCCATTGTCTTGCACACGTTTGTGAGTGGCAGATGGCGCATCTCTGACAACTCTGTTTACGCATATTCCTGTATCCTCTGAGGGAGGGCGGTATGAGTTTATGACATCATATGCATAAGGTGTATACGAGTAATACCTTTTGCACTATTACAGGTAACAAATCATATACACCTTCATCATGATACCTCAGTCAAAATGGATCCAAATAAAGATTACAGTACATCCGGAGATTGGAATTTGTTGGTCTTAAATCTGTCAATATTGCATGACAAAAGCAGTATGTTGCATGTGGATATACCAATGTACTGTAAACCAGAAACTTTTGCAAAAAAAAAATTACTGTGTGATTAATATATTTTGTGGCATAAAACTTTCACAAATTTGAACATTGCAAAATGGAAGAAAGTTTCATACACACAAAAATGTCAAGTTTTATAGTAACTGCCAATCTATTTCAAAATTTGTTATTGCTCAGGTTCGTTGAAATATATGTGAATCAAAACATACGACTGCCTATGCATAATGTCAATACTCTTAAAAATTATGCTGCATATAATGAAATTTTCTTGTTTTGATTTGTTGAAACCATACACAGGTGGTTGTGACAAACAAGAGGCCATTATTGCCTTCCAGTACTGTAAATATCCATGAAAAAAACTCTACTACAGTGATTCTTTGCATTGGTCTAAGGTTACTCATCTTGTCCAAACAAATCCATATTAAGTCGGGGTTTAAATCAGGCTATTTTGGATGTTCTGTGGCTGAGGGGGTTAAACTATATGTATATGTATATATTCTTTTAATGCAAATACTGTTTGCATCGACTTTGTACACAAAATCTTGTTTTTTGAGCCTTTTTCAGTTTGACAGACATGTATTAAATTGCATTTATACCAAACCTTGCCAAGTCTGCATTGACATGAACATTTATGTTACTTGTACAATATGTACAAGTCCTAAGGAAGTACAGTAATCTCACAATAACTTAATCTTACATATCAACTAACTATAAAGGACTAGAGATTGGAAGTGAGCGGTGTTATTCTGTGGTAGGGGCAACCGTTCCAGCACCCTCTCTCTCGCCAGCCTTCTTCGATCCAGAGACAATATCATCAATGCGCAGTAACAGCATAGCAGTCTAAGGGGTAAATAATAATATTAATACTAATAATAATAATAATCATAATATACTGAATTTAGAAAACGCCTTTTCAGTAGATATAAAGTGCATAAGCATAGAATAACATAGACATGATACGGAATGGTACAATGAAATACAATTGCAATACACAAAGCACTACAGAGAATAGTTTTAGATGCTTCTTGAAGAACATGAAGGTATTACTGTCCTTGAATGCATGGGGTATGGAGTTCCAAGTTTTAGGTGCAGTAACTGAAAAGGCTCTGTCACCTAACTGCTTTTTTAGTATGGGGGACAGTGAAATTTTTACTATATGATGAGCATGTGTTATATTCAGACGTGTGTAAGTTGATTAGATCACCTTGATATACTGGGGCTAGATTGTTTACACATTTGTAATTAAGGGTTAACGTCTTGGACACTATATGCTTTTAAACACGAAGCCAATGAAGGACAATTGTGATTGATTATTTTCAGCTTCATCTGAACATGTTAATTAGTCAAAGAGCCTTGTAGAAATAATCAAATCAGACCTAATAAGCCCTTTCGTTGATAACAAAAAAGTTTTACAGATTAAGATGAGGTATCCAAGATCTTTGGTCAAGCAATGACTGAATAAAAGAAACAATAAGAACTTCTCAGAGCTAGATTATCAATTCAAATATTAACATTTTGATTTAACATGTTGATGAGGATGAGCAAGACAATGAGTCCATCAGCATTGTTCTAATAACTTTAAAAATAGAAATGAGATAGTCAAGCATGACTTCAAACGAAGGAGAGAAGTTTAAGGCTTCTCTTAAAAACCATATATTCAATGTTTAATATTTTTATGAACTCAGTGCCCAACACTTTCTTTGCTTCAAGTGCATTTTTATATCTCTTTCCGTGCCCTTATAAGCACATAGGGACATGCTATTTTGCAATGAGGTATGGGGGGAGATTCACTAACATTTAAAATCAATCCCAACTCTGGGCCTATGGAACTTTAACATGGCTATTGATCCTAAAATTGATTTTATCCCAGTTGGGATTGATTTTAAGCGTTAGTGAATCACCCCCAGAGCTACAAAAGAACTGATTACTATTCTTCAGATATAGAGATTGAAGGAAGCCTATCAAGATGATTCAATGAGAGATATTTACCTCAATAGCTGTCTTGTACACCTGAGCCTTGACTGCATATGGATCCCAGATTCCTAACTCGTTCATATCAGTTACTTTACCCTTCTCACCATCTATACCCCAGCTGAAGTTGGCTGGATCAGCTTGCTTAGCCTGTCAAGTTCAACAACAATTTATTCAATTTTTAAAGTTTGATTAGAATATAAAAAAATTATAAATTTCTACAGTCTGTATCAATTAAAATGGTTCAAGTGGAAAACATTTTTATAAGTATGAAAATTAATCACAATCCAGTCGTGTTTGATATTTCCATAAAGAGGGAAATTCAGTCTTTCTTCTACAATCTTCTTTTTCATCTCATCTGGTGGTGTAGATGATGAGATCAGTATTCTATAATCAATACAAATTTTTTTTTGTGGATGATTTTGTATGGCTTTGCATAGGTTTTGCACATAATGGCTATGAATTCAGCGGTCTGGGACAATAGATATCTGTAAATTTTTATTAGCTACTCGTCGCACAAAATTTAGCATTTTAACTATTTTTTTTTTTTACAAAAGCAAATTATACACAACAAGGTGCAAAAGAAAAATCTCTATTACTCTATGCATTAATTATATTGCCTGAATACCTCTGCTCAGCCAGGTATCATTCAAATAGAAGGAACATTAACAAATTTGATTGCATATAGTTCAAAATTGACCAGGAAAAACCTATATTATATTTTGTTTTATATACTGTGGGATTAGATTTGATAAAGGCAGTGTAAGAGCTTACCCTGAGGGCAGTGAGAGTACGGATTGTATTTCCTCCACAGTTCTGAATAAGAGTCCTTGGTACAACCTCTAGGGCTGTAGCTACAGCCTTGTATGGCCACTGTTGAACACCCTTGATAGCCTTTGCCTTTTCATTCAGCGCCTGCAGGTAGGAAGCAAAGAATAATTGGTACATCACTCAAAGGCAGAATAACAACTGGGGAGCATTTCATGAAACAAATATTCACTGGTTCACACTGACAACTGTAATAAGCTACTGAAATGCTTGCATCTTGCTTCTCCTAAGAGCAAATTTTGTCAGATAAAACATCTGACAAGTCTTTTCATGAAACGCCCCAGAGTAATAACATCACCTCAGTCCTGTTCACACATGATTCAACATATAAAAATGAGACACAACTGTCGCTGAGCAAACTTAGCAAAGGGTCAAGGAAATTGGCAAAAACTTCAAAAATGTCAAATTTGAGGGGAAATATTGTTTGATTTTCTTAATCTTCAAAATTTTATACGTACTAAAGAGAAAGTATTTACACATTGATTGTTTTGTTGATATCCTTGATTCTTTGCTGGCGACTTGTGTCTCATTTAGACAAGATGAATCACATATTCCCTACCTAAGATGCAACGTTCAGATCATGTACGATATATGCTTTCTTGAATGGTTACAAATATATTCCTACTTGGAATTCTCCTATCAAGTAACAAATACAGTTCCGCCTCAACGTCACATTTGATTGCAATCAAATAACATCATCTCCATTCGCTTGTGTACAACTGCACTCAATAGATTGCAATCAGCTGTGACGTTGATCTCGGGCGTTAATTTAGCACTTGCCTCAACCTTGTTCTCAATAAATGTGAGAAGCTCTGGCTGTGGTGTTTCATGACTTTCTTCTTCTCTGATAAAATTTGGGCATCTTTTGAGACAAATTTTTACGACTCCCCCCCCCCAGAGTTAGGCATAAGTTTGAACTCGTGCATCAGACCCCAAACTGCTTAAAAAACGTAAACACCTGAGATCTCAGGGAGGCTATGTAATTTCAAAATAGCCAGGGCTAAAGAATTACAAAAGAAATCAAATCAGACTTACATGTGAAAGTGCCATCTCAACAGCGCCACCGCCCGGTACAAGGAAAGGTTCCTGCATGACATTACGAGCAGCATTCATGGCATCCAGCAGGTTACGTTCAACCTCGTTGAGGACATCCTTGCTAGCACCCCTCAGCAGAATGGTACAGGCCTTAGGGTTCTTGCACTCCGTAATGAAAGTGAAGTATCTATATGCAGACATCAAAACATGGCTCAATCAATCCTCTAAAACAGGACTTTTGCTCTACATACCCACATCAATACAATTTGGTGGCTAAGGTATAGTTTTTTTATTTTTATCCAGTCTTTCATTGATTATGGTCAGTTCATTTGTGTTCCAAAAATATTTTAAATCAATAATCCTTCGGATAAGAAGACTACACAAACCCAAGAAACAAAGTTTTCCTGAAATATCATGGTTTGTCATGGATTCAATATAATTAAAACAACATAAACCAACCTCTCTTTTAAAAGAGGTCATCTATAAATCTTTGAATTATTAAAGAGCTCAGGTCTTGGGCTTTCATGAGTGGATCATAATTTGCTGACCTATGAATTTGTGAAAAGCACAGGAAATAGTATATTGAAGCTATAAATTTCTGGACCACAGCAAAACAAGATGTCCCACTCCAAACTATTCTTTAGCCTGCTTCAGTCACCATCACGCCAGGGCCAAATGAGATAATGATTTCAACAAATGGTGTGGTGGGTGAAATATAGAATGCATTGCATAAAGTCTGCCAGCAGTGATAAAACTCAAGATGATGGACAACACCTGTTACTGGGTAAGCCTCTATGGTGTCAAATTACCCATGAAAGACCAAGACACACTGACTTTAATGTGATATGTAGCCTGATTGATATTCCTAATGGGGACTTTATGGGTGAGAAAAGAAGCAAAACTTACTCATCCCCGATCTTCTGTATGTCAAAGAGCCCACATCCCAGACCCAAGTCTTCTTCTCTCAGCTCATCTGTGCGATTCACAACTGTTGCACCGCATGCTCTGAATAAAATTAATATAATGGATAGAATTGACAATCTCCTTAAAAAAAAAAAAAAAAAAAAAAAAATCCATTTCTATTGAAGTGCTTTGGACCAAGCTTAAAAGTGTACAAGTGGTTATTTTTGCAATCATTTATGTCCACGAATATTGCGAGTTAATCCTTGCAAAAATTTCCACTTTAATAAAAGGCTATTTATTGTAAGTGGAAAAAATTGCAAAATTGCGAAACTAGTCAAAGACTGTGAAAATATTGGCTCATACAGTATAAAAAAAACAAAGGGACTCACCACATTGATGACAATTGAACAGGATATTGTTATTCTTTAAGCAATAAATTAATGTTATTTTGTTTTAACCCTCAAAAGACTGGGGGGGGGGGGGGCATCACGCCCCCAGGGGTTAACCCTAATAAGACAGGGGTGTTTTGGTAGCTGTCAAGACGGGGGGGGGGGGGGGGCATGATGGCTCCCCTAAGATCTCGGCCGCCGATCGGTGACTGTGCCGAAAATTTGCACGATGGTAGTGTGTCATGTAATCTACAAGACTGCGCTGTTAATTTTCCGATACAAATTTCATTTATTTTATATGAATTAATTATGCTAATTTATTGGCATGAAATCATACTTTTTGCTCTAATTGAAAAAATAAAGCTCCTAGAATGCTAATTTTGTGTATTATTATTCCTTATAGCATTTCTAACGTTTGTACTAGGAAAAAATTCTCTCATCAAAATTAATTTCCTATGTATTTTATTGTTTTATGAATTTCCTATGTATTTCTTTGGGTTTTTTTTTGCAAAAATCATTGAAGAACCATTTTGAAGCATAGTAATGCTAAAATAAATTGATTTCAGCCAATGGAAGTGAAAATAATCATATCTTTATGAATAAGGTGAGAAAACTCTTTTTTGTATTGACTTTGTACACAAAATCATGTTTTTGAGCCGTTTTCGGTCTGACGGATATTTTTTTTAATCTTGCAGTGTCGTTACGGTATGACAGATTTTCGGAAATATGGTTTCAAAAGATGTGCGAGACTTGAAAGTATAAAGTCAGCAAGCGGCGCAATCAAAAAAAATTTCGGGCAGCGGAATGGTCGCTGAAAATATCGAGGGGGGGGGCCATGATGGCCCCCAGTCTTTTGAGGGTTAAAAGGACTATTAAGTAAACACTATAATGAAATTAACAGTAGCGATGTGCTTTATTTCCCATTGTTTGTGATTATGTAGAATATAAAAAAAGTACTTTAATAGATTCAAATGTATTTTTCTACTTTGATATCAGGGAAAGGGTGAGCTTTCTTGTTTAAATAATATATTTGGATATTGCTAGCTGTAGAAACATGTGGGTAGCCATACCACCCAGGATAGGTCTTTGTGACTCATCATATCAAAATATGAAACAGAAGTCGCCAGAAAAGAGTAAAAAATAACAGCAAAATAATCTATTTTCAAATAGTTTCCCCTTATTATTTTTACTCATTTTTTTTTTTTACAGAGCACACATGAAACTTTTAAGATTCAGAGAATCAATAGATATTTTCCCCAAAATTAAACATTTTTATTATTTGCTGGTTTCCATGCTCGGCGATTTGTGTCTCATTTTGACGTGATGCATCACATTTGAGGAATTTCTGTATACCTTGCAATTCTGTTGTTGTCTGATTTCCTGACACGTCGGATGGCTGTGATGTTGGCCTTTCCAAGGTAATGTTGGGCAAGATCTAGGAAGATCAATAACAATATTCTAGAAATTAAAAGTGAAAAGTATTCTACAAGAGCTACATCCAAGCTAACATTCATATCTTTTAATGCCAGAATCAAATGCATGACAAGATATCCAAAGGTATTAATGAATCACCTTTTGATCCTCAATTCAGCACCAATAAATTATTTTAAACTCTTAAATCCTTAAAAAATAAAAAAAATTAATGACTTTTTATTGATGAAGTTAACAAAATTCATCGGAAATTGTTAATTTATGTGTGGAAATTGTGATTGTACATTTTTTTTCTGGTTTAGAGATTTCAAAAATAACTTTCTTTTAAACTATTCTTCTTTAAGAACTGTTTGATGTACTGCACCAGAAAAAAGTCATATTTGTCAACTGTGAACTTTGATCTTTCTGCTGTTGTGGATTCATTATGTGACTCATACTATTCTGATTTCAAAGATATCACCAAAGTGTCACCAAAAGGTGATGTCTTGAGCCTTGCTAACCCCGGATTGTAAAGAGAGGAATCTTATCATTTCATTTCAACACCCCAAGTATTTTTATCCGATGACACCATTCAAGTCAAATCACTGTAACAATATACATGGAAAGATATACTTTAAAATAGCCATTGCAAATTATCTCACGACACCAGAGCTAGCGGTGCTTGGATATAGAATAAATCTTTTGATATACCAAATTGCATTTATAGGGCTTCTTTTCATGAACAGTCTATTGTGATAAATCATTTGAGAAGAGTAATGATGATATTCTCACCAGAAATGCCCTTCTCTGTGAAGATGAGATCAGGCTTCAATGCGATCACCTCTGAACAGATACGTTGGATGTAGTCTTCTTCAAGCTGAAGGATACGAGTGAAGTCTGTCTCATTTCCCATCTCTAGGTTGGTCTGTTTTCCAGAAAGAAATAAAGAAAGAAAGAAAGAAAGATGAGAGTGAAACTGGTGTCATATCTAATCAATAAATTGATCCGTTATTCATTCATTCATTCAAGAAAGAAAGAAAGAAAAAAATAAAGACGAGAGTGAAATTGGTGTTATATCTAATCAATAGATTGATTAGTTATTCATTCATTCATTCAAGAAAGAAAGAAAGAAATAAAGATCAGAGTGAAACTGGTGTCATATCTAATCAATAAATTGATCTGTCAATCATTCATTCAAGAACGGAAGAAGACAAAAGTGACGGCGTGGGCCACCACAATAGAATTTATTATGGGTGTCCATATCATGCTTCAGTTGATAAATTTTACAAGTTAGATGTGACATTAGCATTGCAGAAATGCTCATTCAGGAGGAAATATAATTCATATCATATCAAACATCGAGCACAGTTTTACCAAAACAATGTGTGCATACATATATGTGTACTCCAGTTGATCAACTATAAAAGTTGGCTGTTTAATGACCGTGGCAAAAGTATTTATCATGGGTATCCTTATCATGCTCCAGTAGATAAATTTTACAAGTTGGATGTGACATAACAATTGCAGAAATGCTCATTTCAGGAGGTAATATAATTCTTATCATATCCAACATCTAGTGCAGTTTTACCAGGCATGAATCCTTTTGACTACAAGATAACAATGCACTTAGGATTTTTTTTTTTTGCTGTTAGGTTTGGAATTAAGAAAATGATAAGAAATTTACTGAATTCTTCTGAAAGTAACATGCACTGCACACAAATGTTTGAGTCCCCAAAATTTCACCTTTTTGGGGGTCATATTATCACTATGAGGGCATTTGAAAAGCAATTATTCCCTTTAACCCACCTGACTCTCTCCTTTCTTGTACTCTAGAGGGCAGTCTAATAGGAGGATGCGTGGGTTCTCAATACGTCTTCTCATTCGTGGATGAGTCACGTCTTTATTCAGCATTACACCTGTCAACACTCGTGAGTCTTCAATAGTACCACCTGGAACCTGGCTCAAAGAAAACCAAAATAGGTGATATTAATAATACCATTATATATAATGCACTTTTCCCATTAAGCTCAAAGTGCTCACAATGTTACCCCAATTAAATTCCAGCCGTCATATATTTTCCAGGCACTTTATGGAACCTAACATTCTGGGTACCCATTCACAACTGGGTGGAGTGTTATGCAAATGCAGATAAAAAGCCTTGCCTAAGGGCATCAGTGCCAGTGCAGGGAATCAACCTCATGACCCTTGAACCCCAAGTCAATTGATATAAATATTTGACAGGAATTTTCTTTAAATTTCAGGACATCAACAGAAACAGAAGCTTCTGAGTCTCATGAGAGTACCTCACTTCCCATGCCCATGAGACGGATATGAGACTACTTTGAGACGGGTTTCAGACAGTTTTGAAACTTGTTGCAGAGACATTAGAAGTCAATGAATAACAAAAAATTAACAAAATTTGATTTTATTTTGGATGGAAAAAACTGCTCGTTACGTCAGGTACTTTGTTACATCATCAAGTTTCCACTATAATATTTGATGACATTTCTTTTGTTTGATACAAGGCAACTGTATTGCACAAGCTGATCAGATCTGTGCCCTGTAACACAAAGACTTACGATTGATAAAAAGTTACGATCAATTTTTTTTTCTCCGTAGCCTCATTTGGAAACCAGTAATAGTCATGGATTAGGATTTGGATATGATTAAGAATAGGGTGAGGGTTAAGGTTAGGATTAAGATCATCAACTTTGGGGCATCCTGTCCAAGATGAGGTCACCAAGAAAAAATCAGTCATAACTTTTTATCAATCGTAAGTCTTTGTGTTACATCCCACAGATCAGATAGTAGATAAATGAAACATGCTTAAAATGCTTGTGATATATTATTTCAAATAACTTTTGGAAGAATCCATGACGCTTACCTTCTCAACTTTAGCATAGCGTTTGATGTCGATCTCTTTCCTACCATTCTCCTCCATGGAAACTGTATTGACAGCATCATATGCAATCTGACATGCAAGATCAGCCCTATCAAAAAGAAATAAAAGATGTATCATTGTTCAATCTCTCTTAAAGTGAAATTATTGTTCTCGTCATGAGATTGAAATGTTGAAGACACTGTCTAAAATTGCTTTGGAAAGGTTTGATGACAGTTTCAATTAAGGCAATTGAAGAGCAACCCTTTACTGTGGACATTTCTACCATGATGTTTTACCTAATAATAATAATAATAATAATAATAATAATAATAATAATAATAATAATAATATATGATTTGTAATGCACCAAATCCACTCAGTGGAGTGCCCAAGGAAAAAGGAGGAGAGGGGAGAATCATTTCCTTAAAAAATTGGAAAGCTCAGGATGATTTGTTTATCTTTCCAACTACACTAAATTCTCTTCAAACATACATATGACCATTACTTACCACTGGTTGATGAACTTTGTACCTAGACAACTCTTGATGATGTTCATCATTTCTCCTCTGTTGGTCACATCTACTTTTTTGCTGTATAAATGAGAAAAAAATGAATAAACAATAAATTACGAGCCCTGTAAAAGCAGAGACCGCAGAGACCAGCAAAGTAACAATTTAAAGTAAATGGGTAATTCTATCAAGTTGGGGCACAAATTGTGACATTTCAGTGAAAATTGTGTGTGTGTCAATAGTCGATTTTTATCTTTCAACCATCCCTTGACTTCATATGTATGTGCAGTTGTTTGATGTGAGAGAGTCGAGTTTTCCAATTAAAAAAAAAAAAAAAAGTTTCTAAATGGGGCGGAATGCAGTCAAAACGCATATAAAAGTGCTTTTCAAAAACCATTAAATATAAGAGCAAAGTCTTTACCCAAATCTGATATTTCTCACAAAAACAGTGCGTTTGTAATTTTGGGATTGCTAAAAAAGAAAAAACTGACCCTGTTTCCTGTCATTTTAAGGTAGATTGATTGGGGGCAACATAACTTTTTATTTATTTTTTTTTTTTGGGGGGGGGAGGGCCTTAAAATAATTCTTTTTCAAAGCTTCCATTCTAGCCAAAAGTCCAAAATTCTTTATTATGATAAAGCTCTAACCTGCACTTGTCCTTCATAATCTGTAGCATATCTTCCATTGCTTGCTTGTATGCACTGATGATGAGAGTGGGATGCATGTGCTGTTCTAAGAATGGCTCAGCAACAGACATCATTTCACCAGCTGAAAATAAAACATTAATAGTCATGAATATTAAATGTTTATATTGAGAGATTCATTCAGGTTCATAACATAATATTTAAATGGGTTACATTTATGTTCCCAAATGTAAACTTCAACCTACAAGTGAAATTTTGATTTTCCTTTGTTAAGAAACTGTAAAAAAAAAAAAAAAAAAAAAAAAAAAAAAAAAAAAAAAAAAAAAAAAATGATACAAAAATTGATTACAAAAATTGATACAAAAATAAAGGGGATCAACAATTCTAAGTTACACAATCTAAAGGCCACCGCACACCTTCCGACTGGTCTACGATCCGATTTTGGAACAAATCGCATTTTGCTTATTTTCCGAAAATATGAATGAATAGAATCTTATTACTAGAGGTTCAAATTAACTGTAAGAATACTGATATCGAATTTCGGAAAATTGCAAGCCTTTATTTAGAAGTAAAGGACAAATTGGTTTGAAATCGTAGCCAATCGTGCGATTGCTATGACGTCATTACGATTATATATTGAATTCTCTTTTATTTTAATAATGAGGTTACATAGTCACTGATTTGAACATTTAAGTATTCCTCCGATGATTTAGAACTCTGCACAGTATGATGTTCTATTTATAAATATCCACATCAATGTTATGACGTTTTATTACACAATCAGGTCGCAGACCAATCGTAAGGTGTGCGGTGGCCTTAAACCAAGATAACGAAAATACGCAAATTCAGAGAGAAGGAGTGTTTTTTAGGGTTCCAGATCAGACATTTTATGTCAGTGTGACATATATGAAAGAGAGAGAGAGAGGGAGGAGGGGGAGAAAGCTATTTAAAACTTACCCAAGATAATGACCGATGTGGTTCCATCACCAACTTCCTCATCTTGTGTCCTACTGATCTCAATCATAGACTTGGCTGCGGGATGTTGTACAGTGATCTAAAGAAACATAGGTAAGGCCAAGAGTTAAAGCTGATTTATTTCCTACATTTGTAATCGTGGTATCTCACGTCGCTGAGACGGGGTTGACACAGATTTGGGACTACTTTGAGACGTCTCCCGAGTCACCGCAACGTTTCACGAGTCTCGGGAATATCAAAACCATCTCAAAGTAGTCCCAAATCCATATCAGAAACGTCTCCGCGACGGATTTGACACAGCTTTGAAGACGGTTTTGAGATTCCCAAGACTCAGGAGAAGTCTCCGCAACAACTTTCAAAACTGTCTCAAAAGTATTCCAAAATCCTTCTCAACCCCAACTCCGTGAAGTGCGATACCAACATTAGGTAACTAATCATGGCAAGTTCTAATTTTATATATGAGAGCTCCTTTGAGGATCTGCCATTGTCAAGTTTAAAAAAGTTTTAAAATTCCTGGAGTGACTTTTCTGTCTTACTATTTTTTAAACCCTTCCATACTTCCCATATCTCAATCACAGCTTTCAACAGCTATATTGCTCCAAGTTCCTTTTAATTTTTTACAAGTTACATGCCACTTCAATTCCTACATGTAAATTGCTATTATGTATCCAGTAAAGATAGCACGTCTTTGTATTCAGTACAACACTAACAAATATGCTGAGATAATAAAAAAAAAGAAGAAAAAAAGGAAAATATCCTGCTAAAAAAAAAATCTACAAAATTGAGGTGGAAAGAAAACGACACAAGTAAATTTTGAGGACTCCATTCTATATCTTACCTCTCTGAGAATGCAGTTTCCATCATTGGTCATCACAATGCCTCCCATGGGGTCCATCAACATCTATCATATCAGAAGAACATTTATTCTTGTTAAAAACATATATGAGCAATAAACTTCTGGCTCATGCATAAAATGTTTTAATAGTAAGAAAAAAAAAATCAAAACAAGGATTGCAAATTTCTCAATTAGTTTTTACTTTGAGATAAGCGATAAAACTCAAATTACTTATTTGAAGATAAAACAGATGATTAAATAAAAAATTAATTGGAGACAATATCAAAGCATAAAAATCTTGGCAATTAAGCCAAGGTTCATGTTTGAATGCTTGATACTAAGCCGATGGCGATCTTCTTTACAATATTACAAAAATTAGTCTGATACTGTGGATAAGTAATATTTCTTATATCCTATCATCATAGCATTATAAATTAAAATTCTAAAAAGGTCTGATTTATTCTTACTTGCAAACAAGGAGAATTTATAAGAAATTTCCCATTAACCACATCCCCCCTGGAAAAAACAAAAACAAACATCCTTAATGATATGGGCAAGATAGGTACAATTAAAACAATTTACCTTCAACATTGAGCGTGGTCCCAAGCATGTGCGAATAACATCCGCTATTGTCTGTGGACAACAAAGATTTGCAATTTGACATTAAAGAGTGTTTTTAAGAATGAAGTATAAAAAAATTAAAACAATTATACATTAGTTCACAGGCATTGTTCAACATTGATGGGTTATGGTTTTCATGCTAGTCAACCCGCAGCCCGTACACTTCGTGTACAGGCCGCCGCAGTAAGACCTAGGCTAACTATAGATTCGACGCCAGCGCTGTAGAAGGGAATGGAGATTATACGTGGATTACCGATTCGGTGACCTCGTTGGTGAATCAACCCGGAAGTAGAACAACTCGCTGTGCTTTTGAACAGTAGCACATACGGAGCATTATAGCCGCCTGCTCTAGCCGCCTAGCTAGCTTGCTAGCAGACAGCGCTCGCGACCGCGGGTTTATATTGCCATTTACCGTACTTGCGATATGAACACAAGTTACGTGTTTGGAACTGATTCTTGCCTTCAAATACCAATCACTCACTGTTATCACAACATAAATATGTGGAAGAACATATCTGCTCTTGTATCCTTGGTAGTTTTTTACATAAATTCAATGTGATTATCAATTTAAAAAATATATATTACTTTGGAGAGATTCGGGGTATTCCAGCCCCACAACTAAGACGGGGACTGGTTGGTCTAGACCGAGGCTGCTCTGTCCTCATCGTAATCCCCTCTGAGGACAGAGAGCTACCATTGCGCATGCTATTAAAAAAAAATCGGCGATAATATGAAAACTTACCTCCTTTATCTGATGATTCACCCACCAGAAGAATGAAAAAATTCTACTCTGAAAGAATATCAAAATAATTTAAATGATTTTAATTATGCTTAAAAAAATATCGCCGATCGAAGGACATGTTTTCCGCCCGGTAAACGGTTTTTGCGGCAAGTGTTCGGTTACGCATTGCTTCCCTATGCGTTTTGATCGCGCAGAATGAAAAACCCACGATGCGAAGCGTCACAGCACAAAAACCCGATGTTTATGCGCCGCACTCAATGTCTCAGTGAAACCGAAAAGTGGCTAGCGTCCCATTGTTTCGCTATGCGTTTTGATTGCGCAGACTGAAAAACCCACGATGCGAAGCGTCACAGCACAAAAACCCGATGTGTATGCGCCGCACTCAATGTCTCGGTGAAACCGAAAAGTGGCTAGCGCGTAGCGTCCCCTCTAACGTTAGACAAGGGTGGTGTGTTTTTTGAGAATTGCAAAACATGTGGGGCGAGATGAAAACATTCGCTGCGACCGATGAATAGACTCTAACTTTAAGTGGAAGTTTCCCATCATTTTCATACCAAATTCATGATAGCAGTGCACAGCATTACTTCACAACGCAACCCGCTAAGAAACGCCAAAGTGGAAATATCTCCGTGATGACATCCATTTCAGAGTAAGTTTGCAATCTCATTTTTTAATATTTTGATTGTGTGATTTTTGGTGGTGTGTTTGATGAATGTTTGACAATTGTTTTGTGAGAGTTTGAAGGCTGATGTGTTTGTGACAGCTGTTGAAAAAACCGAATACCGAATACCGGGATGGAACCGGGCACTGTGCCATGGCACTGGCGACTGGGCGCGCTACCTTAGACTTAGTTTTTGATAATTTTACACTTCAATATTGACTTGAATCGATCTTATTGAAGTAAGGTATGTTATATACTCATATAATCCAGCATATAAATTAATGAAAAGATGAAATTTTACCCAAAAATTGCCACTACCCTAAACTACACTTTTCCCGGTTTGTTAACGTGTGACTCACCTTCGCTGCCGTTACATTGCCGATCTGAACCTTCCTTCCACTTTCTCGTTTTGTGTTTTGATCTGAAATAACAAGATGAGAAGCATGATAATAAATCGTTCCTGTTCATAATTTATCGTCAGAATTTGAATCAAAAGATGTCTACTTACTTAAAACCAACACGGGGGCCCTGCCTGGCATCATCATCTTGACTGATTTTTCAAGGAACAATCTGGAAGTCTACACAGCTACAGTACAGGCGCAATCCACGTGTGTACTGTAGGCCTTGGTTACAATACACGTCCTCCTATAGGGATGTTAGACAGCTCGTCCTGTGTCATTTCAGCATTGTGTGGAAAGACCTTCGTACTTCTTCTTCTTCCTGTGTTCGGACAGTCTATTTTCATCAAAAAAGTTTACAAGCAATATAGGCCCTATGGAGAGAAAATATTGTGGAAAGCAAATATTGATGATGATAAGCACTTTTCTGCTCGATTCAAAGACAAAAAACGGCAGACACCCACCCCCCCCCCCCCCCCCCCCCACCTGCGTCTTTTTCTTTATTGGTAGACCTTCACCTTCACCTTCCTCTATTGACTCGACCTTCGCACCATTTCTCTTTCTATCACAAATCCACTTCCCTACATCCATGCCAAAACCAAGAAGCCAGCTCCTTGCCAAAACCAACTGAGAGTCCCTGATCATGTCGATGTGCTAAATTAGTACTGTGTGTTCATGTATGGTGTTATGAGGGTTGATATGAAAATACAGGATGGTCCAGGCAGCTACTTTATTGGATGAGTCGTTGAATGATGTAGGCTACATGCAATGTTTTATAGTTTTTAGCACACAGTGTGAGAATATATTACAAATAGAAAATAGAATGATAGAAAATGATAATGACAAGCAGTTTTCAACATATATTATTTTATCTCTGCGAGCTAGGTGTCCGGCCTGCAATCCCATCCTACAGTTCAAAAGTAAATTCATATGCGCATACATGCCCAAAGATAATATGAACATAACCTCCCCCATCCCCCCCCCCCAAAAAAAATGTCTTTAAAGATGCACGTTCCTCATAGTGTAGAGGGAGTTCAAAATACGTACGCGGTAACGAACATGGCAAGCTGCCCATTCATACCAACGATGTGCGACTCTTACGCAGTGGTCCAAAAACCGAAAGCTAGAACGCCCGAACGATTGCCGAAGTCATGAGCCAATTTGTTATCTGCATTGATTCGACTGCTCGCATGCTCGGATGCATGAGAGAGTTGTGCAAGCGAGAAGGTAGCGATGCATATACATATCGAGATCCGAACATTGATACAGTGCTCTATACACACACACACACACACACGCTTGTACGCTGATCGGACTCACATGCAGCGCGATCGCGATTGGCTTGCTTGTGTTTGCATAAAACCGTATGCAAATTAAGCCATGCTCTTCGCGAATATTCGTGGAACAATGGCGGCTTGCACACAAATCGCATCTTCAGTCCTCGTTTTAGCTTAGCGATGCTCGTGCAGGACCGCCTTTAAATTACTGAAATACTCATCATTTAAAAATGACATTTTTAGGTGTTATTTTATTATGGTGTTCAACCATGAATGAAGGGATTGCAAAAGTCGAAAATGCACTGTCATCATATTTTGATCAAATGCAGGTGCGGATCCAGGGAGGGGTGGAGGCAGAGTGGGTAGATAGCGCCCCCCCATAGGATTGCAAGGAAAAAAGGAGCACTGACATTTTTTTTTTTTTTCAAATCCGCACCCAGCTGTAAAAGGACTCTGATCTGCGCTTGGAGTGTAAAATAAAACAAATTTAAAAAAAGATGCCATTTTAACCCAGTGAAATCCCTTTTTGACAAATGTGGTGTTGAAATATTTGAATATTGTTCTGAAGTCATTAATTCAATTCAAAGTTGTGATAATCACCGGGGATATTGCTTGTGAACTTCTAAAAATGATATTTTTGCATTCCACCATTGATCACTGAACCTGGTCACTGAAGGATGATTCTTCCTAAAAATTGCACACAAAGTAGATAATAAAATTACCTACATGGAAATATAGGCCCCTGCTTAGATTTTTTTCAACTCCTCCTGGTCCAAAAATGATTGATATCTGAAATAGGGGGAACTTTGTTGTTTATATATTTTTTTATAAAAGATAGTGCCCGAGTGGGTTTGAGTAGGTGGCGAAATAAGTTAAGGTCAAAAATTTACAGAACGACTTGTTGGGCCTTTCAATTCGTAATACGGAATATACCGTATGTACATGAAAGCCGCGGATCGGAGCGAGCTGAGTTTGCTGAGATCGCTGAGCTGAGATCCGAGAACAAGGACACACAAAAAAAATTGTGCATATTATGTGACGAGCTGTTTCCAGCAACATTGTAAGCTGGTACCGTAATTATCATGTGTATTTGTATTTAACTTTTGTCGAGTCGATGCCCTCAAGCGCTTCGGCAATTTAAACATGATTTTGAGCGATCAGTCTCCATGCCACATGCACAGTATACCCGAGCCGGCGGCGCGAGGGCTCGAGCCTGCCCCTGGCGCTGGCCTGGCCGCCATATGCTGGCTGTCCTGCGCCGCGCGCGCTGCGCCTTAAGCCCGTCTCACACTGTGCGATTTTTCAAGCGATAGCTTGCGATGCGATGCAAAGCGATGCAAAGCGATATCGCAAGCTATCGCTTGCTACCACAGGGCCTGCGATGGTTCGTCTCACACTGTGCGATGGAAGCTGCGATGGTAGCATTTGCGCATGCGTACTTCATTAATGATCAATTATATCAGCTGACAGACGTAAAAAAAATACTGATCATTGAACTCGATCCTCTTTTTTTTCTCTCTCTCTCTATCTCTCTCATTATTTGAAAAAAAAAAACTTGTTTGTCTTCTAATTTACTTAGTTTTTCCTTCATGTAGACCTATTTCGTTTTATATTTCCTTCTAATTTCTCCCGCTTTATCACTAGCCGTCTTCCTCTCCTGCACCTTAAGCCAATCCATTTACATTTAATAATCCATTAATGTCTCCACCCTATTTCTCTCTCTCTCCAACTTTCCGTAATTTTTTTTTCAATCTGCCTTTTCTTTTGCTCTATCAATACTTGTTTTTCAAAGAAAAAGCGAGAGAGAGGGGGGGGGGGGAGGGGTGGGCATTAATGAAGAATTTCATAGACGGCCGATGGCATGGACAAAGAGACAAAGAAAATAATTGGCCCATAAAAGGCCCAGGAGACACTGACATATATGTATCATGTTCTGTTTTATCCACTTTTACACTTTCCTCCCTTCTTTGATCTTTTGTCCAATTCATAACTACTTTCTTTTATTTTTTTCCATTATTATTATTCTTTTAATATTCATATGTATTCATCCATTCCTTTCTCTGTCTCTCTCAATCTTCTCAATGTCGCCGTTTTACTTTTACCCGCTTTTTATGACTATATTTCTCTTTCTTTCTCTCTCTTCTGGTATACGAATTCCTGTTTTTGTTTTAATTCCGTTTTTCTGTCTCCCATTGCTAACATATTTCACCCCGCTCTCTAAATATAATTCATATTTCTCTTGAACAAACTTTTGATTACTTCTCTGTCACTCTCCTCTCTCTCTCTCTCTCTCTCGCCCCCAACCCTTCTCTCTCTCTTCCCTGATAGTTCTCTCTCTTCGTCTGCCTGTTTTTTTTTTTGTTTTTTTTTCTTTCTTGACTGTTTCACTTTCATATATGTCTCATATTAGATAATAATTAGATACCATACCCAAATTCTAAGAATTAGTTTCTGTCGTGTGTGGACTAGATATAGAATAACCAGCTTGTCGGTTTATGTACTTGCTTAAACGCCATATTTTATTAGTATCAAATTAAAACACAGCTCTTGCACCTCTTGTGTCTTAATTAATTCCTTCTGAATTAGAGCAGCAATTTTCTGTCTCATTGTCATTATTTAGTGTTTAAACGTTGACATATTACTGACTGCAAATAACTACACAATTGCACAGACGAACATCTCTTTCTATATCTGTTTCTAAAGTGCAGTTAATAATTTAATAAAAACATGTTTCTCTTTACCAACTTGACAGGAACAACTACGTAAATTAACAAAGGCGATGCATCTGAACATGCAATTACATCATTTATACCATGTATAAAATATTTGGGTGAGGTGTCAATATTTGGATGACAATATAGATCCCTACTGCTTTGAATCATCAATCAACTCTTGCAATTTTTCTTAAAACACTTAACACCAGCAAGGGGGGGGGGGGGGGTGGGCTGCGAGGGGCTTTCCAGCCCCAGCAACCATATATATGACCTCAATTTGTTCTGGCCTACCCTGTTGGTAGTCATTTGTATCATTAAGTACAACTGTTCGTCATAAAGGTGGAATATTCTTTTCTGGCTCCAGTGACATGATGTTGCTCCAGGTTTTATTTCTTGAAATGTGTTTGTCACTGCTTTCACTTTCCGGAGACTGGCTATATCTTGGAGCGTCCCTCAACCCTTCCCGTGGATTTTCTTCCACAAAGTTTGTCACTCCCAAAGACAGCCATTTTGGTCATTTTTCTTATTTTGGGGTCCAAATGGGAAAAAATGACATCATGGGTGTCGCCAAAAAAAAATTTTGGAAAAAAAAAAAACCCATGAAGAATTTTCAAAATATAACCAGGGCCCTGAAAAGTAAAAGCAGGACAATTGTATTCAAGAAAATTAAAGCCGGAGCAAAATCATGTTGTTAAAGCGCCAAAAAAAACAAAAACTTATACCTTATGATGACGGACATGTTAGTACAGCAAAGTGAGATACTACAGTCCACTCCCATTCTACGAGGTACTCAGAACAAAGCTAAATGCCTATTTACTAGTAGCTAGAAATCTTGTTATATATACACAGAGCATGTGCAAGTGTTGGGACTTGGAGAACTGCCTTGTTATAATGAAATCTTGTTGTATTATAATATCTGAGTTCATTATAGTGGACTAGACTACTCTATTCAATTTCTCTCATAAACTTCTAGTATTACTCGTCTACTCTTCTTAGCATTTCATCATCCTGTTTCCTCAAAACGTTAATTTCTAAGACATTCATTTTTGTTTGAACCAGAGCCCTGCATAACACCACCCAAAGTCATCAAATGCTATCTGGCTCGTTTCCTAAACCAGGATTCAACATTCTGAGGAGACACAGACTTTAATAAAGACCCTTTTGAATATGACAAACCTTTTTGCTTTTAAAATACATTATACCATAACATTAAACACCATAATAATTATGTTCTCCTAACTGTTTTTTTTTTTTTTACTCAATAACTTATAATGAAATATAGACCAACGGGTATATCTCACAACAATACTTTTTACAACACATTGGCCTAAAAGAGCTTACATACAGTTGGTCCGTTTTGATATCCCTTTAAAGAATATATACTCATATCCTGTCGAGTGATACCAGATGTATACCTGTGCTGTTGGATGACTGACCACTTGGGTTTTAAAAGTCTTTGTACAAAAAACATTGTGCCAAAGACCAAGTTTGGGAAGTAAGGAACCTATGACTTCCTAATAATTATCCATTGTTAGATGGTCAGACATCCTAATAATTCAAAAAGGAAAAAAAGGTTTATTGATCTATTGAAAAGCATGGGTTGTTTTAACCAAAACTGATACAACATAATTTGGACATGGGTATTTTTAACCCTGATAATCAGTCAATTGTATTGCACAGAATGGTATTATTTTGGTTTCCACTAAGGCAAATATATAGTTACCTTTAACATAAAAAAGGATAAATTAGGTCAAATAAATTATGAGTTTTTAAGAGACTTTTTTTTTTTTTTTTTGGGGGGGGGGGGGTGGGATGCACTGCATATGGAATTTTATTTTAAAAGGAAGAAAAATTCATATAGCCATAATTTTCTTAACTCTGATTGGAGTTTTAATTTTCAATTTATCAACTTTGAATAATAAATAATTATCCACTAATGAGACATAAAAATAAAATATTCATTCCATTTTTCCACTGTCCGTATCTGCTGGATTTCATTCTGAACAGCTGATGATGCATTCTTGACTTGGTGTACCTAATGTGCTGTCCGATATCTTGCAGAAAGATTAGCACATACTCCGTCTGTGGCAAGAGGTGCAGATTTGAACAGATCTGCATTAAGAAAAAAGAAAAGAGAAATGTCCAAATAATGACATTAAATCTGGTTTATACATTGTGGTACTGTATTTAATAATATCAAATGAACTGGTCTCTTTTGATACACCTAACCATGACCATCAATCAATTTTTTAACAAGTTGAATCTTTGTAAAAATTTGAATCTGACCATTAGAACTGATTGTAGCGCCACTAGCAATGATTTATTTCCCTCAGAATGGGCGTTTCCAAAATAATGTTTCATCATGATTTGCTTCTATGTCAAGAGCTATATATATACAAAGATAAAACATTATTGTCCTGAATATTTTCCTCGCTAAAAGTTTATGTTATATTTGAAAAAGAAAATGTAGCCAATTGTTGAGACCACTGCTCTATACACATGATACACTAATAGTACTTTATAATATTTTAAATATCATTTTTCAGCAATATGAGTTACGTCAATATCATCTTACATTCAGCCCCGTTAACTAAAAAGTTCATATTTTGAGATTTAATTATAGGCCTACAAGCTTATAATGTTAAAGCAACATATGAGATATTAGTCAATCAACACAATTGCAAATACTAAACGTTAATTTGCTTCCTATAAAGTCATGTTAATTAACTTCTGACATATGGTATTTTCAATGTTCACACATAACACCCTTTTTTTTTTTAAATAGGAGGCTTTTGATATCTCCTTGCATTGCATTGTAGTTTGGTAATCTTTTACTAAACTATGCTTGAAACTTTCTTGGAGTGAATTGGCAAGAATTCAGGATGGACCGACTCATGTTTTTGGCTTGGTATTTCTCCTTCTGATCACTTTTCTCAGCTTCTCCTCCACTTCATTTACCTGCTCCTCTTTCATTGCTGTCATCTCAGACTGTACTGCACTGGTCTACAAGATGTAAAAAGAAGTTCTATTAAAAAACCATGATATGTGATGTGGGTAAATCCGTGCACTTCCCTTTCATGCTGTGAAATAATTTTAGAGAGACCAAGATCTAAACATAGATAAATAATATTTCCCTTCCAAACAATTTCCGCCCCACACCTCCTCGCTCCCACAAAAACATAATAATTATCAATTGACACGTACTCAATGATAATAAAGAGATCTTGGCTAGATTGCTAATTTATGATATTGCTCCTACATAAACGTTCATAGATTCCTATAAAAAAAATGTAATTGTTACCCGACTCCGAGTAAATTAAACTAAACACTGTCAAGGCACAAGGATGTCATGGGAGGGGATTGCTGTGTTTTTTTTTTCTGAGATGGGGGCTCACTTGGTTTGGCCCACACTGGTTTATAATGTTTTGAGTTGTGCACAACTCTATTTTTCTAAATCCTTATACTAATATCAAAAATCATTTAATAAACAAATCTATTCTCTCCCTTTGCTTTTAAGGTTTCTTTAAATTGCAAAACCAAAGGTTGCTATTTTTTTAATTTTTTTATTTTAATTTTTTCATTTTTTTAAAGAGCGTAACAGTTTGTTTGCATTATATTCATCTGCACGCTAGTTCCTCAATTACATTTATAGCAGTAAACAAAAACAAAGGTAGGGGTAGGTGTAGCTATGACACAGCCCGTTGCGAACAGCGGGTGGGTCCGGTTTAGGGGTAGGTGTAAAAAATTTCGGCATCGACCTGTCAAGAGGTCAACATATATAACTTATAGGGGTACGGTAAGCCTAGTAGGTAGGTTTGCCTCGATCGGCCAAGAAGACACCTGACAAGCATAAACAACAAAAAAATAAATACAAAAAGATGTCCATGTATGAAGGAATGTATCTTTGCTTTTTTTTCCCCATCTTATGGGGGCGCCTGCACCCTCCATCCCCACCCGATCCACGCCAGATTTGACTGAGACTTATTTTAGGATGGGCCTAGATCTAGACCTCATCTAGGCCTGGATCTAGATCTAGATCTAATTGGCCTCCTAGCTGCGCTTGCTATCTGTGTTATTTTTGGGCAGACGTAAAATTTCATGAAGTTTAGTGAGTGCAAGTCAATAGACAATAGGCCTACCGAGCACTGCAGAACGAAAGTGATCAGTTGAGGTTTATGCACAATTTGAGGTTTAAGCACAATTTGAGGTCTGGAACCAGGCAAATATTGAGGCGATTAACTGTTAGTTGTGTTTAGGCCCTATTAATATATCAATGTCAAAAACATCGTTAAGGCTGACTGCAATTGGGGGGCGGGGGATGGGAGCAAAGAATCTAACTTAGATCTACTAGTATTCTGTTTTTAATGCAGCACTCACATCAAGGTTCACTAACTCCAGATTTAACTTAGATGGCAAGGCTTTGCCGTTGTTTTGCTTGTTTTTGCTGTTGTCTAGAAATCTGGTCTACAAAGTCGTTTGTAAAGCCAGGAAAAATAAAAACTAAAGACAAAGTTGGAGTTCAGCTCAGTCTACAGTTTGGAGTTCGATCTAACGTTAGATCTAGAATCTTGGCATCTCTAGATCTGGATCTAACGTTAGACCCAAGATCTAGGGCCTAGAGGAGATCTATACAGTCTAGTCTATTCGGCTAGACTAGAGTCTAACTCGCCCTAGGCTATAGTAATAGATCTAACTTAGCCCTAGAATATCTATTAAAAAACTTTCTGATGATTAATATTAGGGATGGCCAAACAAAAGCAAAAAGCCACTAGAACGGTTTTCACTTCACTGTATGGATGTAGTCACCAATGCATTTACAATGCAAACAATAACCCATGCACTGCCTACTCGATAATACACAGGCAGAGAAACAGCAAAATTTTCAATAAGAAACAGCTTTCGAAATTGTCTTTTGGCCAGTGGTAAATATCAATCATTTTTATTCCTAATTGGTCAGTTTCTTCCTTAGAAAATACCTCAGCAGAAGATCAACTTCTCCTGTTGGAAAAATTGATATAAAAAAAACTACAGCGTGTTCAAAGTGATGATTCTGTTTGATGTGTGTTATGACTAGAATTTCTCATGATTGGAATAGATTCAGATAAGGAGAAGTAACTTAGATATTTATAAAATTTCACTATTTTTTAACAAAAAATGTATTGGGGTGAAAAACAAAGAACAATGTTTACCACTGGCCATTATAGTTTAAAATTACCTCTACCCTGTCTAACACTCAGCTCTGATCCACACCACCATGAAATAGCCCATTGTCTAGGGTGTTCTATTGAAACATGCCCTATGGAGTATTTTCCACGGTGGTCATATGGATCACACACGGTTACATTATAGTGAAACTTGTAAAGTGTTCTAGCAGCTCATTGGTAATCTGAGACACTCTTTGGGTCATATCTTTGAAACGGAACATCCAATTGTGAAATTCAAGTACCAAAGGGCGATTCTTTGAAAAGTGAACCTTTTTGGGAAAAATAAAGTTTTGTCCTTTTTGTTTTTAAGCTGCACATTCATATAGATCATTGTCTGAAGTTTCATGAAATGCATTTTTTATCTTAATTTTACAAATTTTTTCATGCTCATTTGCATAAATTAACATGCAAAAATTTTGAATAGAAAAATGGTACGTAAATATCATTTGTTTGACCCTGACTTGATGGTATATGCTGGTCTCCTTACTTTGATTATTGTCATTATACCATTTTTTTAAACTTCATTCCTTTAAATTTAAATGAAAATAATGTGTTGAATTGATTGTTTTAAGATAATTAACTAAAGAAATCAATTGCCATCAAATGTCCACACGTGACCAAAAACACGAAAAGTTAACGCCCCCGAAAACCCATGGTTCCTTTTTTATTACAATTTTTCTCCAAAGCTAGAATAATGTGCCTTGCATCTCACCAAATATGAAGCCATATAGCTTTTAATTTAGTTATTAATTAACTTTGAAATTGGTCCACACGTGACCCCGGGTCACGTTGTGTGACCAACTATGGTCATGCCTTTAAAAAAAGGGACCAGGCTATTCGGCCATTCTTTGAAAAGTGAACCTTTGGGACAAATAAATTTTGCTTTTTGATTTTAAGCTGCATATTCAAATAGAGCAATGTCTGAAGTTTCATGAACTGATGTTTTTTCGTGATTTTTGCAATTGTTCATCTCATTTGCCTAAATTAACATAAAGGATAATTAATGGAAAAACGGTAAATAAAATATCATTTTTTAACCTGACTGGAATGGATATGCTGACTTCCTTACTTGGATTACTGTCATTATATTATTATTTACCTCTATTCCTTTTAATCTAACCCAAAAAATAATGTTGTTAAATTGATTATTATTAAGATAATCAACCCTGGAAATGAATTGCCCTCAAAATGCCACACACAAGTAACCAGAAAACACAAAAAGTTTATGCCCCGTCTTAACCATGGCTCTTGGTATTATCATAATTATTTCTTCAAAGCTAGATTTAATGTACCTTGCATCTCACTAAATATGATCCATGACAAGTTTTAAATTTGATTATTAATTAGCAAACAAATTGGTCACACACGTGACCCGCTGGGTGGGGGGCGGTCATAAATTCTGATTATTTTCACTTTCATTGGCTGAAATTAATTAATTTAGCATTATTATGCTCAAATGGTTTTGCAATAATTTTTGCGAAAAAAAAACAACAAAAAGAACAAACAAACAACAAACAAAAGGTCGAAAAAACAAAGAATACAAAGAAATTCATAAAACAATGAAATACACAAGGAATTAGTTCGATGTCATTTTTTTTTTCCAAGTACAATGGTTAGGAATCCTATAAAGATTATGCAAACACAAAATTAGCATTCCAGAAGCTGTAGTTTGTCAATTAGAACAAAAATTATGATTTCATGCAATGCGTAAATTAACATAATTAATTCATATAAAATAAATTATTATTATTAGGGAAAATTAACAATGCCTTCTTGTAGTTATATCACACACTACCATCGTGCAAATTTTCGGCGCGCTCGCGAGATCAACAGCCAAGATCTTATAGGGGGCATCATGGCCCCCCTCCCTTACCCGCCCCTCCCCCAGTCTTGACAGCTACCAAAACACCCCATTGACTGACTAGGGTTGAGTTTATAAAATTTTTACCACAGCGGGATATAGTAATTGCTCAAAATGTACATTTATTGCATAATACATGATATATTCATTTTTCTGTACAATTTGCCATAGGTCACACACGTACCCACTAAATGTCACACACGTGACCCGACATCACGATTAAAAATAATAGAATAAAAAAGAAATTTCAGAGATATTCTCCTATCCAGTGGTATTTTTGGTTAACAGGTGCCATAATGCAGTCGTCTCACAGCAATAAGAAATATTTCATTTTTAAAACTCACAGGAATTCAAAATGAAATTGAACTTTCAAAATCATGCTGTTCTGTGAAGTCACACACGTGACCCACTTCTTTTGACCTCTGACCTTGAACATGCATATTGTAAATATCAAAAAATATTTACAATGATAAGCCAACAAAATATTAGCATTGATATAACATTAAATCAGTATATTTTTAAAATTGTTAGAGTTATAGCCTATTAAAGTCAAGATTTTGCATAATTTCGGTCACACACGTGACCAAGAATGGTCCCAAAATGTTTCTTTTAAAATGCTCTATCAAATAAGCCTAGCAAAAACAACTTAGAAATAACTTAAAATTTTAGTGGACATCCCTATTAATATGACTGAGCCAAGTCAAGACCCGGGTAAAAGACCAGCGGCAGACACACACCGGCACTAGACTATATATCTAACGTTAGGCATAGTCTAGGCAGAAATATTCCACCGTTCTCGGAATATTTTCTAATATTTTATTATTTTTTTTAGATTTTCCCATCGACCTTTTCATGTATAATTAAGCATTCAGTTTTAACCAATGCAATCCCAAAATAGCGACTGAATCCTTCGGTCTATCTAACAAACAGTTAGATTTCTAGACTAGGGTCTAGTCTAACGTAGAGTAGACTTGGCTATAGCCTAGATATAAGTTAGACCTAAATTTATAGCCTCGAAGTCTAAATTCTATCAATGACCATGGCATTATATTTGACGGACCTTATCACTTTTTATGAGATGCCCCAATTAAAACTCTAATCCAGCTGATCAGGTAAAAGGCAAGTTCATCCAATGCTAAAATCAGCTCAGACCCCAATCAAAACCTATGTATGGGACTACATGCACAAAAGCTGGGCCGCGACTATAATTGAACAACGCACAATGTCATCAAATTACTTACAATCATATCCAATCTCGTGCATACTTCTGACATCAATTTGTCCCTTTAATCCAGGTCGATATGCTGATGAAATATTATTCTCCAACATCCTGGCACATTGAAGGAGGACCTCTTCTAACTATTTTGTCTCCTAGAAATCTTTGCAATAACTAGAATTATCGCAGCCTGCGATAACCAAAATTTTTGAACATGTTCAAAACCTTGCGATGCAAAGCGATGGCCTTGCGATGGCTCAAATATCGCTTGGTATCGCATCGCAGAACCCCTCACACTGCACGATACCAAGCAATCCTCTGCGATGCGACGCGATATCGCAGCCAATCGCACAGTGTGAGACGGGCTTTACCCAGTCCAGGGCCTAGCCTCCTGTAGGCGAGGGAGATGGACTCCTCCCATCTCCCTGCCCATTTGCAGCGCATAGACTTTGCAATTATTTACATGTGCCAGATATGGTCAATTTTGAGAAGTAAACATGCATTTCAGTAATTTATTTATCTCTTGAGTCTTGTACAATTTGTACTAGGTTGCCCGCCGCCCGGTCATCGAAGTCTATAAGAATAATAGTAAGAATAGATTTGAGATTGTCACACATCGAAATGTCTAGCTCGTACCTACAGAACTAACTTAAAGCCTGCATTTTGATTTTTGGGCGCTCTGATTAGCTATCGCGTGAAGCTCCGCTTTTCCTGGTTGCGATGACTGAAGTGCTTTGAGTTTGACCATAACTGAACAACGAGATTCAGCTGTTCCCCGAAATGGCGAAAGACCACTTTTATCGTGCGTGCTATCAATCGTTACCAACTTGGACCATTTCGCAAGAAAAACTGCAAGACTTGACTTCACAAAACCTGTTACCGGAAAGCCACTGTCACAACACTTTTTAGTATAAAGAAGAGAAATATAACTAGGAACTTCGACGAATCGAACCGTGCATTCCGATGATGGAAATAAAACCAAAGCAAAGGAAAAAATGAGGACTTACCAAAAAAACAAGTGACGAGTCTAAATTTTATTGTGACAATTGTTCATTCGAAGGCACAATGGTAGTGTATTTCATATGCTAATGTGATCATTCGAGCGTCATGCATATTTGTGGAGTAAAACTTTCAACGTGTATCAGTAGTCTGTAGGCTTCCCATATTTATTTTCTTAATATTATGCACACAGCACAGAAGGCCCTAGACCGACTAGTTCCCGTCGCAAAGCGACGTAGACCGAGGCTGCTCTGTCTTCATCGTATTACGATGAGGACAGAGCAGCCTCGGTCAAGTAAAAGCGACGGGGACTGACTGATGATTAGTTGTTGGGCTGGAATACCCCGAATCTCTCCAAAGTATATATTTTTAAAATTGATAATCACATTGAATTTATGTAAAAACTACCAAGGATACAAGAGCAGAGAGGTTTTTCCACATATTTATGTTGTCATAACAGTGAGTGATTGGTATTTGAAGGCAAAAATCAGTTCCAAACACGTAACTTGTGTTCATATCGCAAGTACGGTACATGGCGATATAAACCTGTGGTTGAGAGCGCTGTCTGCTAGCAAGCTAGCTAGGTGGCTATAGCACTCCGTATGCGCTGCTGTTCAAAAGCACAGCGATTTGTTCTACTTCCGGGTCAACCCACCAACGGTATTCCACGTATAATTTAATTTCCCTTCTACAGCGCTATCTATAGTTAAGAAGGCCCTTTTTTGACGGTGTAGAGCTACCAAGTCTCACTCATTTAGGGTCCGTCTCAGGATCTCACCATTGGCCTCAAAACCCTAAAAATCAGCAGTCTTGTCGTGCATTAAACCCTGTGAGTACGATGTTGTCATGCAGGCGATCATTATATACAAGATAGCTTACTACATGCAACATGTGTAGCGTGCGCGGCAACCCCTCCTACGTGTACAAATTACTACTGCGCGTGCGCACATATAGTAATGCATGCGCACTGCTTCTTAAACACAATGCGAATTATCGCACGGACATTTTTTTTTTGGAACTTGGTATCTCTGACGGTGTAGCCTGATTGTAAACCAACCCATATTGCAATTAATAGATTATCCTAATTTATATTGAGGTAGGTTTATAGCTGGTTTCACTAATTATGTTGAGAAGTGTCCTCCGCAACCAAGAGGGTGACAGGCAGCCTGAGATTGATTTGCAGCCATATGTGGCCCTGGAGCTAGGCCCCTTCACAGATTGAAGCTTTTGGTCTAGCTGAGCTGTAGGCAGAAGCCAGAAATAATCCAGAAAAGAAATTATATTTTTTTTATATTCAAAAGATGTTAATCAATATGTTTAAACCTGCAAACCATAAATAGAAAATGTTGGTAGGTCCATGTCTGCACACAATGTCTTTCAGAGGAGCCACCATGTTGAACCCTTTACCTGCCACATACTTAAACTGGTTTATATTTTGTCTTTTAAACAGCCAAAATCCTAGTATATAGGGTTCAACTGAAGTGCTATCTTTGTACGCAGCCTTCTTCTAACATGGAGTCTCATCAACCTAGGGTCATCTTGGTGTTCAGTGGAAAGCGCAAATCTGGAAAAGATTTCACCTGTGCCCTGCTAAAGGAAAGGTGAGAGAGTGAGTTTACAGGCGCCGATCAGAAGACGGACTTTAAAAGACCGTTGACGGAGTAAATACAACCTTACATCGATTGAAAGCTAAGTAGGCGTATAAACATAAATACCCCCAAAATAAATTAAATTTTCATAACATCATTCATAAAAAGATGATCGAACCTCAACCAGGCCATCCCTCCCAAGTACTCGTAAAAGTACCCCTATTATATAATGCGGCTGATGACGTCAAAGAAGTTTAAGGGAATGCTACTGCCAGGCATGATTGGGTTTCGCCTTTAGAAAACACGTTCGTATTGCTATGTCAGAACAATAGAATTCTAGCACACATGGGGTCTCATCAACCTAGGGTCATCTTGGTGTTCAGTGGAAAGCGCAAATCTGGAAAAGATTTCACCTGTGCCCTGCTAAAGGAAAGGTGAGAGAGTGTAGTTTACAGGCGCCGATCCAGAGACGGACTTTAAAGACCTTTGACGGAGTAAATACAACCTTACATCGATTGAAAGCTAAAGTAGGCGTATAACATAAATACCCCCAAAATAAATTAAATTTTCATAACATCATTCATAAAAAGATGATCGAACCTCAACCAGGCCATCCCTCCCAAGTACTCGTAAAAGTACCCCTATTATATAATGCGGCTGATGACGTCAAAGAAGTTTAAGGGAATGCTACTGCCAGGCATGATTGGGTTTTGCCTTTAGAAAACACGTTTGTATTGCTATGTCAGAACAATAGAATCTAGCACGGGGTCTATTGTTCTGACATAGCAATACAAACGTGTTTTCTAAAGCCGAAACCCTATCATGACTGGCAGCAGCATTCCCTTAAACTTCTTTGACGTCATCAGCCGCATTATATAATAAGGTACTTTTACGAGTACTTGGGAGGGATGGCCTGGTTGAGTGTTCGATCACCTTTTTAATGAAATACTTTCTAAATGGAAGATAAAAATGCTAAAAGGAAAATGAAAGGCTAGAGCAAAAACCCCTTAATAAGTCGAGCCATACTCCACTTTACTAAATAAAACTTAAATGAAGAAAATCCGTTGACTATATCCGAAGATATTGCCAGCTCAAACTTCAACTCAACTTGATTTTGAGATTACCACGGAAGATGCCATCTTGCCGATATTTGCATATTTCTCCCATGGTCCTCTGCGATATTTGACGTCACTGACGAACAACTCGCACGATCGACGAAACAAGCTCAGCTGATCGCCCAGCCTAGCCACGCGCGTTTTGTGTGTTTTGTTTACGTGCAGTCGGCTCCGCCAAGATGGTGTACTGTCATGCATTTGGCTGTCGGAATCGGTCCGATAAAGGCGCAAAATATAGTTTTTTTTTCGGTTTCCCGACCCACAAAAGAGGCCTGAGATATCTGAGAAATAGAAATACTAAGCAAAGTAGTCTGCTGCGCAATTTTACAATAAAAGAAGCAAAAGGACACAATCAGATTGATAAAGTTGAATGTTTCGATGTGCGGTGTACTCGGCGTTTGATGAAAGCAATGGCGCACGTACGCGTCCGTCGAGCCAGCCAGTGTTAGCGACCAGACCAGAGACAGGATCGCTCCCGATACCAGCCCGGCCGGCTGCCACAGCGGGCGGTAGCGACGGTGAAAAGCAGCTTTGGCTAGCTTTCTGAAAATGCGCACGCATACGCGTCCAGTTATTGTTGAATTGATGATCGTAAATTTAGAGTTGTATTTTATAAGTTTGAATAGAAACAAAATAATAATAATGTAAAACATGATACTATAATATTCAATTATTCAATATGTCTCTTTATAATTTATAACTTATATATATTGTGATTCGGAAAATTAAATCGTGATTAGTGTATGATAGTGTGTACAAAACATAGCTGAGTGGGGTTGTTCGCAAGTGACGTCACAGTTTGCTCCAGCCCAGCAAACATGGCGACCTCCGCTGAGCGATGTCTAACCCAAGGTAACCCAACTTTGGAGGGATGGTTCTCCTTCCTTGGAGATCAGATTTTGGTGGTTGATGGCTTATTTTGACTGTCATATATGAAAGATTGTTACCATGGGGTTGTAGCTCTAGAGTTTCATTTCCTTAAATGGGAAATTGTTGTATTAGGAAGAAATATTAGTTTTCGTTTTATATGTAATTTTGGTTTTCATTTCTCGGTCCGGTCTGGGACTTTAACGGGGGGCGAAAAGGTACCTTAGAATTTGTTCACATTATGCTGGACAACCAAAAACGTAGATCAATTTTTTTTTTCACGTCACGCTGGCGACGTGATAAGCGGTGGGGGGGGGGGGTGGGGTCATCATATAGGGGTACGGTCGGGTCATCCTATCGTTCGGTCCCGAAGAATTGACAAGCAAAAAAATAAAAAATAAAGAAATAAAAATAAGGTTATTAATGTAACGGGGTGCGTTCAAAAGGTTTATGTAAAAAACGTATGCTGTTTTTCCATTCTTATGGGGTGTGTCCGCACCTTCCGCCACACACCCCCCCCTGGATCCGCGCCTGGTTTACCTGTTTGAATGAGAAAACTTTATTTTTTAGAGAATAAATGCATAAATTTTTTTACAATTAAAGTTGTCAAAGTTGTTTTGAAAAAAAGTATGTTATGTACATTATGTATAGGCTCCTACTATTAATTTTGATTGTTACCTGCGACAAGTGCCTCTGAATCACTACATGTTTACTTTTAAGTTTCACTCTAAAATGAGAGGTTTGATAGTAATCTGTAAATTTTAAATTTGAATTTATAGCCATATTTTTAAATATCTTATTCAGAATTACTTGAGAAATTATTTCTTGTCTTTTACAGAGATTATGTTACACATAGGAAAAAAGTTTATAATTTCATTTGAAAATTGAATCTACAGTCTGTGTCAAATAAGATGGTACAAGTGGAAAACATTTTTTTATAGTATGAAGATTAATCACAGCCTGCTATTGTTTGGTATTTTCAAAAAGCAGGAAGATCAGGCTTTCACCTGCAATTTTTTTCATCACATTTGGTGTTGTAATTTCTGAAATATGACTAGTTTTCTACAATCAAGAAAAATCCATTTTTCGCACGTCGTCCCATGCCTTTGTGTATAGTTTTCGCATATTGGCCATGAAGTGCTCAATTTCGATTTGTTCCTCGTCGCACAAAATTTAGCATAACTTTTGTTTCACGAAAGCAAATTATACAGAACAAAGCGCATCAGCAAGGAAAATTATTTGGCTTTATTTTGGTACCACATACACACATTATTTGAAAATATTTCACACCTAAATATTTTTTTTCCGACTGTAGCGTTTTTTTTTTACACAGACTGTACATTCAATTATTGTATGATATTGATCAGACTGTTGGCATTTAGGGGAAGATGGGATGCAGATTTCCCTATTTGTTGACACCCTGATAACCTGACACCCTGAGAGTGGACATTAACCATAATCCTATGGTTTAGTGTTACTGTAGCGGCAAGGCTATATGTTTTGGTTGTATGCATTTTATACACAGATAGGCCTATTTATGCACAGTACCAAGGGAAAAGGTAATAAGAGCAAACAAAGTTCATGTTTAGAATGGAATTAGCAAGTTTAAGTTGATTAAAAACAGTGTTCTCTTTGTGCTCCTTGTTTGCACTGCTTCCTGAAGTACATAGGCCTACTGTCAGTAGTATGAGGTGTAGCCTCTTAGAACAAAGAAAGTAACTTCAGAAGTTGCAGTAAAGCCCAAAGTGTGCAGTTGAGAAAAGTAATCTTCCCATTTAAATTGTGAAATTCCCAAGGATTGCAAACAGTTGGTAAGTTAAATTTGCATTATTATGTGCTGACATACATTTGTATATGTCACAATACTAGGTTAAATAATTTAATTTGTAATTTCAGTATTTTAACTCTTTGCCTGCCAAATTCGACTATAGTCACAATTGTACTTATTAACTATACAATTGTAATAATTCATTTTCTCTGTAATGGCTGGGCTAAAAGATCTGAAAATCACTGATAATGCGAGGGCCGGGCCTGAGGCATAATCTCTCCTAGTTCATACTAAGCAAATATTGTTATACTATTTTTAATAATTAAAGTGAAAAGTCTTCTTTTTTATGCTTAAAATTAATGTGGCGGACAAAGAGTTAAGCTCAAAGTTTATTTCTTTCATCAGCACACAACATCTGAATCTTAGCTACTGAAATATTTCTATTTCCTGAAGGGTTTTAGCCCTGAATGAAATGTGAATATTCAAGTAGCTAAGATTCAGATCATTTTTTTGCAGATGTTGTGTGCTGATGAAAGAAATAGATAGAAAGGAAGTTAAAGCTGTTATTTCAGGACTTGTCTAAAGTTGTAGTGTGCTTGAACATAGCAAAGAGAAGGTTACCTGTAGCTCTGTGAAGGAGCTACAATTACGCTGTCAGGGGGTCAACAAAAGGAAAAACTCCATTTGGTTGCAGATACATTTTTTTAATTAATTTTTTTATTTCATGTTTAAAATACAGATTTGGAAATGTTTGCACTATTCTGACTCTCTCTGCTCCGTTGAAACAACAATATGCAGAGGTATGTACCTGTAAATGTGGAATTATAATTTTCACACCCAGCATGTTTTCTTATATGTTATATTCAGTTATGTTGCCTTGATGTTGTCTTTGAAAAGAAAGAAAAAGAATTATTGAAAAAATTTAGACAAGAGACCACATTGATTTTGTACTTGAATGACAGTTATTTATTTCTTAAAAATTATATGCTATCGATATCCATTTTTATATTTTTCAGCAAAAAATAAAAAATAAGAGTAAAATGAATAAATACTTGTGAATTTGTAGACAAAAGACTCTTATATTGGTTAAGTTAATACAAGCCTAATAGTGAGAGTTAATCCAAGATATTTCTGTCTTAAAAGAATTTCAATAAAAGTATTCTCTGTTGATGCCTGAGCATCTCATAATGATAACATCTTAATCTTTGCATCCTCAGAAAAAAGGATTATTTTCAGATTATATCTGGGTTAAACGTTTGGTAAATCTGAAAAAAATAATCTTCCAAATTCTTAATTTACATTGAGATAGACTCGTAACTTAAGTAAATTAAATTTAATTGAATTGTCATAAGTATCATGTATCATAATTATTAATGTTAAGTATTATGTATGATGTACCCCCTTATTTGTGTTATGTATTATTTTAATGTTAAGTATTATAATTGTAATTGTAATTAAGTGTAAAGTAGCTTTTAAATTAAATTATGTACACAGCGCATTTGAACATTATAATGGAAAATGCGCTATATAAATTATTATTATTATTATTATTATATAAAATATGTCTATATGAAATGAATATGAAATATATATCAGCTGGAAATAAAGAGATCTAAAAATCATTAAATATGTGCATGAATATAACTAAATATTTATGGTATCAAAAGGTCGGGTGAATGAGTTACCCAGTGTATTTTCTTTTTATATATTTTTCATGAAACAACTTTACAGTAATTCATTATACTAGTTTTCTGATTTAAAATCAGCTAAATCTATGATATGATCAAATCTTAGGAAAGTCTATTATAAGGGAAATAATATCACTGGCATTAGAGGTCACTAGACCTGCTCTAACAGACAAATTCAAAATTTCATAAAGATTCAACTTGTAAAAAAAAAATTGGTGGAACAATCCCTTTGCTTGTTTTATAGTTGGAATGTTTCATAAGTTATAATTCATATAATTGATAATATTCATAAGATATAATTCATATAATTGATAATATTCATAAGATATCATTCATATAATTGATAATATTCAATATTACTAAATCTGCAATAAACGCTTTTTCAAAGGGGATTAAGTGAATTCCAAAACCATGTGCAAAAGAGATCGAAATGAATAAAATTCTATTGCTCTGACCGTAAAAACAAAGTACTCAACGTTTCAGATACAATGAAAGCCATTTTCTATCTTAAAACAATGAAATTTCAAACGAGGATAAGAATACGGCCACGCATGATTAATTTGCTACCGCTCTGTTGCAAGCTTAGCAGCCTGGTAGGCACAGGGACTTCACAACAGGAAATGCGGTGTACGTTGTGCTGCATTGAAACGCACACGGTTTTCAAAAGCATCTTGGAATGGTTTTAAAAATTTGAGTTTAAAATCATAGATATCTCGAAAATAAAGCAAGCAATTCGACTGCAATTTTTAAAGGAATACCAGACTGAACTGTGTATAATCATGTTGGCAAAATGAGCTAAATCCAATAAATTGCAATTTGAATATCATTCAATGTTACTGCATCCCTTTAATATTCTCTTCTATGGAATTCTTAGCTCCATGGCCTTGACTATGAGCAGCTCCTATCAGCATCATCCTACAAGGAACGTTATAGAGAGGACATGGTGGTATGGGGAGAGAACAAACGTAATGAAGATCCAGCAGTATTCTGCAGACTTGCTACTCAAGATGTTTCTTCTCATTGTAAGGTAGGTGGGATATAGCACAAAACAGAGACGTAACTTGCTGACAGAAGCTTTTCGGTCTTGCACTCATTGGAGTCGACGCAAAAATGAAACAGAAATGCGAAACAATCAATATTACCGAGGTAAACAATGTTTGTTTCGCATTTCTGTTTCATTCTTTCTTGACTCCGATGAGTGTAAAACCTAAAAGCTTCAGTCAGCAAGTTATGTCTCTCCTTTGTGCTATATTTAAATTTTGTGTTACTAAACCATCTGTTTAGGTAGGATACCTTGAACAGGGCTGTGAGAGCTCCGCTATTTAGCGGAAATCCGCTATTTTGATTTTTTTGCGCAATTTTAATTTCCGCTTTTTCCCCCTCTAAATGTGGTGTTAAAATTCCGCTAATTTTATTGACAGAAACGGCTGGTAATCAGACTAATACCACAACCGCTGCTCCCCGACCAAGCCCACAAAGAGCAATGCGGTACATGCACATGCAGCTAGTATAGCGAGGCGCAGCGAACGTGAATGCATGTGGGATTGGTTTTTTTTTCGCGATCGCGAGAATATGCATATGCACTGCGAACGTGTGTGTGAAATCAAGTGTGTTGTGGCGGAGAATTTCAAAATTCAAGTGCTTTATCGGAGGAATTGGAGCTGAATTGCCATAGCATGCAGGAAGTTTGATACGACTTTATTAATCACTTCATGGACCTTCTGAATTAGCTCCGGATCTACACGATATCAGTGTCAAAATGTCGGTGGAACATAAGTGTGTGATTGTTCATCGCGGATCGGTTTTGGATACTGACGAGGACAAAAAGTGCAAAGACATTACAAATCCATGGAAGTGGTTGAGTACATTGAGTACAGCGTGAATCAAGACGGTCAGCTTCAAAGACTAGGAGACACCATCAGAAAAATAAAAAAAGCTGGCGTTGCTATGTGTGTTTTGTGTCATAAGGAAATCAAATATGGCTCGCGTGGAAGAGTTGCCCTTGTGCAACATGTGACTAATAGACCCTAGTGCTCATTTAAATCTGTTAAAAATGCAGAAAGGAAATACTTTGCTTCCCGGTGAGTAATCATTAATAAATGAATCACATGTACACAAGGCTTTGTTTTTTTTTTCATCTTCTAGGGTATAAAATCAGTGTTCAAATTGCTTGTAAACTAAAGGAAAAGGGCCTAAATGTAGATGTAAAGTTTAAAAAAGTCCCTACCGTGGGAGGGGGGATACCCCCCTCCCACACCTACCCCCCCCTCGGTCGCTTCGCTCCCTCGCAGGATTTCAGCTATTTTTTCAAAACCCCACTCACAGGCCTGCTTGAAGAGAATGAAAATACTGAACTAAAAATGATATGGCTTGTGCATCTGTCACATGGCCATGTATTGCCCAAAAGAATGATATTTTTTGTCTTTTATGCTGTTCTCACACTTCAGAAATGCATGATGATTCTCAATATTGGTTTATAATAATCCATTCAAAATGCAGTTCATGTCCTTTTCACCTTTAGATTTGTGGTCATCATCAGATGTTGCGTCACAGTGACCAGGAAACTTTGTGCCGACATGAACTGCAGTTTTAACAGATATTAACCAGATTAAAAATTCTGCTTAGTAATGAGAACTGTCACAATGGATAGTCCAATCAGGTAGCACAATCTTATGGACTATATCTTGTATTTGACTGTGTTTTGAAGTAGGTGTGGTTGATCAGTGATGCCAGACGCAAGACTGACATTGCTTATTTCAAGGAGACCTACTCAGATCGAGCCAAGCTAGTCAGGGTCCAAGCTGCCGAGCCTGTGAGAACTTCAAGAGGCTTTGTCTTCAAGGAAGGTTAGTAATTGTATGTAGCCCTCAGTCAAAAAGTTAAAGTACCATTTCAATAGCGTTGTCCTAGATAGATGAAGGAGACAGGAAGGGTAAATGGCTCTAAAATAGCAGAAATTAACGGTAAATGCTATTAGTCAACTTAGAAACTAGTAACAAAATCGTATATGTCTGTTTTCACGATTATTATTAAATGTTGCATGAAAATATCACAGGGGCTTCCATTTGGTTGTCCATAACTAATTTAAATTTGAAAAAGAAATTGATCCAATTTCCATAGAAAGCTATCTGAGACAAAAATTGCAAATAATGATATTTCTTTCCATTTTGATGGAATATCAAAGCCTCATGGAATACTTTTTAATGATTGAAATGCTTTGTATTCCTATATACAGTCTGTGTAAAAAAAAATGGTACAGTCAGAAAAAAATTATTTAGGTATGAAATCTTCTAAAATGATGTATAAATGTGGTACCAACTTAAAGCCAAAAGATTCTTCTCGCTGATGCACTTTGTTTTATATAATTTGCTTTTGTAAAACAAAAGTTATGCTAAATTTTGTGCGGCAATGAGCTAATCGAAATTACACACATCTATTGTCTTGGTGCGCTAAATTCATGGCTATTATGTGTGAAACCCATAGAGAAGCATACGCAAAATACAGTTTTTCTTGATTATAGAAAACTGGTCATATCTCAAGATCTACAGCACCAAATGGGATGAAAAAAATTGCAGAAGAAAGCCTGGTTTTCCTACTTTATGGAAATATCAAACACTTTTCGAATGTGATTAATTTTCATACTTAAAAACAGAAGTTTTCCAACTGTACCATTTTATTTGACACAGACTGTATAGTATTCAAATGTATTGTGCTTGAGTTTCCTATCCTTGGTAACACATCCTTGATTAGACCAAGTGAGAAGTAGACCGATAAGACCGATGAAACAAGTGGGTTTAGCCAATGTGGTTTTATGTGGCAACCAGAAATACGTCAAAATTTTGTGTCCTGTGTAAGATCAGACTTCTGCTTCAGAATAAACACTAAAACTAGCACTGAAAATAAAATCATGTGAGATAACTCTGATTTAGCTCAACTAGTTGGGTTGACCGCCTGGAATGCTCCTAAATGAGTGGAGATTGTGCACTGTAAAGTGGAGGATCGTATTGAATCCAATGACCGGGGTAATAATATACTGTAAGCGCTTTGGTCTTAACAGGTAAAGTGTTTTATAAGAAACCAGTATAATTATTATCTTGTCGTAGATTCACATTGTCTCAAATCTTATTTTTATCCCCCTAACCCAGGAGTGGATGACAGTGAGACAGAGTGTGGCCTGGATGAGGGCGTGTCGTGGGATTATGTAATAACCAACGATGGCGACATGGATGACCTGAATAGACAACTCACACATCTGATCAGCGACATCAATGACGGTTTGGTTCATGAAATAAAAATAGATGGATCATGACGCTAGACCAGCCATAAGCTGTATATTTTTTCTGGTATTGTATCTAATGTATGTTGCAATATATTTTTATATGAGATCAGGTATCTGTCTAAGCATAGTCAAAGAAATGTTATACTCTGTAATGAGCTTTGTGAAGATAAAGTTGGTGTATATGAGAGCTGTAATCTTGATAAATTGGTTGCTGTAAAATATAGCTTCTTCAGAGACCTTTCCTGAAATCAACTAATTGAATGCAAAGAAGGATAAGCTTTTGTGTTAAATTTAGATCTAATTTGGTACGTAAAGTCTTCCAAACATTCCTTTCTTTCTGCATTCCACTATAAACCTTTCCTATGAAGATGAAACACAGATATTTGTTTTCTTTTATGATGGTCATTATTATACTCCTGATTTGCCACAGTCTGAGTTAGGACTTCATAATGCCAAACTCAAAACATACATACATGAGTAAAAAATGTTCAGTTCGCAATTTAATGCCACTTTTCATTGTATTGGTATTCATAGATATAATTGGTATCTACTTTCTCATTAGTCAAAGCATATGGAAATATATATTCTTTCTCATTAGAAATATACCGGTGTAATGAACACCTACATATGATAAAGTTTAGTTGACATTCATAATTAGATTGCTAGTCTGCAAGCTCACACTCTATTTTGGCACATAAAAAATGCACAAGTGTGAAGTGACATTAACTACAGATTTATTCATCAGTAATCCCAGACTCTATTTTGAAAATATGTTATTTCCTAAATCAAGCCTAATCCACCCGCCCCCCCCAAAAAAAATCAACAACAACAAAAAGTGATAATGGAAAACTATTTTAGTTTCAGTAATGAATTAAGATTTATTGAGCTGATAAAGATTAAGATATGTATGGATTATAGGTTTCCTAAAAGACACGTTAGAATTACAGCACAAATTATGCAAGTGTATGCCATTGCTACTTATGCACACCATGCTGACAAATAATTCTACAGATTTATAATTTATTGTATGAATGGGAAAAAGAACATACTTCCATAAGCAAAGTACAGTATTCCTTCAAAACTGCAATATTCTTCCAAACGAGTGTTTACTGTATAAAATGATATTTATCATTTCAAGACCTGAAATTTGATTGACTTCGCAAAAAGCGAATACGTTTATTTTCCCAAATATGAAAATAACCTGTAAAGAAATCCCCTTTACAAAATATAAAATAAACATAAGGAATCAATTATTGTTCCCTGCTTGTTTCACTGGAACAGGTTACAATAATCAAAATACTACTTTATTGACGATTTTTGTAGATGAGGATTACTATGGACCCCTTTCGATATCCTATTTGATCGTCTCAGACCTACCCATCCTGCACTTCACCTCTATGTCAAAGGGTGCTAGTTGTGCAACCCACCTAGACTCGGTAGCTCCTAACTTTGCTTTACATAGATGCGCCAAAGTGTTGTTATCTACCAGCATGATATAATGAGCCCCCATAATATCACATGCAAACCTTTCGGTCACGGCCCATTTAAGAGCAAGTAGTTCAAGCTTTAAACTACTCAAGTCAGCATAATTCTTCTCCGCTCCTCGCAAACTCCTGCTGGCATAAGCTATAGGATGTGGTCGACCATCCTCTCCTCTCTGTTGTAAACATGCCCCAAGTCCCTTCATGGAAGCTTCCGTTTCCAAAATGAACTCCTTGTCAAACTTTGGGTAGGCGACTTAAGAGCTGCAAATGCATCTTGCTGCTCTTTTCCCCACTTGACCTCGGTCTTGCAGCTCTTTCCTTTTAAGGCAACCTTATGTAGAGGACCTGCCATATGAGAGAATCCCTTGATGAAGCGTTCATAATAGGAAACTAATTCCAAGAATGAACTTACATCCTTTCCATTCTGGGGTTGAGTCCACTCTGAACTAAATCTACCTTCTCAGGATCCACTCTGACTCCTTCAGTCGACAAATAAAAACAACTTGGATTCGACATTCGCATCATTCACATGTGTTGAGAACTCCTTCTTAGCTATGACCTGTCATTGTAGACAAGCATCTTTCTTTCTGAAAGACACTTAAAACGGGTGTTCAGTTAAAATGCATGCAAAGAAGAGAACTATTCATTAAGTTGAATAAACAAAAGACAAAACATTTTTTCAGAAATCATCAAAACCTATCTTATTCTACCACAATATAGAAGGGGCATTTTCTAATTCCTTATATCAGCTAAAAAAAAAAGCGAAACTAATATCAAAGATATACTTGGTTAAACTAAAAGAAGTCCTCTTCTTTTTGTTGGAAGCAATTGGATAGCCGGCTGGAATTTCTGTTGTAAAATTCTAGCAGCAAGCTTTTGTTTTTCAATCTCTTTTATTTTGTCAAAGTTAAAGTCAACACTAGCTTTTAGATCGTAACCTTTTGATGGCTGAAATATCAGCTGCCTGACATGAAATTCTTGAATGCCACAATATACCCGTCAGGTGTGAAAAACTTGATAATAAGCCTCATCCTCAACACTCACAACCACACATCACACATTAATTAAACACATTACCTCTCCTCCTAGCAAACAGGCAGGAAAACAGGTCTTTTTAGAAAACAAAAAAATAATAACAAAATATCACAATCTACTACTACATGTACCAGCTGATTCCTTCATTCAACCGTCGCCAAACACTCACAGATTAGTCACATTATAGGCTACTACCAAGAGAGCATGATGCAAGCAAGTTAGCAAAACAACTTCAAAATCACTTATTCTAACTGCACTTCACCACTGCTGTCTTGATCCAAGGACCACTATCAAACAACTCAACAGACAAATTGTCTATCCTTATATTCTAATGATATACCTTGAACTTAAAAAAAAAAAAAAAAAAAACACAATCAAATTCAGAGGAAAAGTGTTTAGATATGGATGGCTTAATGTCTACTCAAAGTTCCAAAACACAACAAAATTGTGAATTAACGCTCTAAATTGGTTACCAAGAGATAACTTGATTGATTTAGACTAAGTCTCAGTGGACATTAAACTGCTGATACGATATTGATCGCTTAGTTTTTTTCCAATTGGCCTGCATGTTCCATCTTATAATATTTAATAATACTGGCTCAGATTTCCTTTACATGTGGTATAATAAGATGTTCTGCAAGTTTTAAAAATACGAAACTTTCAGATTTTAACAGTTGCTATTCAATTTCTTTGATTAATATTAACTGTCTTCACCAACTTTGCTATACAGGGTGACCCAGAAAAAAGGAAACCCAACTTTGATCAACAATAATTTCAAAAATATTCCAATGGGGATTATGAAATTTATATCACTGTAAAGTGCAACTCATTACCATTCTAATGATATCTCTCTCACCTCACCAATATCATGCTTCGCTGAACCCCATTGTTCTGAAAAAGTCTTGTAAAATTGTGCGTGGTTCACTTTCATGCACCTCGAGATGGTTTGTGTGAATGTGCCTGGAAAGGAAACCCAGCTTTGATCATCAATAATTTCAAATATATTTCAGTGGTGATTAAGAAGTTTATATCACTGGAAAGTACAACTCATTACCATTCTAATGATACCTCTCTCAGCTCACCAATATCATGCATCACTGAACCCCATTGTTTTGAAAATTGTCTCGCAAAATTGGGATATGTTGCTCCTTGAGATGAGTTGCTAAAAAATCTAAGTAGAGCATTCCGGTGACTTTAATAAATGGGTTTGATAAATGGGTTGGAAATGTCTACTTATTTAGTCCGTTAATCTTACCATCCAGGTAATTTCATCATGTTACTGCTCACAACAACCCAGAGAACCTTTAGTTCTCCGTGGAGAATGTAAGAGGCATGACAGTGCATCAATCACAATTTTTCAAGATATTTTCAGAACAATGGGGTTCAGTGATGCGTGACATTGGCGAGCTGAAAGAGATATCAATAAAATGATAATGAGTGGCACTTTCCAGTGATATAAACGTCATAATTACCACTGTCATGTTTTTTAAATGATTGATGATGAAAGTTGGGTTCCCTTTTTAGGAACATTGCAACAACCCATCTCAATGAGCGTGAAAGTGAACCACTCACAATTTTGCAAGACATTTTCAAAACAATGGGGTTCAGTGATGCGTGACATTGGTGAGCTGAGCAAGGTATCATTAGAATGGTAATGAGTTGCACTTTCCAGTGATATGATTTTATAATCACCATGGTAATATTTTTGAAATTATTGATGATCAAAGTTGGGTTTCCTTTTTTCTGGGTCACCCTGTATAACTGACATCAAAACACATTCTAACAGATTTTAGTTTTATGTCGTTTAATCCCACTTCTGACACCAGTGTAACAGAATTTTGTATAAGTGTTTGTTGGTCCACTCCATGAGATGGATAGGTAATGTAATGCATATGATGGCTGGCGATACAAATAACACAGAGATGGATAATTCAGACAGGAATTATAGTTCAGACTTTTATTGCTTATATCGATTATAACTAAACATAGAATACACAACTGAGAATATCTGGCTAGGCTAACCTCACTTAGCGATGGACAAGATCTAAACTTTGTCTGATGAAGGCAAGAGCTAAACTGCAAACTGTGACGCTCTCAAGGAGAGATATAATTTGCTTGCGAGAGGGGTAAAAAACAGCTTCAAAATATTCGCAAGTGGTCTGTCTTATTTCTTACCCTCACTTCCATAATGTGATATACAAAATGTATGTATATCCTGTTTCAGTGCGTAACGGGCAGATTAAATTATTTCATTGAATTATTTAATTGTCCATCTTTCGTGTCTTGGAAAACACTGCCTAGGTTTCAAAGTTCATACGGTCATGTCAAGGTTATTCGTTTCCGGAGGCCACCTTTACGGTGAATGTTTCTACCCACGATTTATCTTTAATTGCAATGCAGTGATCGTTTATCTCCACGTGTAACGACAGAGGTCGGTAGATTGGTTCTTTGGGTGGGCCCAGTGATGTCGAGGTCGGAATTCCTAGGATCCCACTGGTTGACTCCTCGTCACTCTCTGAGTCCATTAGTTCTTCCATCAGGTTGGCCAGATGCTGTAATATAGCGTCCTTTGTGGAGACCTTTGTTGTTTCCGTCTTGGCTACTGCTGCCTTGCTCTTCCCCGTGTCCTTTGTGGTCGAGGCGACAGCCACGGCTTGACTGGGTTTCTTCTCCTTCCCTTTGGCTTTATTCTTGGACGAGGTGCCAACCACTGCTGGAATGGGTCCTTTCTCTTTCGCCTTCTCAGCTTGGGTGGTGACTTCAGGTGGGTTTGTCTTCTTTGTCTTTCTGGGCTTTGCAGGAGTGGTTCTGGCTGTGACCGACCTCCAATTCATCGTCTGATGTTATTGAAAAATTATTCTGATGGGCTTGCAAAATTTTATTTAATGTTCAAGTCCGGGTAACTCCGTGTTTGGGTCGTTTTCAGTTCGTAGGTCATTATTTAAAAAGGCATTGCATAAAGCAGTTTAAAAAAAGTTATGGATTTTCCACCTCCACATGCCGCAACAGCATGCTCATAAATGGCAGACGTCTCACCATATTACTGCTACAAATTATACCTGCAAACTCTAACTTCTTGCACTCTCGATTTTCTTAATTGTTGCCAGCACAATAATCAAAAAGTGAAATTAAAATGGCCCTAAACATTCTACACCAAAACTACAAAAATTGCCTGCTGCATCATCTCTCTGGAAAATAACTGGGTACCGGCTCTCCTTATTTGGCCGTCTCATCATCTTCTCAAAACTTAAACTAAACGCAGACTAATTTCTCCAGACACAGCATGGCAAAAATGACATCATCGCTCCTCTGCAACAGTTGCACTGCAAGTGGCTTCCTACAGCCTAGATTTACACATCTAGCGAAGGCATCTGTGTCCGAGATTCAGGGCATGTTGACACTTCCCAGGTTAACTACACAAAGTCATCGATCACACCACGACGTCTATCCGTTTACTTCCAGCATTCTGCTGCTCATGTAGTTATCAAATATTCAAGTCCAAATCATGATGATGGTGGGAAATCCAAAGGACTGGTAAAGATTGATACACATTATCTTGGCAAGTTGTACATTTGTCGCTATAGCATCAGATGTTGTATTTCAGTTCTTAATTGTTTTCTCTTTTAGGTAGCCATTTTAATGTTGAATTCTTTCAATCCAATAATTAACTTCAGGCACGTATTAAAGTTTGTATCCCACCGCTGCCACCAAATCTGTTGCTCGACCAACATCCTTTAAGGTGTTATAACTTCGGAGGATCAGCTGTGTTAACTTACAAAATCGTGTGTCTTCATTCTTGAGTGCCCGGAACGAGCTAATGTCATTGATGACAGCATCTGCAAGAAACCTTGTGTCTCCATACACCGCATCAAGGAACTTCCAAGCTGCCTGGTAATCGCTCACTCCTCTCAGGTTTTCTGCTGGTTTTCCCTCTAGACAGCTTCTTAACATTGTTATAGCGTCCATATCCGTGTAATTGGCTGCCATTCTAAGAAAATCTGCTTCTATATACAGTATATCAATTATTAAACTGCAAAATACATTACTGAAGGTACTGAATACAAATTAACACATTTCCAACAAATATACAAACTCAAATGTGTGACAATATATATGTAGGTACTTAGAGACTCTATTTAGAGGAATACTAAGCTATAAGACAATCTCAAGGTACTGAGAACAGTGCAAACTGACTATCATTCATTCCACTATACATATCTAAATTAATTACATAGAACACCATACTAATTCCACTATATTCATCTAAACTAAAGAAAACTCGATCGACTCATATGGAGAAATTATTTGCCTGCATGTTTTTGTATGATGTCAAGAGCACGCACTATGGAATAGTGATCATCATCAGTGCAATTAATGTCCGTTTTTCCCACTTTGTGAGGTTGGACAGTTCATTTCCTTGATGGCTCTCCTCCATGCTGTCCTGTTGTTTGGGTCAATGTGGGTAGTATTTGACAGGCACTCTTCTTTCCTCTTTGATAGTATCTACTAGCAAGACAGACATATCAGCTTCGACTTTGGAGTCTGTTGTAACTCAAACTTCATGTTCGTTTTGATCTTCATCGAAAAATAGTATGTCATACGGTGGCTCCAATCTTTTATAAAAAGTAACATAATTATACATGAAACATTAACTCCACATTACTGACATACACATTTATTTGCAACATTTTCTTGAAGCTTATACAAAATCGCCCCGATATTATGAAATTTCTGACATTTCTAAATAATTATTATGCTACTATGGTGGGCAGTCTTAAAAAAAAAAATAAAAAAATAATAGAATCCAATCAGATACTTCCATAATGTGATATACATAATGTATGTATGTCCAGTTTCACTGCGTAACGGGCGGATTAAATCATTTCATTGAATTATTTAATTGTCCATCTTTCGTGTCTTGGAAAACCTTGCCTAGGTTTTAAAGTTCATACCGTCATGTCAAGGTTATTCGTTTCCGGAGGCCACCTTTTTGGTGAAAGTTTCTACCCATGATTTATCTTTAATTGCAATGCAGTGATCGTTTATCACTGCGTGTAACGACAGACGTCCGTAGAGGGGTTCTTTGGCTGGGCCAAGTGATGGCGAGGTCGAAATTCCTAGGATCCCACTTGTCGATTCCTCCTCTTCATTATCTGAGTCCGTGAGTTCTTCCATCAGGTTGGCCAGATGCTGTGGTATAGCGTCCTTTGTGGAGACCAAACATTAGGGATGAACAAACAATAAAAACGGTGGTCGATACACTCAGGGTCGACGCTGGTAGAGATAAATAGGCGGTAGGGGTTTGTTTATCAAATTGACCATGGCTCCTTATGGGGTTTGTGTGCATAACGGTTCCTTGGGGTGTCGTGCCAGTGAAGTTTTTGGTGTGGTTAATTTGCATATATTTGCCCTACTGCTCAAATATAACTGCCTATGCTTTAACAGCAGTTTCCATGGGAGCAGGGTTGGTTAGTGGGCATGGCACATAATATAGCCCCTGGATAGTTGTCCATTGGAACATATGATCCCGATGTGGGGGGGGGGGCAGTTGGTCATTTCGCCTTGATGAAAGTTTGGTGGTGCGTCGAGTGGTGACAGGGAATTGACTTCACTGATGGGTGATGAAATGAGTCTAGCCCCAGCCCTGCTCGGACCCCATTTGGTATATATTCTGTCCCAGAATGCTGAGAGCTTTCCACATGTCCTGAATCATCTCCAGCAAGATTCTCCCGAGGTGGAACTGCGTAAGGCCAGACCAAGGCTACCAGAATTGCTTGGACATCCTATATGATTTCCATCTCCGCTAGGTTGGCGGCTTGCATTCAGCACATCCATGACATTTCCTACACCAATCACTTACATCCAACGACACTCAATAGCAGTAGAACCTTTTGCTATTCCTTTTCCAGTGTTTCCTTATGCTCACGTGGCTTGCCGTCTTAGCGTCATATAGGATTGTCAAGACATTATGCATTCATTCAGTAGGAAGGACCATCTGCCGCCAGCATTGTCGCCCATCCTACGATTCTCATCTGCGATATAGAGCTCCGCCTTTCTGTTCTAGGCCATCCCATTCATTCAAGTATACCTTGGTAGCAGGGAATGGGCTGATACCTCCTCCTATTTAGGCTTTGCCTTCCCCTGCCACATGGCTTCTAGACCAGGGCCTATTGACGGATCCTTGCCCTGCACATGCCCATAGCACGTCGTGAATAGTTGAGAACTTGATCCTGTGCCTGCTGTGGTTGAAGTTTACTTGTCAAACCAGATGCAGATGTTGCCTGTATTCCTGAGTGTTTGGTCTTTTCGTGGTTCACCAAACCACTCCTGAAACACATAAAATAAAGACATAAAAACCAGATAACTCTACTGTTGATTAACAAATTTGCAATATTTTGACCAGTTCTCAAGTGAAATAATAGTATGTTATCTGATGCAAGTTGTGGTCTATTTTTATTATTTCAAAACTGGAATTTGCCTCCATTTGTTTAGACATTAAAATGTTTTTTTACTGCTCTAAAAAAATAATGTAAATGCCTTTACATAAAAACAATTAGTAGTTTTCCAAAAAAATACAAATAAAGTAGTGCAGTTGAAATTGCTGTGTACTCATTTGATAATTTGGTTCTAAATGAAATGAACTCACAAAGAACTCATTTTGGTAAGTATAACAAATGAGCAAACACTTGGGAAGGGGGGGGGGGGGGTTATACCTGATATAAGTTCGCAAGAGCGTGAAAGTCAGTAATTACAGGCATAAGTCCTTCGAGGTGTTGACTTGGCGTTGAAGAGTTCCTCTGCTCCTCTATACAGCTTGACTGCATCTCGCTGGTGAGGAGATCTGCGGCACTGATTACAGTTGTTGGATGTTCTGATCCATGGCCTGGGACATATCCATGCATGTGATGCATAATCTTGTAGATTCTTGATGACGTATTCTTGTTCTCCATCAGAACACCGAAGTTGACCTAAAGGTACAAGACAAGACAAAAATACAGAGGTTAAATTTATGTCTGGTCGGCCATATACTTTGGTAACTCTACGTTGATATTTGTAGTATCAATTTGTCATTGAAATTGAACCAATAATATTGAAAAAAAGAAAAGAAATGGAAGCAAAAACAATTCAACTCAAATAAAAACAAATAAAAAAATATTTTTTTCCCCTTTGTCTATTTTGCTGACAATATTACAAGTGCTTACAAAATGCTATTTGGGTGAGTGCTGGTACTCTGACAATATAACACGAGCGAAAATTCAGCCGATGTTTAAACAATGCCAGTCCTGTAACAGCCATATATGGACATTGGCTGGATACACAATTGATACCAGTGTAGTTCCTGATGCTATTAAAAACACATTACAATTTAATCCTGTTACAATGAACATGGATGTAAAGTTGCATGTTTACAAGGTACACATACATGGTTTATTCCAATCAAAATATCAAATAATACATGCCTCCATGTTCAGTATAACAATAATTCATTGAGGCAGTTGGTTTGGTCCTGAGCACCTTGCTATTACAAGAATCCACTGTATTATGTATGGATTACAATTTTATTATCATTTTATCAGATTAATTATGAGGATTTAAGTTACACCTACCATTTCTGATTTCTTTGACATTTCTTCCATGTGCTCTTCGACGATTTCATTGGGGAGGGTGTCCATGATAGGTTTCAAAGATGGGATGTGCTCTGCTATCATCTTGCAGACAGTATCATCCAATCTCTTGTCAGTTGGTTGTTCTCTGCCGTCGATAGAAGGAACTCCATTGTGTCGACATCATCCAGGGTCCGGCCTCGTGGTTCGCTGGAAAAATGATGGCCACTCACTCGATTGAAAATGGCTAGCATCTGGACCATATGGAAGTCCTTGTTGTAATTTTCTCAAGTTGGATGTCTCGCTTGGATGACGATGTCTACATTGTCCATAACTAGCATGTAGCCGCGGTCCGATCTTTGTTTGTTATATATCTCGATCTGCTCCCTGTCTCCTACCTTCATCAACTCCCTCTCAATTTGATTACAACGGTCCACTTTTTGCGCCCACTTCTTCACTTCAGCATCAAAATCGACACCACACTCACTCTGTTTGGATAGAGCCCTGGGATATGAAGTGCGCAGACCTCTGCTTTGTAATCTCTGGGAAGCTCCCTTTTTTGCACACCCTGACTTCAAGGTTAGTGAGTTCAATTCTTAGTGTGAATTAATTTGGTTTGATCAAGTGTTGAAAAGCACACCAGGTTCAGTTACTATCCTTTTAAGGACAATATACCAGTAGAACCATTGCCGCTCTTTTTCCAGTATCTTCCTTACGCTCATGTGGTCTGCCGTCTTAGCGTCATATAGGCTTGTCAAGACATGCATGCATTCAATAGGAATGACCATCTGCCGCCAGCATTGTAGCCCATCCTACAGGCCATCTGCGATATAGACCTCCGCCTTCCAGGTGCAGGCGATCCTATTCTCTCCAGTATGCCTTGGAAGCAGGGGAGTGGGCTGATACCTCCTCCCACCTTCCTCTGTTGTATGGCTTCTAGAAAAGGGCGTATTGACAGGGTCCAGGTAGGTTGACGATGTTGTTGTTGTTCAGGCTGAGCCCTGCATTCCCATGCAACACAATTATAGCACATGATGTGATCTCTTATCCAAGGTCTGCGACTTTCCCAATGACCAAGACCATCATATTGGCGTCCTTGAATATCAGTAGAGAGTTTTGACAATGCATTGAAAAGTACAACCACTTTCTCAGACAGTTCTGACGTAAGTTTCTCCCCAAACACTTGTAAGCGCTCTTCAGTCACCGGGCCTGTCTTCTTAACTTATCAAATTCTCGACCCTGCATTGCTCATCTCATCCTCTTTTAAACTCTGAAATATTTCGACCATGTCCATTGCCTCTTCTAATAATGTAGGCTCTTTCATTTCCGACTGCATTTGCCAAATGCTTATCATCCAGTCCTCTCATGAAGTGTTGAATGGCAATTGATTCTCTGGTTGCGGGATCTGCTGTTAGGTAACCTTTACTTCTCAAAGTTCTTATATCAGCGACACATTCCTCTATTCCTCTATTGACTTGTCCTTTTAAAACTTCTTGCTTCAAGCTGTGCCAAATAAGATCAATGGCGGTTTCCAAAGCTTTGCAAGAGACTGCCCATGAGTTCATCGTATGACAGTTAGTTAAAGTTTAGAAACTTAAAGATTTACTCTGCTGCCTCTCCTTGCAAGGCTGATGATAGCCTTATCCTCTTCTCTTCTGCACTCCTTCCACTTGCAGTAGCGAGTGCCTCAAATTGGTTCTTAAAAGCAATGACTATGTTCTGTCATATGAGTTCTGTCTTAGAAGTGGGATTGTTTTTTTTTTCACAAACAGAGTTCTCTCTTCTTTGATTTCTTGTACAAATGTATCTCATTTCTGAAAGCTATTAGTTCAGATCAAGTATCAGCAGGATCTAGAGGCACATCCTCTTAATAATGCTTCCTTCTTGTGCTCGGCATGATGGTTTTTACAATTCTCAAAACAAAAATTTATTGGCTGTTTTAATTCGAACGCACATGCAAGTCCAGATCCGTACTGCTGCTCACCAAATGTTATGTTATTTCGTGGACGTGATGATATACAAATGCACAAACTCATGTATAGTTCAGGATGATTCATTTCGTCTCAGGGTATATGATGTTCTCTGGTTCACTTCAAAATCTAGAAAGCATAGTTTGTAATCTAGTTGGTCTTCTAGTCCATTCGCTAGTATCTATGGTTGAATCTGTCCTAATATGGGTAACACATTGGTAAATAGAGGCACAAATATGACAGGGCTAGTACCCCACCAGCAGATCTCATTCTCACACTGATTACAAGTACAACAATTGATATAGGAACAATGCATACAATCCTAATTTCTAGGGAACAGTAAACTTGCTTATTGTATAAGTTTGTATAGCCAACACGTACAGAGAATTAAAGTGTTAACCAAGAGATAATCCCATTGATGGCCGAAGGGGGGCAAATCTATAATTAAAATAGATGATATATAAAAATATATAAAACAGTTATCATCAACAGAGTCTATGATGAATGTCCAATTTGTTCTTCCATCACTGTGAATTGTCTCCAACATAAAAAAAAAAATCTCGAGGTCATCCAATCTTCCTACTACGAGTCCTTTTCATAGGCTTGTCTACTGGTACTGTGGGTCCCTTCAGGAGTTGGTACAGAGATTTCACCCTTTGAGAGAAGTTTGGAATGTACTTCCCGAAGTATCCAGCAAATCCAAGTAGCTGCCGAACTTCTCATACTGTCTTTGGCCATGTTTCTTTCAGGCTTGTAGCGTCATGCTACATTAGGATTAGAAATTGTGTAAACGCACCGTAAGTCCGCTAACAAGAATACACATTCACAATTTTGACCTGTATTGATGTTTATTCAGTTTGCTCAATCAAATGATGGTGGTTTAACTGTAACAATAAACATAATAATTATGTTTCAGTAATATCAAAGTCTTTATAGTTAACATGAACATTAAAAAGAGTATATTATAAAAGAGTATTACATTGAACAAAGAAAGAAAGTATATTATCAACAAAAATAGTTGAGTAACAGAACACAAAGATTGATTAGATAAACATATTTCTGATAAGCTGAGCTGTTCAGTTATGCTTACTGAGTTATCTAAAATTATCTTTAAGTATCATATTAGAGAGAAATATTGTAAATAATATAAGGTATACATCTTATATAGAGGACAGAGATTCAGAATGGTTTACTCACCACTGTTTTTCTTGCCCAGTTTAACAATTGCAATATAATCAGGTTCTAGTATTGATGTTATCCTCTTCGTGTATAAATGTGAACTGAGCTGGGGTGAACCAAACCCTGCCCTGGATAGCGTCAAGCTACATGAATGTCCTAAATGTGGTTGCAGGTCACAAGGGTCAGCAGTGAATGTGAAAATGTGCATACATTAAGCTGGACATACATGTTATACTGCAGTATACTGCAAAATGAATAGTGTACTGTTGTGGAGAATAGGGTTTAAAGGGAAACACATGTAGTCGTAGAATAACTTATATTTACTCATATTGTGCCGCTACAAGGCTTATCAGCGCGTCAGTATCTTTAAGATCTGGAATATATCCCTCTGAAGCGACTATCTTTCCTAGGTAATTTGCCTCACGCTGAAACAGCTTACATTTGCTTGGTTTTAGTTTAATCCCATGTTGTTTCATCCTGCGTAGGACCTGTTCCATGTGTCGCTGGTATGCTGGAGCGTTCTTTGGTCCGAATGGAATTCACAGCCACTCATACAGACCCCAGGGAGTGACAAAGGCAGTAAGAGGTCGGCTTTCTTCGTCCATGAACCCCTGATGGTAGGCTTTGCCCTGGTCAAGTGTTGTAAACCATTGGCTACCACCTAGTCCATCAAGCACATCCTAGATCCTTGGAATTGGCAGTCGGTCACATACGGTCTTTTTGTTTAGCTCCCTGTAGTGAGTACAGAGGCGTAGGCTGCCATCCTTCTTCCGCACACATACAACTGTTGACGAGTATGGTGAGGAAGACTTAGCTACCCATCCTCTGCTGATAAGGTCAGTCAGATAGTCCTTCACTTCTTGGTACAGGGGGCGTGGAATCGACATGTATGTCCTGATGACTGGTGTCTGGTCACTGAGAGTAAAGTGCATCTTGAGGTCATCAATGCATCCAACATCGGAACCATCCTTAGCAAAAGCATCTCTCTCCTGGAGAAGCATCTCTCTGACTATGACCTGATGGGGACAAGTCAATACTGAAAGGTCCATATCAGAAATAAGGTCATGGTCACTGGTGTCTGCTCTGTCCTCTTCCCCAGATGGTGCTTGTGTCTACGGTGCTACGACATTCACTTGGACCTTGACTTCTACCTGGTGAATCCGCGACCCAGCACTGGTCCGCGGCGCTTTCTTTTCTGAACGTCCTTGCCTGACTTCAAGCCTCCCTTACGGAACTCTTTGCCTCTTGGACTCTTTACAGACTTCATGCCTGTCTGGATGTACTTCAAGGGACCCTTCCGGAACTTTCTCATGCGCTTTGCGCATGTGTCACCCCAAATTGTCTCTCCTGTTATATAGCCTGTTGCAGACATCGCATACAAGTCCCGGCAGTTTCGATGCATGTCCTCAATATGGCGGTTGAGGCTCCTCTGGTATGAAAATACCTCCCCACAGTCATAGCATGTCAATCCCTCACCCTCTGATACCTTGTACCCTTGTATATGTAAAAGCTTTAACTTGGAGCAGTAAACCTTTGTAAACTTGAATATTGAGTTTTTGTACGTCAAATCAACTTTAGATTGCTATATAACTTTATCCTACACATGTTTACTGAACAGAAATCTTTGTCTTTATACTTTATAGACACAAACTTTATCCTGTGCCTACTTTGGCACATAATCTTTCATCCAAGCTGGATGTCTTTTTTCTCTCCCCCCCCCCTTTCTTTAAGATACTCTGACATGCGGAATGGGCAACATGATCAATTTTGAGTAACGCACAAAAGATAACCACTCTGTCGCCCTGAAATAGCAATGATCAATCACAGATAATCATGTGAATCCATGTATAAACTTCTGTCATCATCTTTACATGCATTCTAGACTAACCATTGAGAACATATGAAATCACAAGCTGTAGCGTTGAATCAGTCGCGGTTGCCTGTTGAAGCTCGAAAAATTGCATTAACACTCTGAATAATGACTTCTCGTCATCCCACGATCTCCCAATGTAAAACATGATAATTCGAAATTGCTCAGCATGCTTATTGAGAAACATGTACTCAAACGGTGTAGTTTGAACCTCATCAGACGCTATGCCAATTATGTTTTTTTTTACTTCTTACACGGTTAAGCTACAGCTAAGGTTAACTTAGCATTAAAAAATAATATTGTCAACATCGGAACGCCACTCTGAATAACAAATTTCCGAATAACACATGTCGTTATATTATAGCTCCTTTAATAATCACCACAACGTTCATATATCACGTCGATGTAGATCCAAGATGTAACATAGCCATTAAGCGTTAATGTACGGTAATAGTGATGATCAAATGAGGGAGCGTAATCGAATGAGTGAGTGATTGATGTTGTTCACGATTGTTTGACCTTCCCGGTTCACATTTTCTTTAACTTTTGCTCCAAATAATTACCACTCTTCTTGCAGCCAAACTTTCTTCTTACTGATGCTGCCAGGGCTTTGCCCAGCTAAGATGTTGCTGTATTTACATATTTGTTCTTCCTTAACCAATGGGGTTATTGTATCCATGCAACTCTGGTCTACCAAGGTGTGGCTGACCAACTAGAGTTAACATTATCATAAACAAACTTGTTGCTGGGCAGAATAGTATCTGCTGACCAATAAACAATGAATTTACTATTTTGGGGAAACACATTTCATGAATATTATTATGGCTTTATAGTCTAATTTTCAGAACCTTTTTATAGATTATACCGCAACATTATTCATGTTAAGAACTTCTACAAATCACTCAAAATTCAGTTTTGTAAAGTATACTCAACACATTTTATTCCATGCACATTCTCCTAGCCTCATCCAGGCACCTTGATTCTTTTCTTAGTATGCAATAATACGAATCTGACACAACAAAGCACAATCTTGCTGATTAGCCTCAGTTACAATATATCATATTCATAACAATCAGCTTCGACTGGTCCACCCTGTATATCAATTTTGTTACATGACAAATGAGGTGCTGTTGTGTTCACATGGCTTATCAGAATCAGGCTCTGCCCACCACCATGGTGCTTTTTTTTTACTCTAATCTAAAATAATCTTCTGCACAATTACCGTAGTGACTTCAATCTTTTTTTCTTATTATATCAAGATAAGAAAATATCATACATACACAGGAAAACAGTGCAATACGCACTTTGATGTGCCCAGACTTCTTCTCGATGCACACCCATACTCTCCATGGGATTGTTGATGCGCTGGAACTGCATTCATTCTCAGAAAGCAATAGTTCTTGAAGAGTCAATCTCATTGTACTCAATGGATCTCACCCAACCTGAGGCAAAATAACTGTAACCTTTGCTGTCTTTATAGTTTTGTAGTATGCATTCTTTTAAGGATAAATTGCCAGTGTTGTTAAACTACCTTCCAATATCAAACAGCATTGTTGGAGGATTTTTCCCACAAGGCCGAAGGTCCACAGTCTTTGACAGTTACCATAGTAACTGGCAATTCTCAGCCAACCAAAGTCTAGGATGAGAGCTGATAATTTATTTGGCGCTGATAACTTTGGAGTTGCGTTTGATTGCAACGTGTCCCTGAACTTCAACGAAGGGGTCACAAGTTCATGCCAAAAAAATACATGAATATTCATGAGATATTTTCCTGTCACACTAACCCTCTTCTTTGACGGAGATGCTTTCACTTCTGAAATACTAATTACAGGAGGATGAGTTCTCTACCAACTCTTCAGGAAATTCAAAATCTGCAACTTTCCAGAAAATCTGAAAAACAAACATCCACAATTAAAATCAGCTTCCCAATCATATCACCAATGACAGTCCCCAAACTAGTTTCAAATTGTCAAAAGCATTCACAACCAAAATTACAGTTGTACACTTAAGTCCATTTTCCAGATAGATTTCATATCCACCCCAGACAAGATAGTGATTTAAACTTCAAAAGTTCAAGAACTTTAGTTATATTTCATAAATTGTTTAGAAAATTATAAGTTATGATTGTTGGACCATATTTACTAAGAACAAATTAGAAAAGCAATCATATGTGCATTTTGATACATTTTTGAATTATAACTGCCTTCTTTAAGCAATGAATATACATTAAAGAAGACAAAATAAAAAATAAGGAAGATATTTAAAACTAAAGGCTCAAAATTTAAAAAAGAATAAATAGGCCTAGATTAAAAGGGTTTAAAGGGCCTGTACACTTTGTAAGATGTGTAAGTGAGATGATACCCGAGTATAAATCATAATTGCCCCGATTTAAGAATGCTTCAGCAAATGAATGCCCGCTGTTATATATTATAGGCTTCATTTATCTCCTGCTTCGGCTATGAACTGCAATAGGAGTCAAAGTAAGAAATTGAATAAATTAGCTAACAGAGGGGTGTTTCCATTAACTGCTACCCTGCTACACTTGCAACTTCTGCTATACACCTTTTTCCCATTCAATTTGGACTCGACCATTTTTC
>CALNVZ010003425.1:1516235-1532254 GCA_940671915.1 Paracentrotus lividus
CCCTTTCTGTGATTGGCTATTTTGCTCATGAATATATATCGCCACCTTTCCTGATTTGCATGAAAAAGGGCTTGGTCCGATTCCGTTTCTGTGATTGAGGATTGGATGCTGTAATTGAGTGTGTGTGTGTGTGTGTGTACTCCTGTGTGGTGATCTAACGTTTACGCTATACGTGAACCCGTAGGATTTTGACTGCAAATCCTTGATTCTGTACACGTCTTTCTTCTCTTTATTCTATATTTCTTTATCATTTTCACCATTATCTGTAATAATAAGGGCAGTCGGTGCTTTGATCGTTCTTAGATGTTGATTTGGAAGACGTACATATCTGTATACTAAATACCACATTTTCACGAATAGTGGGCGCAGCGCGAGTCAGTAGCGTCATTGTTTGTCAACGGAAGGTTTGAGTTCAATTCCTGGAGCAATTTTTTTTTTTTTTTTTTTTTTTTTTCCTTCTTTTCCTTCATTAGTTTGATTTACTGACAGTCATGACTGTAATTCACTCATTGAGAGTTGGCCCTATGGGAAGCTCGGACTATTTTTTTTTGTCAACCCCCCCCCCCCCCCCCCCCAAAAAAAAAAAAAAAAAAATGGTAGGGATATTATGAAAATGAGAGAGACACAACATAATTAGGGACATATGGAGAGGAGAAAATGAAGAAAGAAAGGGATGACAGAGATAAAGAGATGAAAGGTGAGGCAATGAGATGAGAGAAAGTTTGGAAAATATTCCATTCAGATAGTAGAGAGGAAGGAAGGACATGTAGTTAGAGGTACAAACAGAGAGGACAGAAAAAGTAAGTGAGAGAAAGAGAATGAAAGACAGTGCATGTAGTGATGCGGAAGAAGATTGAGGTAAACATATTTATGACATCATCTTCTTAAACATCTCGGATTTTGATTTTGCACACATGAAACGTTTGGTTTTCAATGAAACATTTTCAACACACACTGCTCTTTTTTTACATATAGTTTAATTAGATCTCTTCCTTAAATCATGTAGAAGTCTTTAAAAGCAGAATAATACCAAATATAACTAGCACAGAATATGCACTGCGGGCTGGCAAAAATGCATTATACATGTACAGTGACCCGACATTTGCTCCTGCGACAACTGCTCCGGGCTTAATTTCGTCTAAGATATAGGGTTAGGGTTAGGGTTGTAATAGGGATTTATATTAGGTTTAGGGTTAGGTTTAGGGTAGGGTATAGTGTAAAGTCCCTGGTTGAAGTTAGTCATTCGATAAGTGTATGGAATTTATAGCGGAGCAATTGTCGCGAGAGCAAATGTCATGGATTCTACATGTACATATATCATCACACAAAGTGGGCATACAGACTATCTACACTGACTGCCTAAAGGTCACAGAAAAGATGCATATTGGCTTGTACAAACGAAATATATTCCAATCAATAGTACGATATTGCATCAGCATAGCATAAGAATAATGTAACCCGTATCCGGATAACTACCCCCTGCACAATTACCCCCCGTAGAACCACCCCCCCCCCCAGGTCAATTACCCCCGGACAGCTACCCCGGAGGTAATTGTCCTGGGGGTAGTTGTCTCAGGTAGTTGTCCTAGAATCAATGTAACCAAAACATATAAAATACATATTAAAAATTAATCTGTAGTTAAATACAGTACATGTATTCTTTTAAAGTTAGACCAGTTTAACTGACAGACTATTGACAGCTTATCAAACCTAGGAAAGCTGGCATGATATCAATATAATACTATAGAGAACATATACACACTGAGGAACTCAGCAAGTGCATTCAAGTAAATATGGCATGGATCAGAATGATACATATGTGTACTTCAATCATGCATATGCATCTATAATTTAGCCATGCTATTAACCTCTTTGACCTCCATGAACAAAAATCTAATCTAATTTAATCTAATAGGTCTTTGTCATTGTGGCATCTGTCATTTTCTGCCAAATCTTTGCTATCCAGTGACATTAATGATTCATGATTCTGGTACAAGATCTGGCGTCTGGAATTTCAGCTGAAGTGCACAATGGCATTGTTGTGCCTGAATTAGTTACTAATACACACAGATTATTGGCCTTGATTTTCAAAAGTGAAAACCTAATTACATATTCAGAGCATTATTCAAAGAATATTACTGGAGCAAACTTCAACAAAACTATTCCAAATGAATTTGATATCCTTCAATTTTACACTTTGAAAACCTCCTCTGATACAAGTTATAACTTTTTAGTTATTAACAAACAAAAGGTCAAATTTTTTTTTACACCTAGTTTATCAAGTTTGAAGTTTCATACCAATCCAAGTAGATAAGTTGTGACTCGTCAAACTCGGGTTATTTCCTGCCTTGATACAGCCGTCTTCACATGAAAATGCTTGTTGCCCGTAGATTTAATCCACTGCCTTTGCTGCCTGTTGAAGAACATATACGATTGTTTGTGTGCCACGCACATATCATCATTTCTAAGGAGCCAGAGCAACCAAAACATGTGCGAATATTTGTCCCTGCTACAGGTTTTACAAGAAATGGTTCACCCAAGGTTGGGTGGGCAGCTGGGTTTTGGCGGGGTCCGTGAACATGGGGTTGTGACTGTGAGAAGGTTGCCTTTAGGGCCCAGTCAATTTGCATTATAATGTCCCCTGCGGGTTCAACATCCTAAGGCAATCGCTGAAGGGAGCTCTGTTAGCATTAGTGCTTCGTCCCTTGCGGACTCTGACACACCCTTCTTACCTGCACTGCTGCTGGCTTATATTTGGCAACAGCATCTGCATGGCTTGTTTGTGTGAAACCAATTGATGAAGCGGTCCAGATTTTTCCTTCCCAGCTGACGCTGCTGACTGCCGCTTCGCATTCTCAGACAAAAACCTTGGTATTTTGTAGTACATGATGTACGTCTTCCGAAATCAACATTTAAGAATACGAAAGCATCTAGACGGACCCTATTATTAAACGATAATGATGAAATGATGAAAATAGAATAAAGTAGAAGAAAAGCGTTTACAGATCAAGGATTGCCAGTAAAAATCCTACGAGTTCGTATCAGTATTATTTCGACGTTTGACGTTATCGCCAACAGAAGTAACGCCACAAAATTACATCCTTCTTATTGCAAATACATTTATCAGGAAAGTGGGTATATATATTCATGAGCAAAATAGCCAATCACAGAAACGGGATAAATGGTCAAGTCCAAATTGAAAAAGGTGTATAGCAGAAATTGAAAGTGTAGCAGGGTAGCAGTTAATGGAAACACCCCTAACAGAGGCAAGAATAAACAAAAAGTAATAAAAATAAACAATGCAAACATGTAATGTATAAGTGTTTTGTTTTCATGTTGGGCATTGCTCAATGAAACATGTATTAGGGCCTAATGATTAATGTAGCCTACTTACCAGTTTTATCAAATTCTTGGGCCTTGTCTGCCCACGTGCCGTCCTTTTTCTTCGCTAGGCGAAACTTGCGATGTTCAGAATCCCACAGAATTGGGTTTTCTCGTATCCATTGTACGAGATCATCTTCGAAAGATTCATCTGTAATCCTTTTAGATATTCTCCCTTTTCTCTGAATTCCGGCGGTCTTTGCTGCCTCTGAGTCCGAGAGGACACCATGCTCCGTATTGGTCTGAACTTCACTTGCCATGTTTACTTGACATGCTTGAGAAATGATGGTTTCTCTAAGCTCGCACCTTGCAAGCAACTTAAACGCAGGCAACACGCAGTTAGGCCGCAAATGCCACGCAGAGCACGTATGTCGACCGTAACTAACACGCGAGCTTGCACGCGCCACTCACGCGCCTGACTCATAGGTCACACGCAATACACGCAATCAGACAGTAAGTTACATGCGTACAGCAGGTAAGACGCACGCAAAACTTGTGAAAATTCTTGTTTGCCCGCAGAAATCTTGTTGCGTGCTGAAAAATCCCTGCTCACAACTCGCCCGTAACTCATTCGCAAGGCTGATGTGACAGGGCCTTAAATAAAGTGCTGTGACGACACTTCGCGCTGATTAATCAGTGTGCAAAACCTAAGTTGACTCGGACTGGGATTCCTGCCAAATTAGCGTGCTATTTGACCACAAAGCCTGATCACCTCTGATCGGGCTAGTTCATCAGATCACAAATAGGGCGCTATTTAAAATAAGTCGAGCTAGTGCAGCACCGCCTATATTTGCCAACCCGGGGACGTAACAATATGCTTATTTACAAAGATGGGGGGGGGGGGCATCTTTTATAACATACTCATCCTTCCCTTTTTACTGTCACAATGGAAGAAAGAGAGAAGTCAAGCCATTTCATTATTACATCCTATAAGTTTTCTTTTTCTACTGCAAATATTCTATAATACTATTGTGTACCTGTAACTGGTCATTGTTTCTGTCTTAATAGTCGGACATTCAGCCATCCAGATTGAATGCTGACTGGATGTTCTGTACTGGTACAGCCTCTACATTTTGAGGCTCAGTTTGTGTGAAAAGTGGTTTTAAGCCTTTGGGTTTGTGTTTTGGGCCAACTTTGCCTTTATGCGAGACCCTCTTGCTCTGGCTTTGACGATCTTGCTTTTTGCAACTCCAGCTATTAAAGATTGCAAACTTCTCCTCATTCGAAACAGCACACCTTGTCCGTGGAGACAGAAACACGCTAGTTCATACCTTCATGATTGTTTCATGATTTGTTAACAAATGTCTCCGACATAACATTGATCGTTGCAACCTCACCGATTTCGGTTTCAAGCTGCAGCCGCTTCGGCCGGGGTTCGTCATCGGAGTCCTAGTCCGACCATGCCCTGGATGATTCTCGCAAATCAGATGATTCAGCCTGATCGGCGAGAATCGTCCAGGGCAGGGACGGACTGACTCGTGTCACGCCCAAATCTGGAACTCGGACATGTACACTCATGTCTATTTCATTCTTCTTCGCAGGGTCGACCTGGCTTGAAGTGGAGGCTTCCTCTTCACTCTCGTCCTCACTCACCAGACTGTATTCCTCTTCCTTCCGGTCCCGGCTGGAAGCTTCCTTCTTGTCACTGGTAGTAACGCTATTCAGTTCCTCTAGTTCCTCATCGTATTCATGGTCCGTCGTCACTGAGAAGGTATGGGCAGTCTCCTTCTCCGTCTCCTTCTTCCTTGCTTCTTCTTCTGCCTTCTCCTTTTGCCTTGCCTCCTCTTTAGCTCCTTTCTTTCTCTTCTGCTTCAACCTCTTCTCCTCCCTCCTCTTTTGTTGCTCCTCCTCCTTTCTGGCTGAGCAGACTTAGTGGCATTCCACTGGGACGTACCGGCAGGCCTGATTCCACCGCCTTCCTAGTTGCCGGAGAGACATTCGCTTGGACCTCGTTGTCTGCCTGGTGTATCCATGACCCAACACTGGTCCGTGGCACTCTCTTTTCTGGGCATCCTTGCCTTCCTTAGAGCTTCCCTTCTTGAACTCTTTGCCTCTTGGACTCTTTTTGGACTTCATGCCTGTCTGGGTGTACTTCAAGGGACCCTCCCGGATCTTTCTCATGCTCTTTGCGCATGTGTCACCACAAATTGTCTCTCCTGTTATATACCCGGTTGCAGACATCGCATACAAGTCCCGGCGGTTTCGATGCATGTCCTCAATATGGCGGTTGAGGCTCCTCTGGTATGAAAATACCTCCCCACAGTCATAGCACGTCAACCCCTCACCATCAATACCTTGTACCCTTGTATATGTACCAGCTTTAACTTGGAGCAGTAAACCTGTATAAACTTGAATATTGAGTTTTTGTACATTTTAGATTGTTATATAACTTTATACTACACATGTATACTGAACAGAAATCTTTGTCTTTATACTTTATAGACACAAACTTTATCCTGTGCCTACTTTGGCACATGATCTTTCATCCAAGCTGGATGTCTTTTTTCTCTCCCCCCCCCCCTTTCTTTAGGATACTCTGATGTGCAGAATGGGCTACATTGATCAATTTTGACTGACACACGTAAGGAATAACCACTCTGTCGCCCCAAAATAGGCATTGATCAATCACAAATAACTCATTGCGAATCCTGTAGAATGAATTCATGTCATCATCTTTACATGCATTCTTAGACTAACCATTGAGAACATATGAAATCACAAGCTGTAGCGTTGAATCACTCTCGGTTGCCTGTTGAAGCTCAGATTTTGTAACTGAAGCATTTTCGAAAAATTGCATTAACACTCTGAATAATGACTTCTCTGTCATCCCCACGATCTCCCCAATGTATAAACATGATAATTGCGAAAGTGCATCAGCAGCTGTATTGAGAACATGTACTCAACGGTGTAGTTGAACCTCATCAGACGCATTGCCAATTATGTTGTTTTTTTTACTTCTTACACGGTTAAGCTACAGCTAAGGGTTAACTTAGGCACTTAAAAAATAATATTGTCAACATCGGAACGCACTCCGAATAACAAATGTCCGAAAACACATGTCGTATATTATATGCTCCGTTTTAATAATCACGACAACGTTCATATATCACGTCGATATGAAAATGAAAAAAATGAAAAATGCTCCAAATTTTATTGTCCGGAAAGGATATTTATTTTGCCCCTTTTCTCGTGGGCCCGGCAGCCGCTGAGCAGCGCCAGAAGGACATTACTCTATCCCCCTCTTGTTGAACGCCAAACAGGGAAGCAGCAACTACCATTTTTTAACGTCTTTTGGTATGACGCGGCCGGGGCTCGAACCCATGACCTCCCGATTATGAGGCGGACGCTCTATCCACTGAGCCAAAAATGTAACATAGCCATTAAGCGTTTAAACGTAGTATGGTAGATAGTGAGTGATCAAATGAGTGAGCGTAATCAAAGTGAGTGAGTGAGTGAGTGGTTGGTTCACGATTGTTTGACTTCCTGGTTTCACAATTTCTTTAACTTTTGCTCCAAATAATTATCACATCTTCTTGCAGCCAAACTTTCTTTCTTACTGATGCTGCCAGGGCTTTACCCAAGCTAAGATGTTGGGCTTATTTACATATTTGCTTCTTTTTTAACCAATGGGGTTATTGTTACCATGCAACTCTGGTCTACCAAGGTGTGGCTGACCAACCAGAGTTAACATTATCATAAACAAACTTGTTGCTGGGGCAGAGAATGCATCTGCTGACCAATAAACAATGAATTTACATTTTGGGGGAAACACATTTTCATGAATATATTATTATGGCTTCATAGTCTATATTTTCAGACCTTTTATAGATTATACCGCAACATTATTCATTGTAAGAACTTCTACAAATCACTCAGAATTCAGATTTTTTAAAGTATACAGTCAACACAGGTTTATTCCATGCACGATTCTCCTAGCCTTCATCCAGGCACTTTGATTCATTTCTTTTGTATGCAAGAATACGACACAACACAACAATCATCATATTCATAACAGTCGGCTTCAGACTGGTCCACCCTGTATTGTTGTGTTACTTGACAAATGAGGTTCTGCAGTTGAGGCACCCATGGCCATGCCAGTGCCATGGTCAGAATCAGGATCTCTGCCCACCATACATGGTGCTTTTTGACTCTATTCTAAACTAACTCTGCACAATTACCAAAAAAAAAAAAAAAATCTTATATAAAGATAAGAAAATATCATACATACACAGCAAAACAAGTGTAATACGCACTGTTGATGTGCCCAGACTTCTTCTCGATGCACACCCATACTCTCCATGGGATGTTGTTGATGCGCTGAGAAGGCATGCATTCAGTCCTCAGAAAGCAATAGTTGTTTGAAGAGTCAATCTCATTGTACTCAATGGGTCTCACTCAACCTAAGGCAAGATAACTGTAACCTTTGCTGTCTTTATAGTTTTGTAGTATGCATTCTTTTAAGGATATATTGTCAGTGTTGTTAAACTACCTTCCAATATCAAACAGCATTGTTGGAGGATTTTTCCCACAAGGCCGAAGGTCCACAGTCTTTGACAGTAACCATAGTAACTGGCAATTCTCAGCCAACCAAAGTCTAGGATTAGAGCTGATAATTTATTTGGCGCTGATAACTTTGGAGTTGCGTTTGATTGCAATGTGCCCCTGAACTTCATCGAAGGGGTCACAAGTTCATGCCAAGGAAATACATGAATATTCATGAGATATTGTTATTCACACCATTATAGGAAGCAAAGGAGCAAATATAAATAGTGCATGCTCTTCCATGCAACATACTAGATTATGTGCACGACAAATACTAAATTATCCCGAGGGCACATTTATTTCACCGAGGCCGTAGGCCGAGTTAAAATAGATGTGCACGAGGGATAATTTAGTATTTGGAGTTCATATAGTCCAGTAATGTTGCAAGATGGAGCGTTCACTATTTATTATAGTAAATAAACACCTAGATCTTTAACTTTGCCTAATCTGGTTTTATCTTTGCCAAACTTTTGGTGCTAATTAAGCTATTGTGACCTATATTGTTGCTCCGTGTATCCATTGCTGTTAACATTTGTATGCACAATTTTACTGTTATTACGCGCCAGCGCAACAAGGCAATCGATTTATTCACCATTCATTTAACACGGGATTTAAACCGTGCACTATAACAAAAACGTGAATGACGTGTGACATCATTTCAACCAATCACAACTCTTAGAATACTACCACTATTTCCTATATCAAAATGGAAGATTGCATGGTGTCTATTAACATTGATAAAATGGTGCAAGCATATGAAAATGGTCTCATATAAAGCAATTTAATAATGCAATTGAGCTGTTGAGTAAGCTATTGAAAAACACATGTTGAAACACTTTCTCCTTTGACTTGTTGTATACCATAAAACAATAAGTTTATTTTTTTTATCATGAATTTCGAGGGCCAAGATCATCTACATGTACCTGCATTTCTTGCTACTTAGCATTGTCTTGTAACTTGGGTATCTCTTTGGACTCTAATGTTGTTGTCAAGGTATGCCTTTTGGGTTGGATTTAGTGCTGCTGTTCCATTCAGGAGTTCTTTCTGACTAGTATATTTCTTGGCCTTTGATGCCAAATCCTGCCAATTTTTCTGGTTTTGTCTCTTGATTGGTCCTTCCTCCATAGATGCTAAAATCTTGTCACTTAAAAATGATTTAAAATTTCTTTTTGATTGATTAATCGATTGATCGAATTTGTCGTCATGCACAAACAAAAGTTGCATAAAAATCATCTTCCAGCTCACATGTCATAAAAAATATAACAACAATACAAAATAATCATGAACAAATAAATGCAAGTTTAAGACATAACAATAAACATTGCACATTTCTGTTGAGGGCCAGTGGAGAACAACTTAATAGGTTATTTGATGTCCCCTGGCCCATAGTAAAACTGACTTTCACTTTAACAAAATTACATTGTGGGAAGTTACATGACAAAATTTGTATGTAAAGCAGGAAATTAAAATGTGATGAGTAAAAAATCCAGATTATAAAATTGTTGAATTTCACATTAATTTTGTGTTACACATTTCTTGTGAAGATATTGTGTATAGTCTTGTAAAATTAGCCCTATTAAACAGATTGGGTGACTCAGCTTTTAAAAAACAGGTCAGGGTGGATTAAAAAATATTGGATTTATTTGAAAAAATATGTAAGCAAAATATATGTATATATATATTTGTAGCTTTTCAGTAATACATTGATCATGTTGTAAAGGGTTATAAACCTTTATATTTGCAAATTTGCAGTTTGTTCTCTTTAAAAAATTATGATGATTAACACAGACATCATTGTATTTGTAACAAATTTATTATTTGACTGGTGTGACAGTGGTAAGATCATGTGAATGTGTTTATAGTATACCAACACAAAAACAAAATAAGTCTGTAATTCAAAACAAAAAAATGAGTAAAACAAATTTGCTAGTTGTAACTGGGACAACATGAAGCAAGGTAATTTGACATGTCAAATAAAGTTGCTCTTACTCATGCTATTCTATCCATAAATGTGTTAAAGAATGATTAAAGCAGATCATCCACAAGCTTGTTTTAAAATTCAATAATTAGTTTTTCTCATTTCATTTCTTTGATTATCAGTTTCTTGTTTATTGTAAGTCCTTGAAAGTTAATCAATTTCTGTAATTGTTATTATGAATAATTCATGCATCTTATTTTGAGATTATTCATAGACTATATTCTGTTCCATATAGTTTGATTCATTCGACATGTTAAATTTATTCCTTGTAAGATTGCATTATATGGTGCATCCAAGAAAAAAATAAAACCAACTTTGAGAGCATCATATTAAAATTTAACAGCTTGAATGACATTGAAATTTATTTATTATTATCAAACTTATACCTGGGTTGTGACGGATGACTGAGCATTGGACTGTAAGAAAAAAACATCAAAATTGAATTGTACCAAGTTTGGGTAAAAGCAAGCCTTGCAATTCAGTAGACCAAGTAATATTTTGTCCCTTATGAATGGACTCAGGAATGCTGATTTCAAACAATAAATGAATAATCACAAAACTGGGGTTGCTTCTGCTAAAACTTGGTACAAACTATTCTTAGCAGAAGTTTTTATAAACTCAAGTTCTCAGGCCTCCATGGCAGCACAGGTCTAAGTTTGATATCATTGGATAGAATATGACTTCCTCTTTGCTATGATATAAGAATTAGTGACTCAAAAGTTATACAATAATTTTAATATTGTCTGAAAGTTAGGTTTATTTTTATTTGGGACGCACTGTATATTTTTTATTGAGAAACATTTCCTGAGAGCTCAAAGGGCATATGTCAAATCTGAAGTTACATTTTTCTAGTTCTTAGCTCAGTAGAAAAAAAAAAATGATGAATTAGACTTGTAATACAGTCCATTCCTGTTATAGTGAAGTGCTTGGGACCAATTACCTTGTTATGCTGGTTAATGAAAACAGATAAATTGCAATATGAATGCATTGTTTGAATGGGACTGGACCCCCCCAACTTAAAACAACCATACACCTATGCTTGTTCCCGATTTTCTGGGAAAAGGGATATATTTCAGGGGCTCAGTTCAGGGAAAAAATCCTGAAAAATTCTTTGAAATAAGGATCTTTTAGCATTTTTATCCCGGAACTGTTTTTTTATTAGGGGTACTTTTCAATTCTTTCGGAAAAATTTGGAAATAGGGGTGTGAAAATGGTCCGAAAACCTGTGATAGAAGGTGATATTGCTGGCTTCCCCTCTAAAATCCTATATAAGGTCGGTAATCTTGACACAGCTTCTCTTCCAAAAGCCTGTGATAGGGGTATCTCTAAAAATTTTGTAGCGAGCATACGTGTATGGTTGACCACCTGAGTGGGGGGGGGGGAGGTGGCGAGGACTGTAATAGTTGCCTCGCTATCATTACGATGTGATCTCCTTGTATTCATGCTTTTTATATCAAGTGGACTGTATTGTGGTGGTGAAATTATCTAAAAATATTTCTGAAAGATCAATATAGGCATGCACACTTTGAAAGTAATTTTGTCTAATGATATTATTGATAGTGTGCCCTTTTGAAATTTTGCCACAACTCTTCATATTTGTTTTCCATTATACTTGTCCTATTTTATTTGTGCTTCATTGGCCATAGGTCCTTTATCTGTATATCTGACTCTATTCAGCAGATACAATGTATAAAAAATGCTAACTTTTGCTGGTATATTTGAGAATAGTATATGAAAACAATTTGTTAAAGATCAATAAAACAATGAAAAAAAAATCATACCTATAAAGTATCTGTCTGTTATTTTTAACCACACCTCTGTATGTATCTCAATAATATAATTTCTTTATTTCGGCATCAATTTTTTTTTGGTTGTGTAACCTCTCCCTCTCTCTCTCCCTCTCTCTCTCACTCTCTCTCTCTCTCTCTCACTCTCTCTCTCTCTCTCTCTCTCTCTCTCTCTTCCATCATATCTGTATCACTCCTTGTCTTTCTATCTTCCTCTGTCTCCCCATAATATTAAACATCTCACTCATATAACCTTGTTTTTTAATGTTTTTTTTATGATACCCCTCTCTGTCTCCCTCCCTGTTTTATTTTTACTTCCATCTCACTCACTCACCTGCCTTTGCGTCGGTGACAGCGTATAACTTCATATGCTAAAGTAGATGCAGGTTTACTCTTATGAAATGAAATAATTGAGTACTCTAAACATTAGATGGAGTCAAGACTCTTTTTATGTAAAACATGACAAAACATTTATCATTATGCTTTAAACAAAAAAGGAAATAAAATGAATAACCTCATGGTGAACATGTTATTTTAAGCATAGAAGATGGTTTAAGAAAAAAGGGCGAAATTGTTTCCATTTACATCTTGAAGGTTACATCAAAGCGCTCTTAACTCGTTGAAAGACCTTCAAGTTGGCATTAGTGACGAACCTGATGTAGAGGGTTTATTGAAAGCTTATAACTTGTATACAAAGCAGCGAGGAAACATTAAAAGCAATTCTGAATTTAGACCTCCCCCCCCCCCCCAAAAAAAAAGAAGACATGAAAAGGGCTGGTTGAATGGCAATGATGTTGATGTTGATTCATAATGGCGATGGAGACAATCATGAACAAGATGATGATGATGATGATGATGGTTGATATATTGTTAATGATGTTGATACTGATGTGACATGATATGTGAGATGATGATGATAATGGTGTTGTTGGTGGTACTATTGATCATGATGATGATGATGATAATAATGATAGTTGATATATTGGTAATGATGTTGATACTGATATTACATGATATGTGACATGAAGATGATGGTGGTGGTGTTTGTGGTATTATTGATGATGATGATGATGATGATGGTTTGAATTATCATGGAATGTATGTTGATACCGATGTTACAGGATATATTGAGATGATAATTGATACTGGTGGTGTTGTTTGTGGTTATTATTGATGATGATGATGATGATTGATAATGATGGTGATATATGGTAATTGATGTTGATACGATGTTACATGATATACGAGATGATAATGATACTGTGGTGTTGTTCGGTGGGTATTACTGATAATGATGATAATTGATGATTGATAATGATGGTTGATATATTGGTAACGATGTTGATACGGGTATGGACATGATATGTGAGATGATAATGATTGATTGGTGGTGTTGTTTTTGTGGTATTATTGATTATGATGATGATGATGATGGTGATGATGGTTGATATATTGGTAACGATGTTGATACTGATGTTACATGATATGCGATATGATGATAATGGTTGTGGTGTTGTTGGTGGTATTATTGATGATGATGATGATGATGATGATGGTTGATATATTGGTAATGATGTTGATACGGGTATATATGACATGATATGTGGGATGATAATGATGATGGTGGTGGTGTTTGTGGTATTACTGATGATGATGATGATGATGATGATAATGATGGTTGATTATATTGGTAATGATGTTGATACGGGTATGACATGATATGTGAGATGATGAAGATGATGGTGGTGGTGTTTGTGGTATTATTGATGATAATGATGGTTGATATATTGGTAATGATGTTGATACTGATGTTACATGATATATGAGATGAAGATGATGGTGGTGGTGTTTGTGGTATTATTGTTGATGATGATGATGATGATGGTTGATATATTGGTAACGATGTTGATACTGATGTGACATGATATGTGAGATGATGATGATGGTGGTGGTGTTGTTGGTATTATTGATGATAATGATGATAATGATGATGATAATGATGGTTGATTATATTGGTAACGATGTTGATACGGGTATGACATGATATGTGAGATGATAATGATGATGGTGGTGGTGTTTGTGGTATTATTGATGATGATGATGATGATGATGATGATGGTTGATATATTGGTAATGATGTTGATACTGATGTTACATGATATGTGAGATAATGATGATGATGGTGGTGTTTGTGGTATTACTGATGATGATGATAATGATGATAATGATGGTTGATATATTGGTAATGATGTTGATACGGGTATGCAATGATATGCGAGATGATAATGATAGTGGCGGTGGTGGTTATGCAAATGATGATGATGGTTTATGTTGGTAATGATGTTGATATTGGTTTGGTATAATGATAAATGAGATGATGGTGGAGGATGAAGGTGGAGGATAAATGGATGAAGATAATGGACATCAGGAGGATATAGTGATATTAATGTTGATGATAGTTGTAATGGTAATGAATACCCGGCCACACCTCCCAAATACTCGAAAATTACCCCTATTTTAATGGCGTGGCTGATGACGTTAAAGGATGTTAACGGAATGCTACAGTTACCTGGCAGCCAGGCATGAATGAATTTGCCTTTTTACCCAATCGTGCCTGGCCGTAGCATTCCCTTAACATCCTTTGACGTCATCACCCGCTCCATTAAAATAGGGGTAACTTTTCGAGTATTTGGGAGGGGTGGTCTGGTTGAGGTTTGATCATCTTTTTATGAATACTGTTATGAAAATTGAAATTTATTTGGGTGTATTTATGTTATACGCCTACTTAGCTTTCAATCGATAATTTCCCGACTTTTATATATTAACAATGACTCTTTCTTGGTAAGTTCTTTTATAATCCATAAAATATTCCCGTCTAAAATAATCTTCAAATGCCATGATCATGGATGGAGGAATTTGTTATAAAATTCGTGCAGACTGAAATATAATATTTCATATATTATTTCACAAATCGTTAAGGTTTGATGATAAAACAAACTCTTATGACTTTACAAATTAATAACACGCTGTACCATTGTGCTTTAGAATAATTACATACTATATTTTGTAATGCCCAAACGATTCATTTCGGCTGCAAATAATATGTGTGTTACCATGGTAACCGAGTAATTTAAGGTAAATATTAGTGTTTACTGCTCTATAAGGATTTCTAATATTGCACATTGTAATGGTGATCTGAGGGCATTATCCGTAATTAGCCTTCCGTTTCGGGTAGGCGTAATTATTGTGACATACCATCTGTTTGTTATATCATTGTTTTGTATTATTTAAAAATTATTCATGATAGAAGATTATGCAATTGACATTATATAAGCTATTGTAATGGCACTAACGTCCTTTGGTAAAATATCAATTTTATATGACACAGGACCTAGCTGAGGTAAATGAATAAAAAGGAATATGTTTGTGTTGTCTGAAGAATTATACATGAATAATCCAGTAATAATATGTATATCATGTCTATTTTCACTGTTTTCCTATTTTTTATTATTTATTTTTTATTCTTTATTTATTTTTTTATTCTTTATTTATTTTTTAAAGACCGAGTTAAGTTTGCATCCAGGGCTCAACATTTTCTTATAATTATAATAATGAATCCAGGCATAACATAATATTCTGGACTTGTTTTCATTCAGCTCATATGAATAGCACCTCCGTCTATTGTAAATGTATTGTCATAATTCAGCTTTGATATAGTTCGTGTTTAAATTTATCCAAAAGATGCTGTTGAAAAAGAAATCAAATGTATATATGTGGAAAAATGTCGAGGTTTGAATAGAGTATGACTTTAAAGTAATATAATGGAAGCGTGATCAATCTTTAAAGCTCTTTAACACACTCCATTAATATTTCCCTCTCACTCTCTCTCTATCTCACCTTCCTTTATATTCTCGTTCGCTTTCAACTATCTCTCCTCCCCCTCTCTCCACCTTTTCTATCTCTCTTCCTCTAGCGCTCTATTTCTCTCTCTCTCTCTCTTTCCCTCTTTCTCTTTCCCCATCTCTCTCTCTCTCTCTCTCTCTCTCTCTCTCTCTCTCTCTCTCACGCTCTCCCTCTCTCTACACTTTTTTTCCATTTCGTGATTCCTATACAGTGCGTCCCAAAAAGAACTATATACACTTTTGAAATGGCTGCCAAATAATAAATAAGTAAAGTAAAGAAATTTACATGTATGTATAGAAAGATCATTATCCCAACTTTCATATGACACCAAAAAGTCTGAAAATAAGTCAAGCATGAATGAGCAGCGTTCACTTTTGTAAAGGGTATGGAAATTAGGGTGCGCAGGAATTGCCCTACCAATTTGTATG
>CALNVZ010003425.1:1532647-1545286 GCA_940671915.1 Paracentrotus lividus
TCTATCTATATCTCTCTTTTTGCATGGGTGTGTTTTGACCATTCATATTCATTGGTTTCTACTCCAAATATCCTGAGTACCTCCCCGCATCCCGGTCTACTCACATTTACCCAAATTGGGATGGTTGATGACAATCTATCATTCTATCAATCAATCAGTCACATAAATGAGACAATCAACACCCAGCTAGCAATCTATTTAATCAATCAGTGTTTACTCAACAGTTCATCTCTCAAAGATGTTTCAACTAGATCAATCAATGGCATTACATCATCTTCATACAGTTATTTTCAATTCACGAATGTCTTACGTGTTATCCAATAAATCAATTCAAACTGCATTGATTGAACCAACAACCTATTCTGTCATTTTAGTTAGATTTGTGGTCAAGGATATGGTAGTGTACACAAATGTAGTATTGATAGATTACATTATCAGTCCTTTATTTCAGTTGCATTTTGTCTTTTCGATTTTCACTTGTTTCATCCATCCTGCAACAAACAAAAAGGAGAAGAAAAAAAAATACTGATAATGCAAAATAAAAATAAAAGTCTGTACGTTCAATGCTCTACCGTGTCCTCCTCCTCTTTCGATGCACAACCTGTTTGTTGAAAAAAATGTCACTGATGTTGGACATTCAGGCAATCCAAAAGATGAAAACGATCATCAAAAGTGATAAAAAATCTTACCTGCATCTCCACCTGTTGCACCCCATCCTACCACTAACACACCATTGAATACAACTGGAAAGTTACAATGTTATAATAGGAAATACATATTCCTATTCACTCATGCATGAAATCGTAATCCCCAATTCCACAAATTTCACTTAGCACCCAATTCATCACAATTGATCAGTAATTCGGCATATATCACATTCCATAAGCTCCAAATGACTTTCCTCAACAAATTGGTAGGCAATTCCTGCGCACCCTAATTTCAATACCCCTTACAAAAGTGAACACTGTCATTTATGCGTGACTTATTTTCGGACTTTTTGGTGTCATATGAAAGTTGGGATATGAGCTTCCATACATGTAAATTTCATTACCTAAACATATATTTTTATTTTGGCAGCCATTCAAAAGTGTATAGTTCTTTTTTGGGACGCACTGTATAAACATAAACTATAGACTAAGTACAAACAGCCTCTTTTTTAATCAGTGTCTTTCATGATCGCTTCTTTACAAAGTGCATAAATTCATTCTTTTTTTTTTCCATTTCAAGTTACATTTATTTTCCTTTTCAAATACATAATACAAATAATCTAATAATATAAATCATATGAAAGGAGGTGAAATCTCTATTAAGCACGAGGCCTGACGCCCAGGCATGGCGCTATACAGACTGTATTAAAAAAAAGATAAAAGGGTACCGGGGGGGCGGGGGGTATTTTCTCTTGATGATACACTTTAATTAGTAGAATTTGCTTATACAACTAAAGTTATGAAATTTTGTGCGACGAGAGAGATCGTATTTATCAAATCATTAGTTTTTTATATATTTTTTTTCTTATGCAGCTATTTTTAAGATCAAACAAGTACTCTGTAGCATATTTTGCATAATTAAATACATGATTCAGTACGCGATCAGGCATATCAGATCACACAATAATATTAGGGGAGAGTGGGTTAGTTGGAACACGTGGGTTAGTTGAAACATTGTAATTTTCTTCAAAGGCTATAAATATATTTATGCAAATCTACCCTCAGGTTGTTGCTGTTAGCAACTGCCATCCGCCCACATTTTAGACAGCACATATGCTTCAAGCCTCGTGAAGTTAGAAAGCAATTTTTTTTTTTTTTTCACCTTCTGAGTAAATTTTGTCACTTTATTCAAATGTTTTATTATCTTCAGAGAAGATCATGAATTAAGTTGGCCAATTTTTGAGTATAACAAACAGCTATCACCAAGCTACAAAACGGTTAAATAAATGACATGCTGTTGTCCTCCTATTTGTGCTGTAAGCTTACAAACGTCAAATGGGCCCTGGGTTAGTTGGACATTTTGAACGGGGTTAGTTGGACATGTACTAAGTAAATAGTTTCACTGAATAAAAAATAAATTATATATATTCAATTCAAAGTGTTCCGAATTATTCTATACATGTAATATTAGTGCAACATTGACATTTTATTTTGGTTAAACAAAATATATTGCAGAAGTACTTACATGACTTCAGGATTCTCTATGTGAGTGGATGCTATCAAGTGTAATAAACATGAAGTAAAACAAAATTTGAAACTAATCTTTAATATATTAATTGGAATTAATAAAGCAATAGCTGAACACCATGCAATAATGTGTAGGTTAGTTTTAAATATGATTATAAAGATACCGTGCACAATGTTTCAACTTACCCCATAGCATGTTCCACTACTCCCGTGTGTGGGGTTAGTTGGAAACTTGACATGGTCTTGTGAAGATGAATTTTTTCCGGAACCATCGACCAAGTTTAAGAATGTATGGGATACATTTGTAAGCTAAAGATATACACTCAGCTTAATTGTTATTGTTTCTTGAAATAAATCCCCTTTTGTTTTACGCGGCGCACTCTCGCTTGAAAAACTGTTCCATAGATAAACCCGCCTCCTACATTATTCGCAAATAACATTACCTGGACCAAGTTATAAGATGTTTCACATTTTAAATATCAATATTGATATGATCCTTACGAAACCTGGGGATAGCGAAATTTTGGGGGGAAAAAACCTAACTATACGACGAAAGCTAAAACACAATTGTGATCTATATGTCTAAATTAAAGTCTATATAAATAATAACTCTGTAGTGCTTTTTCTCTTGTCAATATGACCACGCGATAATTTCACATAATTTCACAACAAGTGGATAACGTTTGCTAATTATTCTCTTAATCTTTTTTTTTTTATTTATGTAAAGTGTTTTTTTTTCTGTGAAATTCTCATTTATTGCAAAACGAGTGAATTTAAGTAATACACATGCAACACACTTTGTCACGCGTCCCAGATTAAAGAAAATAATGCATCGTACAATACACATTGAACATGAAACATGAATTATAATTATCAACTTCTATTTGTTGGTGTTATGGGCAAGAGAACCATTACCTCCAGGTACCTTACCATGGACAAGAAAGCTCCAAAATATTTTGAAACGCAGTGGCGGATCCAGGATTTGAAAATAGAGGGGGCGCCAGGCCCGATAAGGGGTGAGTCGCCACCATGTTTCGATTTTTACATCTACAGTCAATGGGTGGTTTTCAAATTATAGAGGGGGGGGGGTGCGTTCCCTGTGCCCCCGCCTGGATCCCCACTGATGAGACGGGTTTTTGGTGCATTCGGCAGATGCGGATCCAAATTTCATAAGGGGTGGAGTGAGGGGGGGGGGGGCTGATCACGATTATCAGAATTTTGGTTAGACCCGTTTTATTTGGTCACTTGAATCCGGTCTGCTCTCAGAGTTTTCAAATTGAAAGGCGAAGTGGTCATGACACAGTTTTTATGGTTTAAATATATATATTATATATATTGGGTTGAGGCAGACCTGCCCCTTGGATCCAAGGTTTGTATCAGCATCATCGAATGGTACTTGGTGTGGTATTCAAACTGATCGTAACTTTATGTATTGACTGGATAGAGTCGTCTTCGCTTGCACAATAATGATACCTTGGTCAACAGGGCACGGAATTCTTCTAGACGAATCCAATATGATGAGCAAATCAGAGATCCAACTCGAAAAGAAAAAACAACTCGCTGATGAGATACATTGAACGCACTGGGACGTCGTCTTCGAGATCAACCCTGAACGCGACGATGGATCCCCCTAACCACCTGCAGTGGTCGTTACATAGATGATCATGAAGGTCTTAAGACGCGTTTGTTCTCTGAGGCGTTGTGCCATATCGACGCCATCACAACGAGCGTGCTGAACGTGGAGATACCCCGATAGACTAGCAGATTGAACATTCCCGCCAGGATCGCGCACATGAGAAAAAGGCGGAGACCATGATGACGAATCCGAATTCGGTCAGGGTAATGGCGCCGAGAATGCGACCACGGTGATCGTAACGACCCATGATGCGACACAGATGACGGTACAGCGAGCGGTCGTGACGAGTTGACGATTGTTGAAAGGATCAACGACGATGTTAAGATAGCGATATAGAGCCACCAGCATAATGCTTTCATAGGAGACTAGCATGTACGTACACTGCAAGGCATATGCAAGAACGTCCTGATGGGTGACAAATGATAAGTTAAGATAATAATAATTAGCTATGTCAATAAACAAATTGGTATTTCTTTTGCAACGGGAGCAGGAAAGACCGGGGACAATATTGTAACACGGGGCAATTGTAACAGAGGCCCCCATCCCTAGTAGAAACACTGCTACAAACTTAATCTGTGTACTAACATGCGCATTTCATCGCTCCACATGCAGTTCGAGTTTTTATTTATTTTTTTTTTTTTAGCAGGAAAGTAATATATCACTCTACCCAATGTTTTTCTTCTAGACAAATATGTGGTTGAGCTATGGTTGTCGTTCTTATCTATTTAGAAATTATGTTCTTAGGCCTGTATTTTGCTAAAGTTTCAACGATGAATACCTAAGCTAAGATAGAAAAAATCTCTCCAAATATTGCCCCCCTCCTCCGGGGGCAATTGTAACAACGTGTTAACAAAGTACCTTTGCTCCCATACCTAGTCCCGGGACGCTGCAACAGCCCGTACACTGCCGCAGTAATCCTATAGTTTGCAGGCACAAACCCATGTTGTTCGCTTACTAGGGTCTGAAGTTAAGAACTAGATACACACGTGTACTATAGCTTCTCCCAACAAGGACACAGACAGTCAGTATGGAGGCTAGTCTCCACTCTAGACTGAAATTTGTTTAAGTGTCAAATTGAGTCTGTGCTTGCAGACTAGTAATCCCATACCATGCATTATAGCAAGTGGAAAATATAATGTAAATGAGTCAAACATTGTCATGTTTTATTATCATTATAATTAGTTTATGTGGTCAATGTTGTTTAAATCTTGGATCTGTCAAGTGCATAGCTTTCATAAAGAAAAACAAAATGTTATAATTTCATGAGTTTCAATTGCCCCATCATGTGTGTTACAATTGCCCCATATGTGTTTTACAATTGCCCCATAATATGTGTGTTACAATTGCCTCGTGTTCAGGGGCAATTGTAACACTCGACCTCTTGTTTTGAAATGATAATGACTTCAAAATAAATTGTTTTACTTAAAGGGGAAGTTCACCCTGGAATTTAATTGGTTTTTAAAAATGCAGAAAATTAAAAGAAAAATGTGAAAGAAAGTTTCAGGAAATCGACCAAAAAATAGCGAAGTTATGAATACTTTAGGTTTTGATTCTGTGACGTCACGTGCAAGCAGCTCTCCCATGTGTTGTGTATGTAAATTCCATAAACTTGTCTTTTTCCATGGTTCTTCATAAAGAAATAGGCTAATTTGATAGAGGCAGGTATATTAACATAATTATATTTGATGATGTATCGACCGCACAGGTGAAATAATTAATTTTCTTCTGAAAAAAGACACTTTATGGAATTTACGCTACATAACACATAAAAGAATTGCTCGCATGTGACGTCACAAAATCAAAATTTTAAATATTCATAACTCCGTTATTTTTGGGTCGATTTTCTCCAAACCTTCACTCATATTTTTCTGTTATTTTTCTGCATTTTTGTGAACCATTATAAACCCAGGGTGATCTTTCCCTTTAACCCAAACCTATTCATATGTCGAGCTAAGATATTTACATTTCGTTTTATTTAGTTTTAAGCAAGTATTTAGCTATAATAAAGTTAAATTTGAAAAAAAAAAGTGTTACAATTGTCCCTGGTCTTTTCTATATATTTTGCACGTCCTAAAGGTAGAAAGAAGAAGAATTCGAGGGATTTATAGAACGAGGGATAGAGAGAGATAGAGAGAAAGTCAAGAAAAAACGAAGAAAAAATCAATTTGCTTGGTATAGGCCTTTTCAGATATCTTTACCCACCCATTCCACTATTGCGGTCTTTACGGTCACCTGGCTAAATATCATCCGGCGCGAAATATCAGCTTTAAGTTTTTATCTTGAGAAAATACCGGGTTTGATTAATACTAACTAATAAAAATTAACTAACTACGGTATTAGTGATAATACACACGTGTATTGTATTATACTGTATTCATTGACTGTATCTAGAGTAGAAAAAAAGATTACCACCAGGAAATCTTGAACAATTTGAATTATTTCCTGAAAACGTTTAGTAATTATATCGCCTACTATAGTCAACTGTTCAGGGGATTTTTTGTTCGAGAAATATTTAAAATGTGTATAGCCAGCTTTTTAAATGAAATATAAAATGATTAATATTTCTAATTCTTTGAAGTCTCCTGCTGTACATCATTTTGTTGTAATCGGTCAGATATTTCACCAAAACACCTGGTTAAAACTGACCCCAAAGTAATTAGGACATATCCAGAAGAAACCGACAGGATTTAGCTATCATTACAATAACTTATACCGTAGGTAGGAGGAAAATCCAAAGAGTCCAAAAAGGGTCGTTTCGCTCAGAGTCGCTAGGGGCAATATAATTATTAGAAAATATAATTTTGGTTCATTTCATAAGATCTCTCTAATTCGAACGGGAGTGAATGTGGGCGGAAAGGTAATTTTTCTGATTTCAAATCTTGGTTCAGGCTTTAATATTATCCTTTCCTTCCTTTGAATATTACATCTCATTAAATTACAAATGCAATCGAAGTTAGATTCATATTAGATTTATCAGATGGAATTACTTTCTGTTAATCAAGCCGATATCCATGTATTTCATATCCTGGGGAAATTAACCGAGTAAATTAACTGCGCGATATAAATAAAACATATTAATCTGATAATGTGCGTATTCGGGGAGGGGTGCGATGTTTACGTTTCAATCATCAATTTAACTCAAAACTCGTTTATTCTGTTTCCGAATGATAAAAATAAATAATTAATATTGTAAAAATAATAATGCAAATATCACAATATCGTATTAATAGAAAATGCATGAGCAAAAGTTTAATAAATGCAACCCGTTAACCCAGATTTAGCCTTATTATTACTTGTTACTGCTAAAGAAGAAGAAGAAGAAGAAGAAGAAAAAAAAAAAAAAAAATAGAAATTTATATTGCGGTGTAAAATATCCATACCCCTTTTGTTCTACCTGTTTGAAGTGCAACAAAAAGCCAATTATTGGATTTTATTTTCTGCCTGTTAGAAACCGGTGCAAGAATTTTCTAATCGATGGGCTGGGATAGGAAAATCATGAATTGGCCTATCAAATTAGATAGAAGAGCTATCAAGTCGTTTTTAGAAATTTTGTAGTTTAATGTCAGTCATCAAGATAAAGAAATATGGAATGAAATGGTCTGGAACTGGTATGATTTACTAAATATTTATTATGATATTGAGTAATAGGCATTGGGGTATTGAAAATGTAGTTTGATTAAGATAAACCATTGAAATCCAATGCCTTGTGACCCGGTGCACATATTAAACCCCTTATAAAATGTAATAGGCTACATTTTGAATGATCGGTGCCCTGTTCCTGCTTAAAGGGAAGGTCTGGACCTAAAATAAGTTGCTTTTAAAAAGCAGAGAAAAATAGAAAAACCGATTAAAAAAAGTTTGAAGAAAATCGGACTAATGATAAGAAAGATATGAATTTCTTTATGATGCACACACACAAAAAAATAATAATAGATTTAAAAAAATTATCGCTACACCAAATTGGCTAAACCTGTGATGTCATAGGGGCACAACATGCCATGCATTTTCTATATTGTTTCATGATAAATTTTCAATTTATTTGTTAAGAATCTGTTTTCCTCATAACTTTGGCCAAGATGATATTGATGGCAATATGTTATTGCATCTATGCATTTTCATAAAATGATAATTGTAATGACATTTCAAAAGAAAAGTGATATTTTTCATGAAATTCAACAGTCATGAATATTTTTTCTTTTCCGAAAACCTACTTAAAATCTATGTTTCTGTATCTCTAGATGGGGCGCTGATTTTACAATATATGCATGTATAGATGCAATAGCATATTGCCATCAATATTATCCTGGCCAAAGTTATGAGGAAAACAGTTTCTTAACAAATAAAGTGAAAATTTATCATAAAATAATACAGAAAATGCATCGCAAGTTGTGCCCCTATGACATCACAGCTTTGTGACAGTGTTGCCTATTTGGTATAGCGATTAATTTTTTGTGCATCATAAAGATATTCATAACTTTCTTATTATTAGTCCGATTTTCTTCAAACTTTTTTATTCTGTTTTTCTAATTTTTCTGCTTCTTATAAGAGCAACTTATTTTGGGTCTCAAAATTTCCTTTAAGTAGCAGTATAATATTACATATTTCTATGGCATCATTAATTTTTCAAGATGTCATTTATCGTTGATTAAACTAGTAAATTATATTCTATAAGGCCTATGTATTGATCTGTTTATTTCTTCACGACGAAAATCTCAACTAAACATGCATTTATTTTTTTTTTTTGCATTCATCTCGACGACATCTTTGTTCGATCAAGTTAGAACTTTTCGTCGTATAATAGGTGGTCCCTTTTTATAAGCTCCGCTTTCTCCGGAGTCACCAAACCATCATTGTATTTTTGTAAAAAGGTTCATTATTACTTTTTTTATGATTGAATAAATAAAATGCAAAATGGAATGAAATGATAGTCAAGCTAAAATATAATTAAAAGGGATGATGATAATGATTTTAAAGATTGAAATTTTCAACCACAATCACCATAATTAGTATCGGAAAGTATACAAAAATAAAGAAACCCCTTACCCTGTGGTAAATGGCTCCACCGAGGAGCAGGGCGTAGTTCAAGATGGCTAGCATATCGGCGAGAGCGATATTGAAAGGGAAGATGTTATGTTGCTGTCGAAGTTTCTTATTGAAGATAAAGACGAGAACGGTCACGAAGGAGATCAAAAGCGCGGGAATGGTTATCGCCCATTTCACCTGAGTCAAGATGTAATCGATGTAGGCTGCTAAAATCTCGTGATCACTCAAGATCTTTTCGGTGGACGTTGGCTCGGTAAAGTTGATCACATCCATTGTATCGAAGCTTCAAACTGTAATTATATATTTTCTATATACTGATGAGTAAATTCATTTTTTTTTTTAAATCTAGGTGAGAGAATTCGACTAAAAGTTCTCCCTTAACAGTTGATCAAACAACTTGAGAGGTTGCCGAGATGGATGCAAACTCAATTATGAATCAAAGTAGGATTTATATACCTTCTCTATATATGTTATTTATTAGTGTCGTGCGCATAAAACATGGGTTGGAATCTTAAACGAGATATAGCCAATACATGTAGCCTATATTGTAACAAATTAAAACAAACGAAAAAGGTACGCCTATTAACCTTTTCATGATTACCTTGTTTATACTGCATTTCCTTTTTGACATACATGTATACTATGTATTATTGAAATGTTATTCGAATTGTTATTGTATTGTAATTTTGTATATTCTATAACCTGCCGCCTAACCCAGTGGGTTGACGGGCCTGGTTTGTTGTTGTTTACATGATCTTCAATAATAAAGACATGATTACTCAAATCAAACTACACCTTGAATAATAAATTGAAAAAGAAACTGATGACGAAATGAGCAATTCCTCAATTTGAAATCCCACTTTTGAAAAACAGCTATTTCAATAATTGGTGTTTCAAGTCATTTTTCTCTGAACTTGATCTTTACAAAACCCTTTGAAATACCAAGTTCACTCTATGATCTATGCCATACACTTTAGAAATATTTTTATAAATGGTTGCATGAAATGATAACTGTAAAGTAACTAACTTCTTTACTGGGCAATGTCAGTCCTGTAAAGAACTCTGGGCCAAGCCACGTACAACAAAATTTTTCAAAATGGAATGGGGAGAATTGATTCATCAAAACAAAATCTTGTGAGAGAATTCGACCAAAAGTTCTCCCTTAACAGTTGATCAAACACACTCTAAAAACTGAAGTGCTGTTTTTAGCTCTTCAAGGGCTGAAATCGGCACTTTTTAAGTGCTTGCATAGTGACTGCACTCAAAGTGCTGTTTTAGCACTTTCACGTGAGCTGAACTTTCAGCAAAAATGGGCAAAAACGCCGTGACTTCGTTGGGATTCGAACCTGGGTCCCCTGCATGAGAAGCGCTGACGAGCACGTTAGACCAATTCACATCTCACGGTTGCTAGGAGATCATATTGTTGCATGATGAACTTTCTTCAAGTTTGCCATTATCATCTACTATGCTGTCATAATTAAAGCCAGTTAGCGAGATCTCCGTTGGTCTATTGGTAACGTCAGCGGTACTCTTCCATGTCTAGGTGAACCCTGTTCGAATCCCATACCGACCATGAAAATTTTTTGTTGATAAATTAGCACTTGGGTGGTGCTAAAACAGCATTTCAGGTGCTGATTTAGCACTTCAAGTGCAGTCACTATACGAGCACCCATAAATTAGCACTTCAGTTTTTAGAGTGCAACTTGAGATGTTGTCGAGATGGATGCAAACTCAATTATGAATCAAAGTAGGATTTATATACCTTCTCTATATATGTTATTTATTAGTGTCGTGCGCATAAAACATGGGTTGGAATCTTAAACGAGATATGGCCAATACATGTAGCCTATGTAAGCCTACTGTAACAAAGCAAAACAAAACAAAAAAGTAACAAAAAACAAATATGGTTACAGTTCGTTAAGCAGAAGGCTCGATTCTCCGAAAATGAAAAATGGTTCGCTAATCCGACAATAAAATAGGCCTCTCCCCAATTAACAGTTGAACACTCAGTGTAGAGGGTGTCTCAGACAACAAAAAAAATAGTGATACAATCAACGGTGTCGATTCGTTTTGGCGATTGGGGGGGGGGGGGATGATCGTCGATATTTCCTCTTTTCCTCAATGTGACACATAAGATGTCATTTAGTAACATAAAATGGGGCATTTGTAGCATAAAGTGAGCGCAAAACGAGGAAGGGACTTTAACTGGTTTGTTCAATAAGGGGGAACCATCACGATGTAATGGCTATATACACACATGCATGCGTTTTAGTATCTACTAGTACATAATTATTTTCAAATTCATAGGGACATTATGCAAGCGCGAAGCGCGAGCTGAAAAATTTCTCAGTAATAGTGACATGAATTGGGACATTTATTGTAGAATAATGCGAGCGCGTAACAGGAAATGGGCTTTATCTGGTTTATTAAAGGGGGGACCAACATGATGCAATGCCTATAGATATACAAACATGCATATTATTATGCATATGAGTACTAGTATATGAATATCGTCGAATACATAGGGCTGTAATAATGTGAGCGCGAAGCGCGAGCTTAAAATTTTCACAATAATATTGAACGGAAACATGGTATTTGTTGCGTTACATGTAAACGCGAAGTTAATGACGGACTAGGGGCTGGTGATTAACTGGTGATTAGAAGCGGACCATCAGGACGTAATGCCAACAAACGCAAATCTATATAAATATGGAAGAATTCCATATAGGGCAATATTGTGCGAGCGCAAAGCGCGAAGCGCGAGCTGAAAATTTTCTTAATAATATTGACCTGATGAAACAGGATAAGAAACGGGGAGTGTTAAAGTGTACCATCGTGACGTTATTACTTATATGCATGAAAGCTGAACGAATTCAAGTACAGTTTGCAACAACCTATATTATGCAAGCGCGAAGCGCGAGCTGAAAATTTTATTGCAATTTTCAAGAGTTATCTTAATCGGAATTTGAAGCTCATGTGATAGTAAAGTGAAAGTGTATTATATAATCAATCGTCCGAGTCCCAAAAAGTAAACTTGTCGATGAAGAGCCGAGATAAGTGTTACAGACTCTTCAATATTTATTATTTATTTTATCAAAACCATCGTGGGTTTTTGAGTGGGAATACTTCTACCTTCAGTTTTCCCTGTCAAGACATTTGTCCCCTATGCACCCTGGGATCGGTACCCCTGATTATCATCGATTTGAATGGGTATTTTCTTTCTTTTTTTTTCCAATTGTGAATAGTGAAACATCTGCGCTTCCATTATCTATACGATGTATTGTGTTTTACATGATTACTAAAGTTTATCAGGCACACACGAGGAAGATTAACGATTAAGTAAGACAATTTTTGATTTTTGAATGTTAGAAATGTGCATTTTAGACTGCAAAGTAGAATAATAATGTCATAATAGTGCTTTATATGATAACGAATTTTGTAATGGATAGATTTATATGCACATAATATGATACTTTTCATTTTCTTGATATTAAAATATTGGGGGGGGGGGGAGATGATTGTACACACCATCCCCCCACCGAAATTATTGGGGGAATGCATCCCCCATCCCCCCCCCCCACAATCGACACCCATGGATACAATACAAGCGGAAAACTTTGTTCACACTGGAGTACGATCACAAGATTTCCTATTGTGTTTGGTATCAAATTAATTATTTCTTTCTTTCTTTCCTTCTCTATAGCTCTCTCTCTCTCTCTGTCTTGTTCTAAGTCCACATAATTAGATGTCCCTCTATCAGAGGCGTCGATCCGGGGGGGGGGGGGG
>CALNVZ010003425.1:1545311-1566595 GCA_940671915.1 Paracentrotus lividus
TTGGGCAAAACATATCATTTCGCCACTGGCGTAGCGTATCCCCCCCCCCCCACTAACAAAGGAATTGAGCGTCCCGCTATCCGATTATGAATACTTTTATGATATTATTTGATGTGCTAGCTACCACTATGGCGGCAGTCGATATGCAAAGGTTTTGTACGTCATTCAAAAAATCTAAAATCTCTCTCACTCTATCTTAATCTTTCCTTGCGTGTATGATATAACGATGTAATGCATAGATAACAGTTTCTTCAAAGATAACGAAACGGGGGATGCTTCACAAATCACTATTGATCCGAGAAAGACATAAAGGTTAAGAATACACTCATCAAAATCGATCATAATTAGGGGCGCCAATCCCGGGTGCATAATGGACAGGTATGAGGGCAAAAGTATTATATTCATGTGTATGTCATGTAATATAACATTATATATCACGAATGGTCCCCTTTTTTATAAACAATTTAAAGCCCTTCCCTTGTTTCGCGCTCACATGAGCATTACTGAGTCTCTAGCAAATACCCGTTTTAGGTCACTGAGAAAATCGATCAGTTAATAGTAACTGGAATTCGTTCATACTTAATATACACATGTGTTATATAGTAACGACATTACATCATATGTTGGTTCCCCTTTATGCCTGATAAAGCCACCCCACCCCGACAATCACACTATGATCATTATACCATTATATGGCCCACCTTGAGGTATATCGTCGTTGGTTCATATTATTAATTTGCTCGGTCGTCTTACCCCCCCCCTGTTGAGCCCTCAAATGTAAAAATCCGCCCACTAATGTAGAAAATGCCCTCAAAATGCCCTCAAATGTCTCAACACGTCAACCACAAAATGTAAAAATTGCCCTCAAATGTCACAACACGTCAACCACGAATATAAAAATGTCCCTCAAATGTAACAACACATCAACCACAAATGTAAAAATGCCCTCAAATGTTCACAACATGTCAACCATAAATGTGAAAATGCCACTAATGTCATAACATGTTGACCGACAAATGTAAAAAGTTTTCATTTTAACCACTAATGTCTTAACATGTCACCCCACAAATGTAAAACTCATCACATGTATTATAACAATGAGGTAATGTTGCTATATAATAATGGAACAAAAATTTTTCAATTACGATTATAAGCATAATACATAGTATAGAAAGATTTTAAAAAATCTTTCTATATTATGTATTATGTTTCATTCATTATTATGTTTTATAAAACAAGAGATTAGTTTGTTCGTAAAACATGTCCAGAATTGATGGAATAGGAGGCTGCTCATATGAATAACATAACACAAAAAAGACGCTTAATTATAACTTGCCCCAAATAAGAATTTACCCATTTTGCTCAGTTTATATCCTAAAACGGGACTCATGTGACTTTCAAAAATGTGGCCTTTTTTATGTGTGTTCAATCAGCGCATACCATATTGCATTCATGCGCGATTTTTACACACAAGCTGGCCAGATAGTTTGATAAACATTTACAGTAAATCTTGTACTGGACACTCCCCCGTTTAAACGTTTGGGGTGTGGGTGTGTATGTGTTGGTAATAATGTGATGTGTAATGTGTGTGCCTGTGTGTGAGTGTGTGCATGTGTGTGCATAATTCTAGATGGAAGTATGCATGTGTGTATATATTAATTGAAAATTTTGTTCCCTTTAATAACATTCCGGCATTATTATGATACAATGGAAATTAATTTTTACATTTGCAGGTTGACATGTTCAGACATTAGTGGTTAAATAAAACTTTTTACATTTGTGGTCGAACATTTTATGACATTTAGTAGGTCATTTTTACATTTGTGTTGACGTGTTTTGTGACATTTGAGGGGCAATTTTTACATTGTGGTTTGACGTGTTGTGACATCTTGAGGCATTTTTACATTTCTGGTTGACGTGTTGTGACATTTGAGAGGCAATTTTTAACTTTGTGGTTGACGTTGTGTGACATTTGAGGGCATTTTTACAATTTCTGGTTGACGTGTTTGTGACATTGGAGGGCGATTTTTACATTTGAGGGGCTAAACACACCGCCCCCCCATTACCAAAAAATGAATCGACGAACTCTGCCTCTAGGCCAATTTGTGCGATTACTAGTACTGGAGCTTGGAGGAAGAAGAGAAAGCTCTTCTCTCCTCCAAGCTAGTACTTGTTTGTTATATACCCTTTGCTTCTTGTAGGCAGGGTAGATTATATGAAGAAGCCCGTGTCGGTCAGGGGTCCACTTGGAGCCGGGATGAGTGGGGAGGGAGGTCTTCGGCCCCGTTTTTTCAGCAACGTGTGCAAGACAGGGAAATGGACCATCTATTTTTTGATATTTATGCTTCCATATTCATACCCCGTCTTTTTCCGTTTCGGTTCAGCCCCAAACTTTCCTGCTTAGGCACCGCCCCCCCCGTCCCTCCAAAAAACACTAGCTCGGAGTATAACAAGCATTGCATAACATTACAGCTATAGCGTGGGGGGGGTAAAATTAAAAAGCTCCTATAAATGCTTTAATCTTAATTTATAAAAAAAAAGCACATTTCGCAGCCAGGGCTTCATGGCAAGGACTTGTCGGACCATTTTATCGCGACAGAATATAATCTCAAGCCAATGCAGATGCAAGCAATTTCAGTTAGCTTATAACAGTGTGTCGGATAAAAGTCCGACAAGTCCTTTCATGAAACCATGATCCTCCTTCATCTCTCTTCGTATCTTCATTTCCATCGGGCTCTCTTGCACAAATATGTCTCCTAACAATCATTTAATGATCTCGATAAATACTTTCACCATCTTCTCCGACTGGAAGAAATAAAAAGTAGGGGAGCCGGGTATGGACGTTACAGAAATTCACATTTTTGGGCCTAGATAAATTCTATTTTGTATATTGTATTACTCACGGCACTCCATATTGGTCTGTAGTTAGCCTATTATGTTGGCTAAAAGCTGAGGCATATAAACTGTGAAAAGCAATGTAAACACTAATTTAACGTACAGCTAATTGTGAAGACATTTTTGTTGTAACAACCTACCCCATAATACGGGGTACGGTTGTTACACATACGGGGTCAATTGTTACAATATGTAAACATAAACGGGGTAAGTTCGAAATGTGTATATAAATCTTTATATCATATTGTTTAGTTTCAATCTTTTCCCAGTTTCTTGTATCGTTAACAGTAGATCAAGTAGAGCTCTAGATAGACAAAAGTAATAATAGAAAAATAAGAAATATTTACAACACTGAAAATTGAGACAAATGTAAATTTTACCATATGTAATGTAATTGGGTAGAGTTCGTTTACATCAAACGATGGGGTAGGTTGTTGTAACAACCTACCCAGGCGCGGATGCGCATGGGATTTTCAGAGGGGGGGGGGGGCCCAACTTTTTGAAAAAAAATCTTGGCGAAGCGGAGCGAGCAAACGAGCGCGAGCGTGAGTTTAAAACATTTCTCGACATATAGGCCTATACTGAACTAAGAAACGAGGAATTTAAACCATTTCATTTTTACTCCACTACGAAAACAAAATTGATAATGATATACTAGCAACAAAAAAAAGGTAATTAAAAAATAATGTGTTTTTCATTAAATAAAGAAAAACAAAGCGAGCGGGCGAAGCGCGAGCCAAAAAATTTTAGCTAATTATTGTTGAGATAATTGTGCATTTAGTATCCACGAGCGCGAAGCTCGAGCTGAAAAATTTGAGGCAGAAAATTGGAGTTATTTGTGATTTATGATTTAGTATGCAGCGAGCGCGAAGCGCGGAGCCAAAATTTGGGGTTTAAAAGATATATGGAATAAAAAGGGGGCATTCCTGGCATCAAAATTTTGTAGATAATTGAGCATCATATCCCTATTGAGTATCTGCGAGCCGCGAAGCGCGAGACGGAAATTTTGAGCTAAAAATGGGAGTTATGTGTGCATTATGGTTTTAGTATCCGCCACGCTGCGAGCGCGAAAAATTTGGGGTGTTTTAAAAAGATATATGGAATAAATAAAGGGACATTTTCTAGCATTAAAGATTTTGTAGACTAATTTTGTATCATGACCCTATTTATATCTGCGAGCGCAAGCGCGAGCCGAAAATTTTGGGTTTTAAAAGAATATATGGACATAAAATAAAGGGGCAATTCCTAGCATTAAAAATTTTGTAGATAATTGTGCATCTTATACCCTATTTAGTATTGCGAAGCGCGAAGCGCGAGCCGAAAAATCTGTGAGTAAAAAAAATGGGAGTTATGTGGGTGCATAATGGGTTTAGCATCCGCGAGCGCGGAAAGCGGAGAGCCGAAAATTTGGGAAGATTTTTAAAAGATATATGGATAAAGTGAAGGGGCATTTCTGGCATAAAGATTTTGTAAGATTGAATTGTGTATCATTGACCCTATTATAGTATCTGCAGAGCGCGAAGGCGGAGCCGAAATTTCAGGCTAAAAAATGGGAGTTATTGTGTGGCATTATGGTTTAGTACCGTGCGAGCGCGAAGTGCTAGCCGAAAAATTTGGGTTTTAAAAGAATATATGGAATAAATAAAGAGGCATTCCTAGCATTAAAAAATTTTTTGTAGATAATTGTGTATCAAAGACCTAATTTAATATCCCGAGCGCGAAGCGGAAGCTGAAAAGTTTGAGTTAATTGTTTTGGCTTATACACCTACTGAATATGGGTATCTGCGAGCCGAAAATTTTGAGCAAAATATTGTACATTATAGTTTAGTATCCGCGAGCCCGAAGCGCGAGCCTAAATTTGGGATGTAAAAGATAATATAGAATAAATAAAGGCGCACTTTCTAGTGTAAAAATTGTAGTTAGTTGCGCATTATATACCCTTCTGAAATTGGAATCTGCCGAGCGCGAAGCGCGAGTCGAAAATTTGAGGTTTTAAAAGTTTTATATGGAATAAATAAAGGGGCAATTATTTCTAGTAACTAGAAAATGGTAGATAATTGTGTTTATAAGACCTATTTTAGTACACCCGCGATTCGCAAAGCGCGAGCTGAATTTATTAAGGTAAAAATTGGAGTTATTATTTGTGCATGATGATTTGTAATCATAGCGAGCGGGCGAAGCGCGAGCCGAAAATTTTGGATAAATTTCTAGTATAGCCCACGAGGCCGACTATTTTTGCCCAGCGAGCCGAGGGCCTAGGAGGCGAGGGTGCCACGAGGCCTCTTTTCTTTGTGAAATTTTGAAACTTTTAGTTTTAAGAATATTTTCTTATAATTTTACTTTTCGTCACTAATGTATTTCTTTTCCTTTAAAAAGGCGTTTGAGCATTTTTTTGGCCAAAAGTACAAAATGAGAAAAAATGCGGACCTCTGTTGGGCCTCCCCATTAAGGCTTTAGTTATGGTCGTTTTATAAACCAAAAAAACCTATTTCGAGCTTCTTATTGAAAGAGTTGGCCAAGAATTGTACAAGGCATGGGCCTTATTCCCTTCTCTTTCTTTCTTTTTCTTCTTTTCTTTCCCTTTTTCCTTCTTTCTCCCTTTTCTCCTCCTTTTTTTTTTTTTTTTTTTTTTTTTTTTGGGGGGGGGGGGGCCCGGGCCCCGTCGGGCCGCCCCCTGGAATCCGCGCCTGCTACCCATCGGGTGATTTTAGCACACAGAAATCACTGTAGGCACGTGGCATTGAGGCAGAATTATCAGGGCATGCTAGGGGTATATTACTGACATACATGTACTACATATTTAACAATACCGAGACTATCATCATGTGCCTTCAGTTGTAAGAGCTATTACAAAATTTTCAATTTTTGGTGCCAAAAATGTTAGCTTTGAACGGTAAAAATCATGGTTTTTGTTGGATTTACTTTTTAATGAAAACAACGGAGAAACTTCACGACCGGCAGTTCATCCACAGCTAATGTGTAGGCCTGTATATAGATGCCAGTTAGCACATCCCTCTCTGTGTTCCATCTTAGCAACACTGAGAACTGTAACAACTGAAGCCGTGTTACTTCCATACCCGGTTCTCCCCTAGGGGCTTACACAAGCTTAATTTACAAACTGTTTTCAGGTTGGCCAACATTTTTTTTTTTCTTCGCTTTCTTCTTTTTCATTTTCTAGCTCATTGATCGTCTGGAAAAAGAAAACGATAGACGTCAAACAAAAGTGAAAGACAGATACGGTAAAATTCTCGCAATTGATGCAGGGGCGGATCCAGGATTTCAGAATAGGGGAGGGGAGGCCGGGGGGGGGGGGCTTGCCGAAACTGTCTGATCATAACATTATAATCGATAGTGGTTTTCAAATTATAGGGGTGCTTCCCCTGGTACCTCCGCCTGGATCCGCACTGTGATGACAGGCTAATCTTATATCATCTGGAGTGAATAGAGTCAAAATACATGGGGTATCTCGTCGGAAACACTCAGCGTTCCTCTCTGCAGATTTAAAAAAAAACAACATATTATTAAGTTAGATAGGTTTTAAATATTACCAGGAAGGGACATAAAATGGAGAAAGTCACCGTAGAATGATAAAGAATAAAGGCGAGACGGAGATATACAAAAAAAAATCAAACAAATTTAATTTTATCTTTGTTCATGCCAAGAAAACAATATAAACAGAAAAATTTAATGTACTTGCGCTAGCTTTCAAGGACTATACCCAGTCAGCAATGTAACAAATCATTGGAATACAAGTGCATGTAGAGATTACATGTAAAAACCTATATTTCTTCACTTGAATATATATAGAAACTACACCTTAGAAATAATACATTGAAAAAGAAACTGATGACGAATGAGCACTTCCACAATTTGGAAATCCCACTTTTGAAAAACAGAGCTGTTTCAATAATGTGGTGTTTCAAGTATTTTTCTATGACTTAATCTTGCACAAACGCCTTTGAAAACCAAGCTCACTCTATGATCTATATGCCATACATTTTAGAAATATTGTTTGTAATGGTTGCATGAAATGATAACTGTAAACGTAACTAACTTTTGACTGGGTCAATGTCAAGTTCCGTAAAGAACTCGGCGCCAAGCCACGTACAACAAAATCTGTTTTATAGTTTGAACACTTTTCAAATATGAAGGGGAGAATGATTCAGTCAAAACAAATGCTGTTATCTGTGTTTGTTATGCATGGAGTACACTGTAATGTGCGGAGTAAACAGAACACATGTAAAGAAAGAACAAATCACGGATACAGTCTTTATTTCATTGTGTATATAGTACATCATGGTATTCATCAAATAAGATAATTTGAAAACAATATTAAATGAAAAATCAATTGGCAGTGCAAAAGAGGTTATCAAAACTAATTGATGTTTCAATTAAGGCTGAAAATTGTGAACAACTCTTTTGATGAATTGTAATATTTCACTTATTCATATCAAAAAGGTTTTTAAAATACAGCAAAGAGGAATTAAAAATTAATATGTTCATCTCTACATCTAGGCAGAGCCTTGTAGACAAATTGGTAAACTTTTGATAAAGGTTTTGTAATTTTAGCGCAAAAAGGGAGAAACTGTATTGTCATTTGAAAAACGACAACATAACACTGTTTATCACATTTAAAAGGTCATTCATCTATGGTGACATGGTAATACATCTATATAAATACCAGTATTATGGTTCTGTCCCATTAATATCAAGTGTGCTTCAGGACCAAGCTAATTATCTATGTAAATAAGGAAAATCTCATTGATAACGACATATTCATCATTAGTGCAGTAGTTATAAATCAGGACTGGGAGAATGGGCTCATATAATTTGTGAAATCCTAGACAAACTTGCCACAGTTTGAACAAGGCAAGTCAAATATCACCTACTGTTTCTGGCTACGACAAAGTCTTTTCAAAGTCATCTGCCTCTAACAGTTATTGATGTAACCCTTCTTTACAGTTTTAACCTCATATAGAACTGTTTAATCAAGTATCTCATTTCCTAACAGATTCAACTAAAATGGACTGTAATTTGTCAAACGTAACCCATTATAAACAACGAAGATGTCACAAAATCCACCCTAAAAAGTGTTCACTTGTTCACAATTGTTCACTCAATTAAGCAGCCAAAGGAAACGACAGAAATTTAGAATATAGAAAATTGAGAAAAGAAAATGGGGTTTCCATCCAGAATTTGAACCTGAAAGCCTCCTGATACTGACAGCCGCTCTAACAGTCTGAGCAACAAAAACCCATGCTGACATTGTCCATAAAAACCTTGTTAACTGTTCAATGCTCCAAGTGGGCAGAAGCAATTGGTTCATTCCAGTACAAGTTTTACTATTATCAAGAGTTTGCAATAGGGTGAGAGCTTACTTTTTAAGTATTTTGTCACAATCGCGTATACTTCTCCATATCATTATATCCTGATACTTCGACAAGCTTCTTCCAGATCAACAACCATTTATAACCTTGAGCTCATTGGATAAATTTCACCCCTAGCATTTGGATCCTTTAACTATGACATTAGTGGTCATTTTTACATTTGTGGTTGACGTGTTGTGACATTTGAGGGCATTTTTACATTTGTGGTTGACGTGTTGTGACATGTGAGGGCATTTTTACATTTCTGGTTGACGTGTTGTGACATTTGAGGGCAATTTTTTACATTTGTGGTTGACGTGTTGTGACATTTGAGGTCATTTTTACATTAGTTGGCGATTTTTACATTTGAGGGCTCAACACCCCCCCCCATCCAAAAAATGAATCGACGACTCTGCCCTCTAGGCCAATTTGTCGATTACTAGTACTAGCTTGGAGGAAGAAGAGTTTCTCTTCTTCCTCCAAGCTAGTACTTGTTTGTTATACCCCTTGCTTCTTGTAGGCAGGTAGTTTATGAAGGAAGCCCATGTCGGTCAAGGGTCACGTGGAGACGGGATGAGGGGGGGGGGGGGCTTCGGCCCTCGTTTTTTTTTTCAGCAATGTGTGACAAGAACAGGAAAATGACCATCTATTTTTTATATTTATGTTTCCATATTCATACCCCGTCTTCCCGTTTGGTTCAGCCCCAAATTTTCCTCTTAGCACCCCCCCCCCTCCAAAAACACTAGCTCGGAGTAACACATTACATAACATTACAGCGTATAGCGTGGGGGAGGGTAATATTAAAAAGCTCCTATAATGCTTTAATCTTAATTTAAAAAAACAAGAAGAAAAAAAAAGGCCACATTTCGCACCTGATCCTCCTTCATCTCTCTTCGTATATTCATTTCCCTCGGGCTCTCTGCACAATATTCTCCTAACAATCTTTTACTATCTCGATAAATACTTTCACATCTTCCCGACTGGAAAATAAAAGTAGGGCTTACAAGCTTAATTTACAACAACTGTTTCAGGTTGGCCAACATTTTTTTTCTCTTCCTTTTCTTCTTAAAGAGAGATGGTCAATTTTTTATTATTTTATTTTAAAGGGCATTACCTGAAACAGTTTCTGTTATATTCAAAGTTCATATCCTTAAAAACGTATTATATTTATTTCATTGATTCATCAGGTTTTCTCAGCACAGAATCACTAGAATGGTCGACTGCATCACAGGCTGATATGAAACTGTTGAGGCACCTGAGGAAATTCAGGAAAGCCAATATCTTTGAGGATATCATTGCCCATCTCAGCCAAGAATGGAGGAAGGATTGGCAGATTAAGATAACAGATCAGAGAAAGTTATCTGATGAACATTATGAAAAGGGGAAGAACAATTGAAACAGATGTCGGAGAATGACGTCGTAAGGAGAACAATGCAGGAGTATTGTGAATTGCAAGAATATGCCATCAAGCCTCCTCTTGTCATGTGGATATCACTTTTCGCCTGCCTTCTTCGACCTTCGTAACATTCGACTAAGTCATGATCTAGTTCCTTATGACATAGGCGCATTTTAGTCTGTTGTCGGCAAGCACTAAACAATAACAGTATCAGTGTTAGTGTTCACGCTTCTCTTTTCAATTGCATTGTAGATTCCAACATTGTTGACAAGGACATTTCCTGGTAATGGGAAATTTTAAATGAAAACTTGACCAAGTTTGAAAGTGTTGATTTATATTGGCACGGGGAGGGGGGGGGGGGGTGTACGTGACAGGCAAAGACCTTAAGTTACCGTATTGATAGAGATTGAGGAACAGGTCATACTTGCTAAAAGAGATTATATTACATTTCTACAGCTTGCTGTGGTGCCATTAAAGATGTTGGTGAAGTTGTTTCGGAGTTGGTTACAGTTGAAGTTATTTAAAAGGTTCATTATCTGAAAAGTCGTTACTCTTACAGTCCGTTATTCCATACTGTTATTCTCCTACCAAAGGAAATTAATTCAATGAATTAATCCAAAATTGATCCAAAAATAACAAGTTCATCAAATTATTGCCTTTGATTATGCAACACTCATGTGACATTTTAATATTATGTTTAGAATGTCCACATATGGAAACATTGTATGAATGTTAAGGTTCTAGTGAACAAGATTCTTGATAATAGCAAGTGTGTTTTTGGTGGTCAAATATAGCTCTTGTTATTTATTTTGCAATTTTACCCTGATATTATTCAAGAGATTCCTGATAAAGAACTAAAATTTCCTAGGGTCCACGGAAGAACAAAATCCCAACTTAATGATTTTCAGTAATATCAGAACCAGAATAACATAGATTTAATGTCTACTCTGTAATATACAAGGACAGATACAACAAGATTTTGTAATAAAATATATATATTGTTTTATTTACCCAGGGTAGTCCACTTCAGTCTGACAATGTTCTCCAGCTGGGCCCTGCATGATGTTATATATTCCCCCAAGCTCCTTGGTTAAAAGGCAACTTTAGGTAGCCATTTTTCATAAGTCTTTGGTATGAACGACGACCTCCCGTCCATCGAAAGCATAGAAAGGCTACTTTTACGGGCGCTCACCGATTGAGCAGTTCTCCCTGTAAATGTCAAACATGCACATGTTAGTGCCCATGTTTTCAGTATAACAAGGGTTGTTTTTGTCCCAAATCACCTTGTTTTCTAATGGGAGTAGACTGTTTTATCATCATTGTTTCAGAAGTGTGTAAAGATAATACCTGTTATATTACATTCAAAGTATAATGTCATGGACCTCAAATACGACCAATAAGTGTAGTTTGTGAAAATGATAATTTTTACACACCTTTTAATTCCTGTATGTTCTGAGAACTGCCTAATAAATGTTGCAAGTTCTCCTCTCTGTGTCAAAAGCTAATATGAACTTGTATTTAAATCTTTGGTTAAACTTCTTTGAGCTACAGTGTATGCAAAAACCATCAAGGGAGTTTTCCTTAAAAATAAAAAATCGATAAACTTTTGTACATAGTTTTTGATAAGGCAATGAGTCAATATATATAGTTCAGTGTGGAAAAAAGTGTAAGACACTGCTAATAGGAAGAAAAGATGTTCTTCGGAGGGGACAAATGTTTTTTCACTTTTTTACTACAAAATAAAAATAATTTATCTTCCTTATTTTCATGTGTTTCTTAAATCTTGTAAAGTGCAAGGTTGAACATCTTGTTAGTATCCTCAGAAAAATAAAATCAATGAGAAATTATATTATGCATACCTTTAGGTGTGTGCATATTCATGTATCTCATTTGATTGTCTTTTCGATGTGTCAAATAACCCAAAGTTCTCATTTATATTATCATCTTTTATGATACTTACTGTGGGAAAAAAAAAAGATATAAGGGGGTTGGTTTTACGATCAGGTACATCGGTTCAAACAAATGGCCTTCTGTGCACCAATAAAACGGAAATCTAGTAATTGAATTCAAATTTTGATGGTAACTATTCGGGCACTGTTAAGCAAGCTATCAAGAGAAAAATGAATTATTGACCATAACTCGATTTTTCTAAAAATTGACCATATCTGCAATTTAGGTGCAAATTGACAGTCTCATTTAATTTGTTTAAATTTTATTGAGCATGAGCATCTTATTACTAAAGATCATTAAGCTTGTTTTTTCGAATCAGGAAATTGACTACTGAAATGTGATTGTTTAAGAAGGACTGAAAACCCAAAAGCCTCAGTTAATCCTTGAATTTTGTGACCTATTAACCAAAATGGGGTGGCCAATTCTTGTCAAAAAATGTCCTCCTCTTCTGAATTGGTGTTTGTTACGCATAGTTAGAAGAATCTTGAATGAAAAATGCTTTGTCTGTTAAGACACATTAGTATATATGCCATCAAACTTAAGAATGTTTACTTCGCCAACATCCCTTTATTTTTTCAGACCGTTCCCGTCAAAAACGTCTCTATCAGAAGAATGAAGCAATTGACTTTCGTGTAATACAAAATTTGAACCTCGCTATAGAAAAATATAGTTGGTTGACCTCATGCCTCCGAATTTAAAAGCAATATCATTTTACTTGTCTAGAACACATACACAAAATTGGGGGAATAAACAAAACACTTTTTTTCTTGGTCGGCAGTGAGACAATGGTGTACCCTGATTCGTAAACACTCCTAGGGTGGAATATCAAAGAATGATGAAATTATATTTTGTGTAGCCGGGTAGCATTAATAATATTTTTTGCCACATTTGGAATTAAATTTATTCCAGGTGGATGAAATTTGAAAATATATTTAATCTATGTTTTTTTACCCTATACATGCACAGGCCTGTTTAGTTGAAAGTGTAGAGAATTAGAGTATTTTATGGCACATGAGTCAGAAGATTTATAATGACTGAACACATAATTCAGTGCAAGCTTAGGGTTGAAAATTTGTTCCAATACGAATGAGGTACCAGTATTTCGATGTTATTAGATACATTCCTGGGATGGATACACCAATTTACCAAACTAAATCGCATACTGGTGCATGCTCTGCTGCATGTGGTCCCTACATGCGAGGGCGCCCAAAAGAGTGCCCCTTTTACAAAATATTGTATTTTGAAGAAAAATAGCAGAATATATTATATAAATGCATTAAAATTTTGTGTCACGATAGATGAGTATTTAAAGATTATGCTTTAGGTTAATACTTTTTTGGAAATAAAATTGAGAATGGATAAAAATCTGGAATTTTTAGTGAACATGTCATTTTTAAATTTTTTTTTTTTAATTTTTTTTATTTTTTTTTTAATTTTACTTTTTTTAACAATAAACTTATAAAGAGAACTGATGTCTATTCTTTCTTGAAAATTAATACGTGGGGCAAAAAGCTGTAAAAAGAAGAGAGTACTTTCTTTTTCCATAAAGAATTATGTATAACCTTAAAATTTATGAACACAAGATAACATCAAGATTAACTGCAAATCAGCCCATTTACATTGCATGTATTAAAATATCTGAATATTTTATGTAATTAGTGAAGCAGCAAAATTTTGTCCCAGTTTCCTATGCAGGAAAAGAGGGCATCAAATCTTCCCTTGTGTTTAATGGTTTATTTAGGGCCTCAGAAAGGGGTCCCCAAAATCAGATGAACCAAGGAACACACAAACACAATGGCAGATTTTGTAGCCCATTTCTCTGCTGTAGGAAACAGGACTTATTTTGCTGGTTCAATCTTGCTGTTGAGATATGACATAGGGGAGAGCTGGGGTAATTATGGCCCTGGGGTAAATATTGCCTTATGTCTTTGAGAGCTTATATATTCTTTGCTGCATTATCAAATGATAATTAAATTTTATTCAGTGGCCTAGTCTTGAATCTCTCCTACCTATCATATGAAGAAATAAGCACATTTACTCAAATTTTGTGCTTCGGGGAGCCTAAAATGTACGGCCAATCACAATTCTGTGTGTGGAAGTGCAAGTCTGCTTTTATTTATTTGGGGTGTGATAATCATTAATTAAAAATTAATTTAAGATGACATTGTTGATTGAAACAGAAACAATAGGAAACTAACAGAACGCAAACAGAAAACTCCACTAGAATATCTTCAATAGTGAGAGGCTGTAAAGAGGGATCAAAATTGAAAATGCACTCGGGTATTTATGGCCCCCCGAATTGCATAACAGGCTATATAGTCGCAGATGGGGATCGTTAACTGTATGATTAGTACATAAATATGTATGCTATAGCCTGCAAAATTTCAACATTTGGCTGAACCATTATTGATTAAATCATTGTTTGTGGTTGATAAGTGGTAATTAGGAATACACAACCAACATTTATTATCATAACATAATTAAGTTAGTCATAATATCTTTTAATCCATACAGTTATGTAACATAGGGGCCATGAAATACCCCTCTAACCCGTGGGGTAATTATGGCCCCCCTAGTTGTTAAACATAATTGGTTAATAATATTATGCAATGAGAAGTCACAGGTTTATACTTCTTTGTAATATTATGGTTATTTGACTGACTGTATTATTTATATAATTTTAGAACATATGGACTTTTCATTTAATGTGTGTAATAGAAATGTGAGAAAGGGGCCATTACCCAGTTCCCTTCCTAGCATACTAAGATCAGCATATTTTAATACACATGTGTGATGGGTGCCCGACAGTTTTGCTCCTAGCGACAATTGCTTTTTCCGGCTTTATTTCGTCATAAGATATATGGGTTATGGTATAGTATGTGTAATAGGGATTTATATTAGGCTTTTAGGGTTAGGTTTTTAGGGTAGGGTTAGTGTAAAGTCCCTGGGTTGAAGTTAGTCATCTCGATTAGTGTATGGAATTTTATTAGCGAGCTAGATATGTCGCCTGGAATAGATTAGTCATATGGATTCTGTGTTGGCTGTATTCGCCAGTCTATGGTCATGCTTGCTTGCATATTGTGTTCATAAGTTATATAATTGTAGGGCAAACATATATAATCTCTTTTATTGAAAAAGGTATCTACTTTCTTCTTCTTTTACAATTTTTACGCCTATGTTATGTAGGAAGTTTTTCAGATAAGTATCAAACCATCTGGTTCCCTATACAAGAAGTTTTAAAACATAAGTATCAAGTTAAAGAAATATATTAGTAAAAAATTTAACGCTAATCACTTTATTAGGTGGTTCTGTCATTGACGATCATCCCTCTGTAGATTGTTGTCAGAATTTCTTTATTTATTATTTATTATTTATTTTTATAGCCAATTATTTTTGTCCCACATCTATCTCTTACATCTAATCACAAACTCGATTTCCTTCGAATTCGATTCATCAATGCGATGTCACGTTATCGAAGATGTGCAACAAGGAATTTTCAGGTATCAAGTCACGGCATGGACTGGGTTCCATCAAGGCACAATTTTGTTTAAAACTCGACATCATTGATCTTATCACAAATTTAAATTAGTTCATAATCAATTCATATTTACAGACAATCAAATCATATCAAAGGTATATCTGACATGTCATGCATAAGGTCACTCAAGAGGTCACACGACGCGTAGCGTTGCGTCAATTTAAAAATTGCACAATAATCAATTTTAAGTCGAAATTAGAAAGTACGTTTCAGGTCATTTGAGCATTTCAAAAATTTGCGCGTGCGTTTTCCTTCGCGTAACGCCCTACGCGACATTAGAATTACTGTTTGCCTTAATATATATTATGCATTGATATTCTGAGTAATTTGATACCTTGATCAGCTTTCTACGATTACAAATTAAAGAAAGATAGCCTCCATCAAATGTTTGCAGCACGCGCCGTGCGCGCGTACTCTCACTGTAGGCCAAATATGGCAAAAACAATGCCTATTTGAAAATTACTGTAGCTCTTTCCCAGAACGAACTCGGAAAATAACTCCCCATATTGTTTTTTTCATATCTGGATTAGAAAATGAATTATAGATGGTCTTTCATTGTCTCATTTGATCCTCAATTATATCATGACATCATCAAAAAAATGGCGTCCAAACTCAATAATTTCAATTTAAACTGTTTATTTATGAACCGTCACATACAAAGTTATGGCAAAATTTGTTTTATACTCTGTAAATATTGGTCAGTATTTTCTCCCAAATTTCTAATATGTTGTAGGCTAAGGATAATATATATCCTTTCTGTGTGTGACTCTTATTTTTTTGTTTAAAAGAATAACGTATTCATGTTAAAATTACAATTTTTAAGGTATGTCTGTTTTTGCTCATTTGCCGCTGTAATCCTCTATATAGGGAGGAGTTTTTGTTTGAAAAATCTTAAAACTGCATGCCATTTCCTCTCCATTTATTTCTAGCTTCATCTTCTCTGAAATTTTAATTAGGTTGTAGGCAAGAGAAATTTCTTGAACATATTTTACGTTTTTTTTAAATCAGAATTCGGATCATTGACTTATTTAACTTGCCGTATTGAATTTTTTATTTTTTGCCGTTTTTCGAACTTTCCGTTATACGTGTAATCCCATATAGGCAAATTTTAGCTCATACCAGTAACGGCGTGTTGACTTGAAATCCAAAGGGACCATGTTGTTCCGAGTCCGTATGTCCACATTTTTTTTTTTTTTTTTTTCTTTTTTTAAACTGTAAATGTCTTCCTCGGGGTCACATACACACACCATTCAATAGCCAATAATGTATATTTTTGCTTTTTATATTAATTGAAATGTAATTTTTAATGGCTTTAATGTACACGACCCTAAATAAGAAACTACAGTTGCTTTGTTATATAACTCTGTCGCGCGGTTAATCAGTTATCTACATCGTGTGCATTTCTCTCTTATGTTTTCATCTTTTCTAACATACTCCTATAATTCTTTTTTATTATCTTTCTTCCATCTTTGCTTCTCTTCAAATTTCTTTGTTATTTCTCTGGACAAGGACCACCTAATTCGTCCCAATGACGAATTCCAATTTCTTGTTGTTATTCATTCTCTTTTTACCCACTTATGAAACATATTTGTCGACTGTATCGCGTTGATTGCTGGTGAGAGAGCCTATGTTAAGACTAAGATAATAAATTTAAAATATTGTGAGAGAGGCACTCAGTAGTGGGCCAAATGCGTTAAAAATCTTGTTTTTGGCAACCATTTTCCAGCCCTATATTAAATGCTCATTGCCGAGGGCGGTGGGGTGGGGCCCGGGGCTCCTAAGTCTTGAACAAATTTGTTGGCGCATGGCATGGCCTATAATAATTTTTTTTTTTTAATACTGCAATGCGCGAACCATCTTTCTGTTTGAAAGTGGATAATTATACCAGAATGGTCGAAGGTCCGAAGCAATAAGAGTACATTATGAATTAACAAAACAAAGGGCCTATATTTGAGCATCAGCTCCAATTTTGAGACATAGTATAATCCTGCAGGGCATATTAAATTCATAAACGAAATGAAAGTTAAAATATTATAAATTATACAGATTGGGTAGAATTATATATTTCATTATTTTATGCTATCTAATTGCGACTACCTCGAAACCTATCCTATTAATCAACCAATACATATGTCCTCATGATTGTTTATTGATTATGATAATCTATTTATAATTGCATTTATTTAATTATCCTACAAATACTGTAAGATCGGGGGGAACTACGGGCGGAGACTGTGGGTGGTGCGGGTGCCGTGTACCCAGTGGGGATTTCCCTGTATAGGGATTTCTACGCTGCGATCTGCAACATTTTCATATCCAGAAAGTGTTTCCAGTCAAGTGACGACGGCCTGCTTTTGGATTTACATATTCATCTCAATCCTCAGGGGAAGGAAATGAGGCTTTCTGAAATGCTTTCTGAGCAAGAGGACTTATCATATTCATATGAGACCTTCAGTGGGTAGTATTTATTGAGAATAATTTCTACTTTCCAATACGTTCGTATGGGAAAACATCACGTTGGACAACCGCCTAAAGGTTCTAGTGCGTGAGGTTCGTTAAATATTATTTAAAATAAAACTGATCTTAATTTTCATTATGTGTGTCCCGCAATGTACTGACATTTGGTGTTCACGGATCCCCCGCATTGTTAATTTCGGCAAATCGTGATTGAAGTGGGAAGAAACCACCATTTCACTTCTTTGTAAAGCCTGTTGAGCCTATTAGTCACAGATCGCATTGTTTTCCTCTTTCCACCCTGACCTATTCACTTGGTGTATAACAAGCATTTTGAGCGAGATGCGTTTCACGAAACAACGCATAATAGCCTAATTCTAATATTTCGATCAATCGGTCATTTTATGATTTATTTGGGCGACCAATTATAAAATATTTTATTTGCACACATTTCATTAATAATTGTCAATATCAAACAACTTGACAAATCTATTATCCTCTAGCGATGAGTGAATGGGACCTGAGTGACGCACTGAGCAGAGTTCTGGCAGTATCTGATGAAGCTCAAACCATGATTTCATTCCACGGCACACCTCTCGTCTGTCACAAAAAAAAAGTAAAAATACAAATATGAAATATAAAATGCAAGAAATAAAAATGCAAGTTTTAAATTTCAGATCATCATCATTCAATCAAAGATTTTACCAGATGGATCTGTTTTACGAGGATTTAAGTCAATTAAATCAAGTACATTTGTCTGATCTAAAATACTGCGTGATTGTACTCAAATGTTACTATCATTATTTTATTTTATACCATTTTTGTGTTGCTTTCCAACTATGGCCACCTGAATGTTCCGGGGAGGTATATCGCACTGCAGCTTTCTGAGAGTAGAACGAGGGAATAGGCTCGGACATATACAATAGCGTATTCACTGAGAATTACAGCTACTGCAAGAGCACCTCTACAGTTCACCCAACTCGGTCAAGACCAGAACCAAAGGAGAGTCGTACTATCTGGTGGCTGAGTTAAAGGATCAACATCTGGGCGGTGAGAATTATCACAATGAGCATACAAGAGTTATAAATGAGTGTGATTGGAAGAAGCTTGTGGTCGAGTATCAGAGATTAATAGATATGGGGAGCAAGGTAGTTACGCATTGTGACAAATAACTTAAAAAAAGTTAAGCTCTACACCTGATAATTGCAAAACTCTTGATAATAGTAACTTGTATCTGGAATGAGAACAATTGGCTTCTGCCCACTGACATGCTTGAACATTAACAGTTATGAAAAGCGAGGGTTTTGAGTAGGGTAAGAGGGTCGGAGATAATCGAGTGTCAGTGCACTTTTGGGATTTCGACCTCATGTTTTTTTAGTTTGGCGGTGCAAGTATTATCAGATTCGAGGTTCTAATATTCTGGAATGGACCCCTTATTTTACCTTTGTGCTCATTTTCAATCTGAGATAATAAACGAGCTCTTCTGTGAAACAAAATTGGAATGTGAACAAACGGAAATCAAGTGAATCAACCTTTTTAGGGTGGAGAATTTTTGAGACAATCTTCGTGTTTCTCTATGGGTACGGGTGACAAATACAGTCCACATTTTAGTTGAATCTGTTAGGAATGAAGAAAAATAGACCATGTTAGCTATTAGGTTAAAAACTTAAAAGAAGCGGTACATACAATAACTGTAGGAAGGCAGATTGACTTGAAAGACTTTGTCTTGTGGCCAAGTAGGTTATGTATGTTGCTTTGTGCGATGTTTCATAGCTGAGAGTGTGACGAATGGTTTTCTAGTGATTTCACAAATTGATATTAAATGAGCTCAATCATTCTCTCCACAGTCTCTTGATTTATAACTACCCTCGCATCTAATTGATGAATATGTTTCAATATCAATGAGATTTGCCTATTTAATAGCCAAGTAATTAGCTTTGGGTCCTGAACACTTGAGGACTGATATTAAATGGGAACAGACCTATAACTTGTCATATACTAGATGTATTTCATTGTGCCCATAGAAAGATAGTCTTAAAATGTAGTGAAAACTAGTGTTATGTATGTCGGTCTTCAAATTGACAACATGTAAAGTCTCCCTTTTGCCCGTAAAATTACCAATAATTTATTCAAAAGTTAGTACCAATTTTGTTAAAAGGTCTCTCTAGCCATAGAGATGGTAGAATATGGAACTATTAATTTTTTAAATTTCCTCTTTGGGCATTGTTCATTTTTAACAAAATAGCCTTTTGACTTATTATATAGAGTTTTGAATCTATTACCTAAATTCATCTAAAAGTTTTTCCAATTGTATTGGTCATTAGCCTTATTGAACATACATATGTTTTTGATACCTTTTTGCACTGCAATTTGGAATTATTCATTTTAATATTGTATTTTCAAATTTATCCTTATTTGTGATGATACCATGGATGATGTACTATATTATCATCATTAAAATGGACAAGCGCGTATCTAGTGATGTTGTTCTTTCTTTGTCATGTGTTCTGTTTAACTCACATTTACAGTGTAACTACCCATGATAAAACAAACACAGGATACAAAGATTATGTTTTGACATCGAATATTCATCCCCATTTTTCCTTTGAAAAAGTGTTTCAAACTAAACAAGTTTTGGTTGTACGTGGCTTGGCCCAGAGTTCTTTACAGGACTGACATTGCCCAGTAAAGAAGTTAGTTACTTTACAGTTATCATTTCATGCAACCATTTTACAAATATTTCTAAAATGTATGGCATAGATTCATAGAGTGACCTTTGGATATTTCAAAGGGGTTTTGATAAAGATCAAGTTTACATGAAAAATGACTTGAAAACACCAATTATTGAAATCGCTGTTTTTCAAAAGTGGGATTTCAAATTTGTGGAATTGCTCATTTCGTCATCAGTTTCCTTTTTCAATGGTATTATCAAGGGTGTGTTTTAGTATATTTCAATGAAGAAAATATAGTTTAATTATACCATGTATACTACATGCACTTGTATTCCAATGAATTTAGTTTTACATTGGCTGACGTGGGATATATGTCTTGGAGCAGCTAGCACAAAAAGTACAATTGTTAAAATATTTTGTTCCTGTTATTTATTGGGTTTATCTTTTGGGCATGAAACAAGATATAAATAGATTGTTTGAATTTTTTTTTTTAGAATATTCTCCGTCTGTCGCCTATTATTCTTTATCATTCTACGCGGGGTGACTCTCCAATCTTATGTTTCTCCCTGTGAAAAAAACCTATCTTAACTTAAATAATATGTGTTTTTTTTTTTAAATCTGCAATGGAGAGGATACGGAAGTTGGGTTCAGTACGGGGTTTTTACGAAGATATTAATCTCCAGGTTATTTTGGACTGCTGAAGTTAATCTTTTCCTTCAAGAGAATTTAAGTAGCCTGTTATCACAAAACGTGGCGGATCAGCGGAGGTACAGGGGAGCGTCCCCTATTATATTGAAACCGACTGTCGATTTAAAATATTTATGATAACAGTTTCGGCAAGGCCTCGCCCCCCCCTCGGCCTGCCAACTCTCCTATTCTTGAAATGCTTGATTCCGCACTGCACTAATTGCGAATATCTTGACCCTGTGTATCTGTCTTTCACTTTGTTGGTCTACAATCGTTTTCCTTATTTCCAGATCAACTTGAGGCATGAAAATGAAAAAAGAAGAAAG
>CALNVZ010003425.1:1569946-1608320 GCA_940671915.1 Paracentrotus lividus
CCTCACATGTCACAACACGTCAACCACAATGTAAAATGGCCCTCAAATGTCCAACACGTCAACTCACAAAATGTAAAAAATGACCACTCAAGTCATCAACACCCCGCCGGTCACCACAATGTAAAAAGTTTTCACTTATAACCACTAAATGTCTGAACATGTCAACCTGCAAATGTAAAAATTAATTTCATGTATCATAATAATGCGGAATGTTATTAAAGGAATAAACATTTTCAATTAATATACACACATGCATACTTCCATAGATTATGCACACACATGCACACACTCACACACAGGCACTATACATACACATCACATATACACACACATACACACCCACACGCATAACGTTTAAACGGGGCAGTGTCCAGTAACAAGATTTACTGGTAATGTTTATCAACTATCTGGCCAGCTTGTGTGTAAAAATCGGCAGATCCAATATGGTATTGCGTGATTGAACACACATAAAAAAGGCACATTTTGAAAGTCACATGAGTCCCTTTTTTAGGATATAAACTGAGCAAAAATGGGTAAATTCTTATTTGGAGGCATGTTTATAAGCGTCTTTTTGTTGTGTTATGTTATTATATGAGCAGCCTCTATTCCATCAATCTGGACATGTTTTACGGAAAATTTTATGGAAAATCCATTCCAATATTTCACAAAATCAAGCTGAGCCAAAAATTATGGCGTTAAACAAAGCAATTTTCTTGAAAACTATGCCCATCTATGCACATAACTGTCATGACTATGTGAGTAGGAGTCTGAAAATTCGTGCATGAAATCCTATGAGGGGGGGGGGGGGCAGGTTGCATATCCCCGCTCGATTCACACGCTTTCTTCAAGAGCCTATGGGGGGGGTCGTTTCGCATGAAATGGACGCTTATGCCACACAGGTGGTAAGGCTATACGGCATCAAACAAAGACTCCATAATAACGCAGTATTCGCTTGAGACTAACGAAAGTTACAAATTTTGCACCCAAAAAGAATAAAAGAATGCCGAAAATGGTGCAATAATTGTTAGATAATTCCATACCCGTCTTTTTATCTAATCTCTGTTTTTATAAAACATAAAATAATGAATGAAACATAATACATAATATAGAAAGATTTTTTAAAATCTTTCTATACTATGTATTATGCTTATAATCGTAAATTGAAAAATTTTTGTTCCATTTTATATAGTAACATTCCTCATTGTTATAATACATTATTGTGATGAGTTTTACATTTGTGGTGACATGTTAAGACATTAGTGGTTAAAATGAAAACTTTTACATTTGTGGTCAACATGTTAATGGACATTAGTGGTCATTTTCACATTTATGGTTGACATGTTGTGACATTTGAGGGCATTTTACATTTGTGGTTGATGTGTTGTTACATTTGAGGGCATTTTTATATTCGTGGTTGACGTTGTTGTGACATTTGAGGGCAATTTTACATTTGTGGTTGACGTGTTGAGACATTTGAGGCATTTGAGGGCATTCTTTACTTAGTGGGCGATTTTTACATTTGAGGCTTCAACAGGGGGGGGGGTAAGACACCGAGCAAATTAATAATATGAACAACGACGTATTACCTCACTTCCCCTGTACCTCCGCCTGGATCCGCCACTGTGATGACAGGCTAACTTATATCATCTTGGAAGTGAAAGATTAGCTTCAAGAGTCAAAATACCTGGGGTATCTCGTCTGAACAACTTCACGTTCCTCTCTTGCAGATTTAAAAAAAAAACAACATATTATTAAAGTTAGATAGGTTTATTTCACAGGAGACATAAGATGGAGAGTCACCCGTAGAATGATAAAGAATAAAGGCGAGACGGAGATATACTAAAAAAAAAATCAACAAATTTATTTTATCTTTGTTTCATGCCAAAGAAAACAATAATAACAGAAAAAATTTACATTGTACTTGCGCTAGCTCAAGACTATACCCAGTCAGCAATGTAACTAATCATTGGAATACAAGTGCATGTAGATTACATTGTATAAACCTATATTTCTTCACTTGAAATATATAAAACTACACCTTGAATAATACATTGAAAAAGAAACTGATGACGAAATGAGCAATTCCACAATTTGAAATCCCACTTTTGAAAAACAGAGCTGTTTCAATAATTGGTGTTTCAAGTCATTTTTCTATGAACTTGATCTTTACAAAACCCTTTGAAATACCAAGGTCACTCTATGATCTATGCCATACATTTTAGAAATATTTTTGTAAATGGTTGCATGAAATGATAACTGTAAAGTAACTAACTTCTTTACTGGGCAATGTCAGTCCTGTAAAGAACTCTGGGCCAAGCCACGTACAACAAAATCTTGTTTTAGTTTGAACACTTTTCAAAATGGAATGGGGAGAATTGATTCGTCAAAACAAATCTTGTATCTGTGTTTGTTATCATGGGAGTACACTGTAATGTGAGTTAAACAGAACACATGACAAGAAAGAACAAACATCACTGATACAGTCTTTCATTTTCATTGTGTATATAGTACATCATGGTATTCACAAATAAGGATAATTTGAAAAACAATATTAAATGAAAATTCCAAATTGGCAGTGCAAAAGAGGTATCAAAAACTATTGTATGTTCAATTAAGGCATGAACAAGTTGGAAAATCTTTTGATGAATTTGGTAATATTTCAAACTTATATCATAAGTCAAAAGGCTTTTAAAATAACATGCAAAGAGGAATTTAAAAATTAATATGTTCATCTACATTCTAGGCAGAGCCTTTACAAATTGGTAAACTTTTTGATAAATTTTGTAATTTTACGCAAAAGGGAGAAACTGTATTGTCAATTTGAAGACGACAACATAACACTGTTTTATACATTTTAAAAGGTCTATCTTTCTATGGGTGACATGTAATACATCTAGTAATACAGTATAGGTCTGTTCCCATTATATCAGTGTGTTCAGGACCAAGCTAATTACTGCTATTAAATAAGGAAATCTCATTGTATTGAACATATTCATCATTAGTGCAGTAGTTATAAATCAGGACTGGGAGAACTGGCTCATTATATATTTGTGAAATCCTAGACAACCTTGCCACAGTTGAACATGCAAAAGTCAAATAATCACCTACTTGGCTACGACAAAGGTCTTTTCAAGTCATCTGCTCTACAGTTATTGATGTAACCCTTCTTTACAGTTTTAACCTAATAGCAACTGTTATTTCTTCATTCCTAACAGATTCAACTAAATGTGGACTGTATTTGTCACGTACCCATTATAAAACACGAAGATTGTCCAAAAATCCACCCTAAAAAGGTGTTCACTTGTTCACAATTGTTCACTCCAATTTGAACACCAAAGGAAACAGACCAGAAATTAGAATATGAAAAATTGAGAAAAGAAAATGGGGTTCCATCAGAATTTGAACCTGAAACCTCCTGATTACTAGACAGCCGCTCTACCAGCTGAGCAACAGAAAACCCATGCTGACATTTGTCCATAAAACCTGTTAACTGTTCAATGCTCAAGTGGGCAGAAGCCAATTGTTCATTCCAGTACAAGTTTACTATTATCAAGAGTTTGCAATAGGGTGTAGAGCTTAACTTTTTAAGTATTTGTCACAATCGCGTAATACCTTCTCCATATCATTAAATCCTGATACTCGACAAGCTTCTTCCAGATCACACCATTTATAACCTTGATGCTCATTGGATAATTTCACCCCAGCATTTGGATCCTTTAACTCAGCCAGCCAATAGACGACCTCCTTTGGTCTGTTCTTGACCTTGTAATGTAGAGTGCTCTTGCAGTCTGTAATTCTCAGTTGATCGCTTGTATATCCAGCCTCTTCCTCCGTTTCTCTCAGAGCTGCAGTGCGATAATCCTCCCCGGGATCCAGGTGGCCTAGTTGGAAAGCAAACAAAATGTTAAAATAATAATGATAGATAACGAGTCAATCACGCAGATTTAGATCAACATGTACTTGATTTAATTGACTTAAAATTCTCTAAACAGACATCTGGTAACTTTGATTGATGATGATGTGAATTAAAACTGCCATTTTTTTCTTTGCATTTATTCATTTTTATTTTTACTTTTTTTTTGTGCAGACAATTGCCTTGGGAATGAATCATGTTTGATGCTTCATCAGAACTGCCAGAACTTGCTCAGCGTCACTCAGTCCCATTCACTCATCCTAGAATAATAGAATTTGTCAATTTGATTTGACATTTATAGAAAGTGTGCAAATAAATATTTTATTTGCAGCCCAATAATCATAATAATGGCCGAAAGTTAGAAAATTAGGTCTTATCGTTGTTTCGGAAACCACTCGCTCAAATGCTTGTACACAAGTGAATGGGGGTGGAAAGAGGAAACCAATGCGTGTGACTGAATAAAGCGCTGCTGTACAAAGTGAATGGTGGTTTCCTCAATCACGATTTTGCCGAAAATTAACAATGCGGGGATCCGTGAACACAAATGTCAGTACATGGGACCACATAATGAAATTAGATTTTATTTAAATATATTTACGCTCACCACTAACCTTTGGGCGGTGTCCAGTGATGTTTTCCATACGAAGTTTGGAGAAGTAAATATTCAAATATTCCCACTTGAGGTCTTCTGAATATGATAAGTCCCCCTGCTCGAAGCATTTCAGAGCTCATTTTCCCGGGCTTGATGAAATTATGAAATCCAAGCAGGCGCTGACATGGAAACTATATCGGATATGAAAATGTGCGATTCGGGGGAAAATCCCTATTACAGGGAAATCCCCCACGCACGGCCCACGCACGCGCAAGGTCGCGCCGTAGTTACCCCTCTCCGATCTTACAGTTGTATGGATAATTAAAATATTTGAATTCTAAATGTTACATATCTAAATCATGAGGACAATATGTTGTTGATATTTTCGGGTTTTCGATGTAGGCATAATAACAATGAATATATAATCTACAATCTGTATTTTATATATTTTACTTTATTGTTTTATGAATTTTAATTGACTGCAGGATTATAATCTGTCTCAATTGGAGCTGATGTCTAATATAGGCCTATTGTTTTTAATTCATATGTACTTTATTGCTCGTGACCCTTGACCATTCTGGATAATTTTCCACTTTCAAACAGAAAGATGGTTACGCGCAATGCAGATTAAAAAAAAAAAAAAATTATTATAGGGCCTAGTGCCAAAATTTTCAAGACTTGGAGGCCCCGGCCCCCCCCCCCCCCCCCCTCGGCAATGCATTTAAATTAGGGCTGGAAAATGGTTGCCAAAAACAAGATTTTATCATTTGGCCCACCTACTGAGTTGCCTCTCTCACATATTTTTAAATTTTATTATTTAGTCTTCATAGCTCTCCACAGCAATCAAGCGATAAGTGACAAATGTTTTCATAAGTGGAAAAAAGAAATGAATACAAACTAGAAATTGAATTCGTCATTGGGACGAATTAGGTGGTCTGTCCAAGAAATACATAAGAAATGAAAGAAGAAAGATGGAAGAAAGATAAAACAAAGAAATATATAGGATATGGTATAGAAAAGATGAAACAAAGAGGAAATGCACAGATGTGATAACTGATACGCGCACAGTATAACAAAGCAACTGTAGTTATCCTATATAGGGTTGTGTACATAAGCCACTTAAAAATTACATTTCAATTAATATAAAAAGCAAAATATACATTATTGGCTATTGAATGTGTGTTGTAGTGACCGAGGAAGACATTTACATTTAAAAAAAAAAAAAAAAAAAAAAAATGTGGACATACGGGACTCGAACCCATGGTCCTTTGATTTCAAGTCAAACGCCTTACTGATTGAGCTAAAATTTGCCTATATGGATTACACGTATAACGGAAAGTTCGAAACGGCAAAAAAAAAAATTCAATACGGCAAGTTAAATAAGTCATGATTCCGAATTCTGATTTAAAAAAACGTAAAATATGTTCAAGAGAATTTCCTTGCCTACAACCTATTAAAATTTCAGAGAAAATGAAGCAGAAATAATGGAGGGAATGCATGCAGTTTTAAGTTTCAACAAAAACTCCTCCCTAATAGAGATTACACGCAAAATGAGCAAAAAAGACATACCTTTAAAAATTGTAATTTTTAACAATGATACGTTTCTTTAAACAAAAAATAAAGGTCACAACACAGAAAGAATATATCCTTAGCTACAACATATTGAAATTTGGGAGAAAATCGACCAATATTTACAGAGTTACAATCAAATTTGCATAATTTGTTATGACGTCATAAAAGTAAAATTGAAATTTTGAGTTTGGACGCCATTTTGATGATGTCATGATATAATTGAGGATCAAATGAGACATGAAATGACATCTATAATTCATTTTCTATCCAGATATGAAAAAAACAATGGGGGTTTCCGTTCGTTCTGAAGAGCTACAGTGAATTTTCAATAGGCATGTTTTTGCCCATATTTGGCCTACAGTGAGAGTACGCGCGCGCGCGTGCTGCAAACTTTGATGGAGGCTCATTTCTTTATTTGTAATCGTAGAAAGCTGATCAAGGTATCAAATTACTCAGAATATCAATGCATATATATCAAAGAAACAGTAATCCTATGTCGCGTAAGGGCGTTACGCGGGAAAACGCACGCGCAAATTTTTGAAATGCTCAAAATGACCTGAAACGTACTCTAATTCGGACTAAAATTGATTTTGTGCATTTTTTAATTTTGACGCACGCGTACGCGTGCGTTGTGACCTTTGAGTGACCTTTGATGACATGGTCAGATAACCTTTGATATGAAATTGATGTTCTGTAAATATGATTGATTTTGAACAATTTAAATTGATGATAAGATCAATGATAGAATTTTACAAAATGGTGCCTTGATGACGTCATCGTGACTTGATGACCTTGAAAATCTTTGTTGCACATCTTCATAGTGACATCCATTGATGACATGAAATTGAAGGAAATCGATTTGATAGATTAAGAGATAGAGTGGACACAAAATATTGGCTATAAAAATAAATAAATAAATAAATAAATAAAGAAAATTCTGACAAAATTAAGAGGTGATCTGTCAATGACAGACCACCTAATAAAGGTTAGCTTAAATTTTTTATCTAAATTATTTCTTTACTTGATACTTATGTTTTAAAACTTGTATAGGGAACCGATGTTTGTAACTTTCTGAAAAACTTCCTACATACATAGGGTAAAAATTGTAAAAAGAAGAAAGTAATACCTTTTTTCAATAAAGAGTTATTATACCCTACATGTATATAAACTTATGAACACAATATGCACAACATGACCATAGATGGCAAACAGCCCATCACACGAATCCATGACATATGCTCCGGCGACAATTGCTCCGCTATAAATTCCATACACTAATCGAATGACTAACTTCAACCAGGGACTTTACACTATACCCTACCCTAAACCTAACCCTAAACCTAATATAAATCCCTATTACAACCCTAACCCTAACCCTATATCTTAGACGAAATAAAGCCCGGAGCAATTGTCGCAGGAGCAAATGTCGGGTCACCCATCACACATGTGTATTAAAATATGCTGATCTTGTATGTAGGAGGGACTGGGGTAATGGCCCCCTTTCTCACATTTCCTATTACTACCATTAAATGAAAAGTCCAATAATGTTCTAATTATATAAAAATACAGTCAGTCTATATACCTATAATATACAAAGGAAAGTATAAACCTGTGACTTCTCATTTGCATATATTAATTACCATTATGTTAACAACTTAGTGGGGGCCATAATTACCCCACGGGTTGGGGGTATTTATGGCCCCTATTGTCATAACTGTATGGATTAAAAGATATTATACTAATTAATTATGGTTATGTATAATAAATGTTGTTGGGTATTCCTAATACACTTATCAACCACAAACAATGATTTAATCAATAATTGGTTCAGCCAAATGTTGAAATTTTGCAGGCATAGCAATACATATTTATGTACATAATCATACAAGTTAACGTCCCCATCTGCGCTTATAGCCTGTTTATGCATTGGGGGCCATAAATACCCCGAGTGGCATTTTCAATTTGATCCCTCTTTACAGCTCTACTATTGAAGATATTCAGGTGGAAGTTTTTTCTGTTGCGTTTGTTAGTTCCTATTGTTTCTGTTTCAATCAAAATGTCATCTTAAATAATTTTAATTAATGATATCACACCCCAAATAAATAAAAGCAGACTTGGCACTTTCCAACAAACAGAATTGTGATTGCCGTACATTTTAGGCTCCCCGAAGCACAAAATTTGAAGTAAATGGCTTATTTTCCTCATATGATAGTAGGAAGAGATTAGCTAGGCATGTAAAAATTTAATTATCATTTCGTAATGCAGCAAAGAATTATAAGCTCTCAAAGACAAAGGGGCCATATTTACCCCAGGGCCATAATTACCCCAGTCTCCCCTATGTCATATCATCAACAGGCAAATGAACCAGCAAAATAAGTCCAGTTTCCTAAGCAGAGAAATGGGCTACAAAATCTGCCATGTGTTTGTGTGCTTCCTTGGTCATCTGATTTTGGGGGCCCCCTTTCTGAGGCCCTAAATAAACCATTTAAACACAGGGAAGATTTTGAGGCCCTTTTTCCTGCATAGGGAACTGGGACAAAATTTTGCTGCTTCACTAATTACATAAATATTCAGCATATTTTAATACATGCATGTAAATGGGCTGTTTGCAGTTAATCTTGATTTTGTGTATCTTGTGTTCATAATTTTAAGGTATAATAATTCTTTATTGGAGAAAAGAAAGTACTCTCTTCTTTTTACAGCTTTTTGCCCCACGTTTAGTTTAATTTTCAGAAAGGAATAGACATCAGTTCTCTTTATAAGTTTTATTGTTAAAAAAAAGTAAAAAGTAAAAAAAAATAAAAAAATAAAAAAAAAAAATTAAAAAATGCACATGTTCACTAAAAATTCCAGTTTTATCCATCTCAATTTTATTCCAAAAAAGTATAAACCTAAAGATAATTTAATACTCTCTATCGTGACACAAATTTTAATGCATTTATATAATAAATTCTGCTATTTTTCTTCAAAATACAATATTTTGTAAAAGGGGCACTCTTTTGGGCGCCCTCGCATGTAGGGACCACATGCAGCAGAGATGCACCAGTAGACGTTTAGTTTGGTAAATGTGGTGTTCCTCCAGGAATGTTCTAATACTCGAATACTGGTACCTCATTCGTTTGAACAAAAGTCACCTAGCTGCCTGAATTATGTGTATCAGTATTATAAATCTTCTGACTCATGTCCATAAATATCTAAGTTCTTACACTTCAACTAAACAGGCCTGTGCTGTATACAGGTAAAAAAACATAGATTAAATATATTTTCAAATTCATCCCCCTGGAATAAATCTTAATATCCCAAATGTGGCAAAAATATTATAATGCATACCCGGTACACAAAATATAATTCATCATTTTGATATTCACCCTAGGGTTGTTTTACGATCAGGGTACACCATTTTGTCTCACTGGACCAAAAAAAAAAAGTGTTTTGTTTTCCCCCAATTTTTGTGTATGTGTTCTAGACAAGTAAAATGATATTGCTTTTAAATTCGGAGGCATGAGGTCACCAACTTATTTTTCTATAGGGGTTCAAATTTTGTATTACACGTAAAGTCAATTGCTTCATTCTTCGGAGAGGACGTTTTTGACGGAACGGTCTGAAAAATAAGTGGATGTTGGCGAAGTAAACATTTTAAGTTTGTGGCATATATACAAGTGTTCTTACAGACAAAAGCATTTTTTCATCAAGTGATGTCTAACTATGCGTAAAAACACCAAATTCAGAGAGGACATTTTTTGACAGAATTGGCACCCCATTTTTGGTTAATGGTCACAAAAATTCAGATTAACTGAGCTTCTTGGGTTTTCAGTTTTTAAACAATCACATTTCAGTAGTCAATTCTGATTCGAAAAACAAGCTTAATGATCTTTAGTAATAAAGATGCTCATGCTCAAAATTAAAAAAAATTAAATGAGACTGCAATTTTGCCCTAAATTGCCAGATATGGTCAATTTTTAGAAAAATGAGTTATGGTCAATAATTCATTTTTCTCTTGTAGCTTGCTCTAACAGTGCCGAATAGTCTACCATCAAAAATTTGATATGTCATTACCTAGATTTCGTTTTATGGTGCACAGAAGGCCATTTTTTGACGGTGTACCCTGATCGTAAAACAACCCCCTATATCTTTTTTTTTTCCCACAGTAAGTTATCATTAAAAAGATGAAATATAAATGAGAATTTTGGGTTATTTTGACACATCGAAAAGACAATCAAATGAGAGTACATGAATATGCACACACTAAAGGTTGCATAAAATATTAATTTCTTCATTGATTTTTATTCTTTCTGAGGATACTAACAAGATGTTCACCTTGCACTTTAACAAGATTTAAGAAACACTGAAAAAAAGGAGATAAATTATTTTTATTTTGTAGTGAAAATGAAAAAACATTTTGTCCCCCTCCGAAGAACATTTTTCTCTATAGCAGTGTCTTACATTTTTTCCACACTGAATATAATATTGACTCATTGCCTTATCAAAAACTATGTAAAAAAGTTTATGATTTTTTTTTTTAATGGGAAAACTCCCTGATGTTTTGCATACACTGTAGCTCAAAGAAAGTTTTAACAAAGATTTAATACAAGTTCATATAGCTTTTGACACAGAGAGGAGAATTGCAAATTTATAGAGCAGTTCTCAGAACATACAGGGAATTAAAAAGGTGTGTAAATTTCATTTCACAAACTCTCTTTGTCGTTTTGAGGTCAGACAGTTACTTTGAATGTAATAAACAGGTATTATCTTCACACTTCTTGAAACAATGATGATAAAACAGTCTACTCCCATTAGAACAAGGTGTTTGGGACAAAAACAAACCCCTTGTTATACTGAAAACATGGGCACATAAACATGTGCATGTTTGACATTGTGACAGGGAGAACTGCTCAATCGGTTAGAGCGCCCGTAAAAAGGTAGCCTTTCTTGCTTTCATGGACGGGAGGTCGTCGTCATACCAAAGACTTATGAAAATGGTACCTAAAAGTTGCCTTTTAACAAGGAGCTTGGGGGTAATAATAACATCATGCAGGGCCCGCTGGGAGAACAGTTGTCAGAACTGAAGTGGCTACCCTGGGTAAATAAAACAATATTAATATTATTATTATTACAAAATCTTGTTGTATCTGTCCTTGTTATTACAGGAGTAGACTGTAATATCTGTATTCTGGTTCTGATATTCACTGGAAACTCATTAGTTGGGATTTTTTGTTCTTGGGACCCTAGAAATTGCTTAGTTTTTATCAGGAATCTCTTTATATCAGGGTAAAATTGCAAAATAATAACAAGAGCTTTGACCACCAAAACAACCTTGCTATATCAAGAATCTTGTTACATTAGACTAACATTCATAACAAGTTTCCAATGTGGACATTCTAACATAATATTAAAATGTCCACATGAGTGTTGCATATCAAAGAATAATTTGATGAACTTTGTTTTTATTTTTGGATCAATTTTGGATTAATTCATTGAATTAATTTCCTTTTTAGGAGAATTGAACATAATGAATAACGGACTGTAAGAGTAACGACATTTCAGAATAATGGAACCTTTTAAATAATTAACTGTAACCAACTCCGAACCAACTTCACCAAATCCCTTATTAATGCACCACAGCAAGTGTAGAAAATGTAGATTAATCTCTTTATAGCAAGGACTTGACCCTGTTCCTCATCATCTTCAATAAGGTAACTTAAAGTCTTTGCCTGTCACGTACAACCCCCCCCCCCCCCCCCCCCCCCCTCCCCGTGCCATATAAAATCAACCTTTCTAACTTGGTCAAGTTTTCATTTAAATTCCCCATTTACAGGAAATTCCTTATGTCAACAATGTTTGTGAATACAATGCAATGAAAAGAGAAGGTGAACACTACACGATACTTGATTGTTTGTGCTTGCGAACAACAGACTAAAATGCGCTCCGTATGTATTAAGAATAGATCATGACTCAAGTCGAATGTTACGAGAGTCGAAGGAAGCAGGCGAAGAGTGATATCCACATGACAACCGAGGAAGGCTGATGGCATATATCTGAATCACAATACTCCTGCATTTGTTCTCCTTACGACGTCATTCTCCGACTCGGTTTCAATTGTTCTTCCCTTTTCATAATGTTCATCAATAACTTCTCTGACTCTGTTTCTTAATCTGTCCAATCCTTCTCCATTCTTGGCTGAGATGGGAATGATATCCTCAAAGGATATTGGCTTTCCTGTTTCCTCAGTCGCCTCAACAGTTTCATCACCTGTGATGCCAAGTCGACCATCTAGTGATTCTGTGTCTGAGAAAACATGATGAAAATGAAATAAATATAATACGTTTTTAAGGATATGAACTTTGAAAAAATACAAAGATGTTTCAGGTATGCCCTTTAATAAATAAAAATAATAAAAATTGACCCTTGGTTTTCATAATGCTATTTATAAAGGAAGGGGAAAGAAAGTTAGAGAAACATAGCAAACCACAAATATTTAACCATTATAACGTGGACAAATATACTGAAAGGGCTAGTATCTTCGCCATTTTGGATTACTAAGGAAATTTGTGAGGGCAAAATTTCATGATTTTTGTATTGTTTTATTACTGTAAATGATCTTACATTGAAGTTGAAATTTTCAAGAAAATGGACTTGCAAAATTCCTGAAAATAAAACCCCTGTGAATAGTAATGTATAAACTAGACAAGCATGTATGTCATATTTAAAATAAATGACATTCTTGGCACAGCCTACTCCTATTATATTGAGTATGGATACAATGAGATACTCTTATAATGGGGTCTGAGTTTCAAATAAGTGTGTACGTGTCTTTGATTATTAAGTATATCAGAGTGAGTCAGAAAAAACTAGACACCTAGAAAAATGTCAATTAAAGGAAAATCAATTAATAAACCCCAAATTATTATACATATTCTGAAAGAGTAGTTCCTCCAGTATCCTTTGGTACCATTTTTGTGCAGTATGTTTTTACGCTTTGATGAACACGACACATTGTTTGCGAACATGTCAATTTCGAATTGTGCAAGAGTGAGGATAAGATTGAATCAACAAAAGCGGACAAAAAAGTAACTCCATCCTGAATAAAATAGTAAAACTTTTTAAGGAAATTGTTTTGAGCCGAATAACTTAGCAAAGGGTGTTGTTACAGTTATCGACTAGATTCTGTGTAAAATTTAGATTGATTAGTCAAGTAATTCACAAATGAGTACACATCAAAGAGTAAATTGTCACTGACAGACCTGGAAAGGCCTATTAAAGGGATGCAGTAACATTGAATCATATTCAAATCACATCTATTCGATTTAGCTTATTTTTCCAACATAATCATAAACACTTAGGTCAGTCTGGTATCTCTTCAAAATTGCAAGCTAATTGCTTGCTTTACCTTCGAGATATCAATGATTTCATACTCAAAATTTATAAACCAACACCAGATGGTTTATAAAACCATGTGCTTTTACACACACCCATTTCCTGTTGTAAAGTCTCCCGTCTCTAGCGGCCTGGTGAGCTATCAGCAGAGGGTACTGGTGTTCAACTGTATTCTTGGCATTGTTTGTTACACTGTTTTAAGGTAGTAAATGAATTTCATTTGATCTAAAACTTTCAGTAGTTTGTTTTTACTGTTGGAACAATATAATTTTATTAATCTTGATATAATTGCTCGTTTTTGAAAGCTACTAAATCCCTTTAATACTTTTGAAAAGTGATTATTTTGTCTTTGACGTGTGCTCACTCGTGCCTGACTCTACAAATCCATCTCATTTTCACACAAAATGTAGTAGATACGTGTAACAACACCCCTGCCAAGTTATGCAGCGCAAGACATTTTCGTTAAAAAGTTATGCTATTTTAATTAGGATAGAGTTGCCTTTTTATAGCTTTTTGTTGTTTTGATGTTTACTCCCACTTTGGCACAATTCAAAATTTACATGTTCGCAAACAATGTGCCGTGTTCATCCAAGCCTAAAGATATAACACACAAAATTGGTACCAAAAGATGCAGGAAGAGTTATTCTTTAGGAATATGTATAATAATTTAGGGTTAATAATTTGGTTTTCTTTGTATAGGCATTTATCTAGGTGTCTAGTTTTTTCTGACTCACTCGGTATACAGTGTCCCAAAAATTATTTGTACACTTTGAAAAAATAGAATTAAACCAATCAATGTTTGTTTCAAATTTCAATTACTATTTATATCAGATGGTAGGTAATGTCAGCATCACCTGAACCCTAAATCTAAAATGTTCCGTCAGTCCCGGAAGTTATAGGCCGCCATTTGCAATTTTAATGGCCCAAAACTTATTTGTACACTTCAGAAGATGGGTTTTAAAGGTGTGTTTAAAATTTTTGGGGGCCCTCTTCGGCTTCCAGGGCAGTCATCAACCTCCTTGGCATTCTGTCGACCAATTTAGCACTCAATTCACCGCCAATACCATTGCAAATTCGCTGGAGCGTGTCCTGGAGCTGCTGGAGGTTTGATGGTGAGTCTTGAGGGCGCTGTCGCTTCAGATCACCTCTCATGTGCTAAATGGGGATTTAATCTGGGATCTGAGGTCCCTTTTCTAGCATTTTAACAAGTTTCTGCTAAAATAATGCTTTAATATGCTTCGCTACATGCTTGGGGTCCCTGTAATATTGGAACACAACTTGAAGACCAATAAGCCTTTACGCAAGTGGGAGCCTCTAAGAGGCAAAAATAGTCTAATGGACATCAGTTTTCATGATGATATTGATAGACAGACAGTAAGCAATTAAATATTGCAATTTGCGACCAAAGAAAATTGCATCCAAGGTCCCAGAGGCTGAGGAATGACTGGGTGCCCTCAAAGAGTGTCTGCAACAGGCTAAACGGCTATATGACTATACGTGGAATAATTGGCAAGAAAGAGTCAAAATGTAAGGGACAGTAACAAAGAAGCATCATGCTTTTGCAAAACAACATGTGAACAAGCCTGCGGAGTTCCAGCACTCTGTCCTAAGACCTAATTATTGCAAAATTGATTGAATATGATACACAGGACCATGTGTGTCTTGTAGTAAGCTTTCAATCAGTCATGCTTGGAGCCAACAGTGAAGAACAGTGATGGTTGTTTCATGATTTGGAGTTGTATGGCAGCCCGTAGAGTTGGAGAGATAAATTTCGTAACATGGCATCATGAATGCTGAAGCCATGAGGATATTCTTGCCCCTCAGAATGGCTAAGATGCTCCCATCTGCTTCAAGTCTGAATGGTCGTCAATTTACGGTCCAACATAACAATGATCCCAAGTACACAGCAAACCATATCGAAGCAATGTTGCAACAGAAACATTTTCAGCTGCAAGAAAGGGCACCTCACAGCCCAGATTTAATCCCCATTTAGCACATGAGAGGTGATCTGAAGCGACAGCGCCCTCTAGACTGACCATCCAGCATCCAGCAGCTCCAGGACACGCTCCAGCGAACTTGGAATGGTATTGGCCGTGAAATGAGTGCCAAATTGGTCGACAGTATGCTAAGGAGGCTGATGACTGCCCTGGAAGCCAAAGAAGACCCCCAAAATTTTAAACACTCCTTTAAAACCCATCTTCTGAAGTGTACAAATAAATTTTGGGCCGTGAAAATTGCAAATGGCGGCCTAGAACTTCCGAGACTGATGGAACATTTGAGATTTAGTGTTTAGGTGATAGTGACATTACCTACCATTTGATATAAATAGTAGTTAAAATTTTAAACCAACATCGATTTATTCAATTCCATTTTTTCAAAGTGTACAAATAATTTTTGGGGACACTGTATATATATATATATATATATATATATATATATATATATATAAAACAAGATTTCATTGAAATGAGGCATGGTCCTGAAAACCTCGTTCAACAGGAGTAGACTGTATTATTCAGAGGAGAAAAGAAGATTCAAGATTTCAAGTTTTATTGTCCATAATAAAACAAAAATTTGTTTTCCTTTGGTGATAAAGAATGACTACACTTACTTCTTAGGATGAGATCCAATGTATCCTGGAATAATTCTTCAGCTCCTGCCACATCCATCTTATTGAGTGCTAGGATTGCTGGCTTTTCAACCAGCTCAGACTTATACAGCTCCAGCTCCTGAAGGAGATGTAACAAGAAGAGGGAGCAGCCATGAGTTCAAGGAGAAAATACATATTAACGTTTCCAAGTCATCTTTGAAAATAGAGCAATATTGCTGCGATATGGGAGATTATGCTTGAGCGCTACATACTTGGCCGCTCAGCTATGACTGAGGTAATAATGTGTAAAACATAATGTGTAAAACATTCTTTGTAAAGCGCCATGAGCGTCATGCATGACGGACCTGGGCGCTATATAAGAATATTATTATTACTGTAAATTATTATTATTGCTGAAAAGTGGTTAAAGAGACTGCTTCATATAAGCTGCTATATAAAAGTTTACATTAAATTAACATGTTTAACCGTCTTCTTCATGCCGCAGTGCTGTGTAGTGGAAATGTGACTGCAGGATTATACCTTCATTGGGAAAATTTCACAGATGCATCAGTTACCAGGCTATTTTAAATTGTTACATTGTGGTTATGTAAATGAAAATATCAGGGCTTCTAGTAAATATATGTGTGTGTAAAAAAGCCGAGCAACTAACATGACTTTGGAATTGCTCCTTAGAGGACAGGCATTTGAGGGGAAAATAAATTTGTAAGAGATAATGATAAATACCCCACCTTGTTCAAGATGTTGATTGTCTCAAAGGCATTCCTGAAGGCATGCCTGGGTGAGAGTTGAAAACCATGCATGTCTACAACAAAAAGTAGAAGTTTGGTACGCTCAACATGACGTAGGAATCTGTGCCCCATTCCCATATTTTGATGGGAGCCCTCAATAAGCCCTGGTAGGTCGGCCATGCTGATCTGTAAAGAAAATTCATATAAATTCAATTAAAAAAAAGGATACTGTGTAAAATCTTAAGCAGAGATTTTAATGTTGAATAATTCAAATATACTAGCATTCCTATAGCAAAATATGTGTGAGTTTTTCTAAAATATTTAGTTGCTATATACTCTAAAAGCAAACAGGTTTGGATTCCAGTTAAATTTAGTTTTATTGATAAATAGGAAAACTTTTGGTATCCAAGTTTCAGGCATAGTAACAAGGAATATTAAACCTTTTTCATTAAAATGTTACAAGTACATTTAAGAATATTTCAACCTTTGCTGACCTTTTGACCTTTGACCTATACTCTCCAAAATGTATTTGAGTTGTCTTACTATAGTGATATTATTCCTAAGTTTAAAGATCATGAGATATCGCGATGGATGGATGAACAGACATACATGCTGCCTCTGACACAACCTCTGAGGAATAAACATTTTACGTTCTGGAAGGTTAAAAACAAACACAATTATACAATGTTTAAAGAAAAACATACCTGTCTTTTGTCGTCATATTCCACAACTCCAACCTGAGGTCGGATAGTAGTGACTAGAGGGAGAGACATAAAATATAATAACAGTTTTTAATAGACAAGAGACCTTTACCGTGACCCATTAGAAAACAAATTAAAAATCCAAAGTAGCCACAGTGAAAGATGAGAATCGTAATAGTAATAGTTAAATTTATACAGCATTTTTTTTTTGGTTAAGGTTAGAACAAGATACATGTATGATGTAATATTCAATACAATGAAATTGAGAAGTGCTACACAAAGATGTGAAGGGGAAATATTTCCAAGATATATCGCATATTCCTTTGTTCATTCAAAGATTATTATAAGACCTCAATATGATTGAAAGACTCCCTTACACATCAGATTGTAGAATATATTCATTAACAGAGGAATACACATGTCAAAAGAACGTAAGGAATTGTCTTTTTATTATGTATATTGTAAATAGAGGACCAAAATATTGTAATAAATGCAAATTTTGCAACATATCTTACATGGATAATCTGCAATCTTTGGTGCAGTCCTAGACACAGCCTTCAAAAGAGTTGATTTGCCAGCATTTGGAAACCTAGTAGGAAGGACAAAAATGGACAGTGGAGATAGACCCATAGTCAGTATCAATACATGTGTTAATTGATGAATAATGGCATAGATGTCTGCAATTAAACTACAAGTATATCCAGATTCAAGTAATGCACTTGTAAGAAAAACAGATGTAATGTTTTGAGTTTTGCAATTAGTATTATATATATATTTTTTTTACAATGAAGAGATTATTGAATAATTGAAATCTACAAGATACAACATAAACATACGTGTAATATTTAATTTCACTGGGAATCATATTTTCTTAGCTTTATTGCTTCAGTGGCAGATCCAGAATCTGGAAATTGAGGGGGTGTGTATCCCCTGCAACCCCTACCTCAATCCACCACTGTTTCTCAGTAATAACAATAGTAATCTCTTTTTAACAAAGTGCCTTTTACAGCATTTGCAAAGTGCTCCTATGATTACCTGACTTTAGCTGAGGTACTGCTGTAATGCATACTGAAGAGGTGCTCAAGTTAAATTTATAGGAATAATATTTTCTGCCAGTACTCATCTACCTCACTGAAAACTAATTTTACAAATAGAGTACAATTTAAACAAGGTGGTTCGCGAACCATGAGTCTCGCCTGATTTCGCTTTCAACAAAACACACAATATCACCTTTTGACCACTAGATGACCTCCGACCTCATCATCCTCATCAACACACAAGTGTTATTAACCAAGAATAATTTATACCAGAGGTGAACAAAACTGCTACAAAAAAATTAGTGAAAGTTAATTAAACAAAAATTTTAAGAAAAGTTTACCTTTATTTGACCTTTTGAGCCCTATATGACCTTTGACCTCAACAACCCACAAGTGGTATTAACCAAGGATAATTAATACCAGGGGTGAACAAAACAGATGCTATACAAAAAGAGTGAAAGTTAAACAAAAAGTTTAAGAAAAGTCGATCTTTAAGTTGAACTTTTGACCCCTATATGACCTTTGATCTCATCATCCTCATCAACACATATGTGGTATTACCCAAGAATCATTTGTACCAAGTGTGAACTCAATTGATGGAGAAATAAAGAAAACGAAAAGTTTAAGAAAAATTGACCTTTAAGTTGATCTTTTGACTCCTATGTTCATTTGATCTCATCATCCTCATCAACACACATGTGGTATTACTGCAGAATCTTTTGTACCAAGTGTGAACACAATTGATGGAGAAAAAAAGAAAACAAGAAGTTTAAGAAAAATTGACCTTAAAGTTGATCTTTTGACTCCTATATGACATTTGACCTCATCATCCTCATCAACACACATGTGGTATTACCCAAGAATCATTTGCACCAAGTGTGAACACAATTGATTGAGAAATAAAGAAATGAGAGCAAGTAAAACAAAAACTTTAACATTTTTTGTTAGAGTGTAACAAATGGCCTCATATTATTGGACCTTTTGACCCCTAGATGACCTTTGACCCCCCATCATCCTTCTCACTACATATTTGGCATTACCCAAGTATCATTTGTAATAAGTGTGAACACAAATGATGCAGAAATAAAGAAATGAGAGCAAATAAAAAAAAACAACTAAAAACTTTGACATTTTTGTAACAGACCAACAGAATAACAGACCAACAGACTAACAGACTAACAGGAAAAGTGATCACTTTGTCTCTGTCAAATTTCATTCAGGCGAGACAACAATAAAACTTCAATCAAAATCCTTACCCAACAAATCCAACATCAGCAATCAGTTTCAAAATGAGTTTAAAGTTTCCTTTGTAACCCTTTGCTCCATTCCATTGGTTCTTCTGATTCCCTCCTTCACCTCCTCTGGCAACTAATACTTTGTCTCCAACTTTGTTCAAATCTCCTGCAGAACAATATTAGGGGTAAGGGGAAATAATGTTTATCAAAAGGTGTGGAAGTTTGCACAGAAGATAAACACATGAAACCTCCATTTATGAGCTATAAAATTGATACACTTTTGTGGGAAAATGAATAATCAAATAATGATGACTTCCATTGTTTTACAAATCACTCTCTTTCATGATTTGATGCCTAGATATGCCCAAAAAGAAAATCAGAGAACTTTATTGACCTCATATGTATTTTGTAAACAGTCCCACTAAATTTAAAGCCTATCAGCAAGAACAATACATCCCGCCATAAGATGATTTATACCTACATGTATGAAGAACATCACAAGTAATAAAGCATAGATGGGTTCTTTACACAGGTTGTTTTAAATGAGGTGATAAGACATTTGCTCCTGCAACAATTGATCCAGCCTTTCTCCCATCTAAGATGGAGGGGTAGCCTTAGGGTTGTAATAGAGTTTCATGTTAGGTTTAGGGTAGGATATATTGTTAATTCCAGGGTTGAATTTAGTCATGTGGTTATTGTAAGGACTTCACAGCAGAGGAATTGTTACCAAAGCAAATGTAATGGAATCCAAAATAATGGAATACAGATATATTCTATTACCTAAAATTTTATTGTTGTCATCTGTAACACAAACTCCAGGAGGCACTTGAATTATTGTATCTCTACCTTTAGAACCTTGGAGAATGCGTGGTCTGAAAGAATGAAACAGAACATAAATCAAAATAATTTAAATTTCTGCTGGTAATCATGTTTTCTTTTAATACATAAAATAGTAAACATTATAAATATAGAATATGGTGGTGGGTTAGCCCATTTCAGCAGTATCAGCAAACAACAGATTTTTTTTTCACGGGGTCTACAATATATTGGACAAATCTGAATAAACTTCGTTAAAATTATAAATATTAAAGTTTTGAGTTGTAGTTCTCACTTATTGATAATTTACCTATAAGCAGAACTATCTTATCTTCTGATATATTTTCATAAACTGAATAATGCTGATATTAAAGAGTCCTACATCAGACCAAATTGAAAGAATTTCTTCTAAAGGCTACAAGGAATATCAAAAAGGCACACACTGTACTGAGCTCATGATCATCAAGCACTTAATAATTATCAGTAAAAAAAAAAAAAAAGACCACACAGAGAAAAGCATTACTGATTGAATTAAAAGGAAAAAATAATCCGAACAAAAACTAAAAAATATCCTACAAATTCTCTGTTTCCACCCTGAAGCTACTCCCATTGGATGCAACAGGATTCTGTTATTTTTCCTTGTCCCAATTTCAAACATGTACATGATGTGTTCAGTATATCTATTTATGAGGTCATTGGAGAGGTCTGAACACCTCCATATAAGAGATTCAACTTTATTAAGATATCATATGCCAAGAACAATACAAAATAAAAAAGAGAAATTAAAAAACCATAGGCTAAAGATATCAACATACTTGCTGTTGTCTCCAGACCCAGCAATATAACGCTGCTCTTTCTTGGATGACTTCACATTCTTCAATGTAACTCCAGATGAAGCCTGTATGTATACGTCACCACCTTGTCCTCCAATACCACCAAACTTAGGATGGCCTTGGCCGCCACCCCCACCCCGTGCGTAGATGCGCACCTGATCAATGAACCTGTGTCGGATTCTTCCAGCCTGTTAATTCAAAAGATAAATCAATAATAAGTACAATTTAATTAGATCTTTATAAAATTCAAAGCAATTGAACAACCGCCTGGACTAGATTATCACCCTTAAGGATGTGCTGCAGAAGGATGTGAAAGCAGAGCATACACCAAGGTGGTGCTTCTACCCTGCTCCCTTCTCCTTCCTTCTCAAGTACATGATAAACTTATAATAGCATCTCTTCATTTTATTTACAAACTCCATATATCACGCATATCCTCTCTCTCTTCTCAATAACTCTCCATAATATTGCTATCAACACTACCTCGACTGTCCTGCAACTCATCCTGTTGCTGGTCTCCGAAAATAGCGGAGGAAGAAGAAGAAGAAGAAGAAGAAGAAGCTGCAGATGTTAGAAACTTTGAGTATAGAAATTGAAGGATGTACAACATATATTTTGAAGAAAGATATTGGACATAGTAAAAGTATTGAAAATTTTCAGAAAAGATAAATGAATATTAATTATGTTAATTTGATGCATGAAGACAAAACAAGAATTTTGAGTTTTATAAGGTTGAAGCTGAAAGACCTATACACAGTAGAGGTGCCGGTCCAAAAAGAAAGATCGTCTCAGATTACTGGACATGTCCTCGTTTATAAAGACACTGTACAGTAAAAATAGCCTCCCAATTGATGCCAACTCCACTCACTGAGGCTCTACTGTGCCATGCTCCCAGCTACAACACAATGATTGACACTTAATCCCTTTTATATCCTTGGGAAGACGGACAAGTCATAAAAGTAGACAGTGAACTGGGGGTAATTGATAATAAGGTATCTAATTTTAGCACTCTTAAGTTCCGTAACTGCCATCCAAATCCTGTAGGTCCCAAAAGAAAACAGGCGTCTTCATGAATGAAGACAAACCTTGTTACTTATGACAGCAAAATTTGGCAATTAAAAGTCTTTGTTTTTGCAGACGGTCAGTGTTTATGCAGACGATCAGCTGTTCTGGACCAGCGCATCTACTGATACAAGACTAAAACCAATTTCAAAATTCAAGTGAAAATTATTTTACATATATTTACAACTTTTCGAAGTTTTATTTTTGATGAAAGGGAGATGTAACGATGTAAGATCATTATCAGCTTTAGCCACTTACACTTATGCATGGTCAATTCATAATTGACCTTGCACTGGGAAGTACCATACTGCAGCATTTCATCCAATGGAAGTCAATGCAGAAAAGTGTCTTGAGCAGCTCCAGCCAAGTCAAGTGGCATATCCAAAAAGGGTCTAAAATTCTACTAAACAAAATTATAATATCTAATGGAAGAATTATATTGTTATGAGACTAAAGATTCTCTTAATTTTATTTGAGGTAGGTTTAAAGCTGGTTTCGCTAATTATTATTGAGAAGTTTTTCTCAGTAACAAAGAGGGCGACAGACAGCCATTTTTCAGTACTGACTGATGTTGGTTTGCAGCTATATGTGGCTTTAGCCTAATTGGCTTTTGGGTTTCTAAGGCCGGGTGGTAGACTATCTCACTTTGTCTGCGGTGTATAAAAAGTAGCGAGAACGTCTTTCATGAAATCTCGGGCTATATCGTCGTTTCGGAAACCAATCCGCTCAAATGCTTGTACAACAGTGAATGGGGGTGGAAAGAGGAAACCAATGCGTGTGACTGAATAAAGCGCTGCTGTACAAAGTGAATGGTGGTTTCCTCAATCACGATTATGCCAAATCTCGTGACATTGGAGACGTTTCTAATACTTAATTTTATCCGTCGCGGAGACGTCTCACTCTCAGCTCCGCAAAGTGAGAATGAGATACACCCTTAAAGTAGAATTAAGAAGGCGATCCAAATAATGAGATATTTACATTAATAGCACCCTTATGACCCTACTTAACTCTGAGAGACGTTTTAACCCCCAAAAATAAGTTTAGAATAGTAAATTTAAACGATTTATCCCTAACCCCTGGTATCCGTATCACTCCGGCGATGCGTACTGAGACTAGTGTTCTAGTAAGGTGACGTCACGCGGGTATTACGGCGATCGAGAAAGTAAACAAGCTGGCAGCGCAGTTGATTGTGTGTATACACGACAATTATGAATGAATTTACTTTCGTGTCAGAACTTTTATTTTATCGTTATGATATTGTGTGAATGATTTTTAAAAAGAAATGATAATAAGAAATGTCACATAGCCAATGATATGTCTCTATAGTGTTACGAAATTCTTATTTGTAGCGTTTTAAGTTGATTTTTCCGGCCTTGTCTTCGGGGGTTCGTGACACGCGAATCAACGTCAAAAGTGAATGTGTATCATATCAGTGCATCAGTTGGTGTTTCATGTGCGGGAAAAACTTGTGAAATCGAAAAGATTAGAAGTAGATATCTGGCCGTACTTATTCTCCAATATATGTAACTGCCCTCAAAATGATGCAATAGATCTAAATATTAATTTCAAGATAATAATATGACATTTGAGCGAGATATTCTCACCGGTCAAACACGTAGCGGCCGACGCTAATCGTGCTATTCGTCCGTTGTTTAATATTAATACGCGTGTGATGCGGCGCTTGAAGAAGAAGAAGAAAAAAAAAAAATAGTCGCCAGCGGAATTGGTCTGCACTGCGCTTCAGCTTCATCATCTTCCATAAAGTCTTCAAAGTCCATAGAAAGGTCATTTTGATCTAAGTCTTCACTAACTTCAGCCATTCTTGGGTATTTATATTTTGTCAACAACGAGATCGAAAGAAAGCCACAGGTATTTCGCAATCACACTATACAATGCTGCATACAGCGCTAGCGCTCAACACACAGCACACGTTCACATCATGTTCAAGGAAGCAGTGCGCGCGCGTGTGTGTTTGGACGACAGATCTACTTTACAACAGAGACTCGATCGTACTGTTGTTGTAGAAAAAAGAAAAACAAGTGAACATATCGATTAATAACTCATTGTTGACAATCTAATTTCACAATTTAAGACTTGAAAACCGTTATTTATACTTTTTTCTACGTAGGGAAAGTAAAGATTTGTACATATGATTCGTATTTTTTTATATAGCTTCCTTCGAAAAACATTGGTAAAATCATCTCTCTCTATGCACATCATTGTATTTACATCCGGGCACTCGAATATACCCAACACCCGGCCGTGATGTCACGCTCAGCGTGTACTTCTGTATACTAGTCTAATCGGGGCCTGGGAGCAGCCTATTTCATAGACTTTCAAACCAGAATATCGAGAAGTCAGGGGAGTTTTATGATATGCTATCTGTTTGAACATCTTATATAAACTATATAATGGGTGTAGAACCCAAATTTATGGAAATTCATGCCCTTCTTATATCAACTTTAAAACTTTGACACTGACAGAGGTCATGAATTCTTTCATTCATCCATCCATCCATTCATTTATCCATTCATTCATTCATTCAAATATGCAGCACACCTGACAAAATAATCATTAATTATTTATCGTCAAATCAAACAGTATAACAGATCTAACAGTTAGATCTAGATAATCTACGTAATTCACATCACATTGGTCAGTGCTCACAAATTTTTACACGCACGGGACTAAACGCCAAGTTGTCGCGTCTAAATCGCCTCTAGATGTCGTGCATGATTTAAAAGGAAAAAGAAAAATTTATATTTCAATTTTGTATTCATTATAAAGACATCGAGTATGATTTACTCACCTGAAATCTATCCTTGGTCTTGTTTAAAGTACAAAAATCTGGTCAAAAATACCATTCCTGTAAAGATAGCCACTCAACTTGTTGATTTCTGAACCAAAATGGTATCTTCAATAGAAATATAGAATAACAGCAGAGCATAAAATAATAAAATTGTGGTAAATTTCGTATCATGACTATTTTTTCAAGGGGGGGGGGGGGGCGGGGAGAAAGAAAGAAGTTAAAAGTGATGACATAGGCTGCATGGGCCCTCCGACAAATAAGAATTAGTATTAAAAAAACAACAACAAACAAACAAAACATATGCACACACACACACACACACACAAAAAAAAAATCTAAAAATCTAAGTTTGTGCTCCACTCCTAGATCATCCACTCATAAAATCGAATATACGCATCTAATTTTAAAAGTAAAGAAAATTGCCTCGTGTGTGTGTGTGTTGCTCCAGAATATCTTTTTGCTCCAACTTTTAATTCTTGAATTAGTTTGTGTCCGCTTTCACTTTTGGGACCCTGGCTATATGTTGGATGCCCCCCCCCCCCCGGTTCCATGGGAATTAAAAATAAAAAGTCTGTTGTTCCATATTTTTTTCTAGATACCAGATCTTCTTCTTCCTCCACTTATAGCTATTGGAGGAAGAACGAGAAGATCATTCTACATCCACTGAAGCTGGATACAATATCATTTTCAAAGAGAGAGAGAAAAAGATGGGGAAACAAGAGAGATATGGTATTTACTAAGAATGTTGCACCAGGATTGGTCAAAAGTCAATCATGTGATAAATTTTAGTTTTCCCATCATCAATCATCACTCGCAGTGATAGTACTTTTCAGTTTTGATGATAACTTAGCCGCCCCATAGAGCATATGTAGAGCCATAATTACAGTTATTCATTATTTTTAGGGTGCGCGAAAAAAAAAGTGCGTCACTTCAGATTTTTTTTTTTTACTATCATTTCACCATCACATGCAGCGACAGATAAATTCTTTGTGACGTAAATTCCTATTTTAATTTTCTTTGTTACGTAACAATCACTTCAGCCCATTTTGAGCTAGGCCTACGCGCTAAATAAATTGCCCGCACTTTATTTGTATGCATTTACGTCACAATTACAAGCGCAGGCATCAATAACTTGAGTGGATTTTTTTAAGGATCAAAGAAACCTTGAATTTTTAACCAAAATATTGGTTTTTTTTTCCTTTCAGATGTGGAATATACAGCAAATAATCACCTCTTGATTTCAAGTGACAGGCAAACTATACTTCCTCGGCAAGCTGGATATACACGCTATCTCTCCTCAAAGATTTGCTTCGGAGGAGATAGCTATCCAGCTTGCCTGGGAAGTGACAGTTTGCTCTATTTCATTTAAATCAAGGTGATTATTTGCTTACTAATCATTTATGAGATCAATTGTGGTTGGAAAATTGTTTTGTTCATTCGTCAACACCTTAATTGCTAAGTGAGTCGACAACTTCAACAAGGTGGAGCTTCCTCGAATTTCCTGAATAAGAAGGCTGTAAAAGTGTCTTAAGATGGATGATTATGCAGATTCCAACGTAGGAGAATATAGTAATTCAACTTTTTCACACAAGCGCCATGTGAGATTTTTCAAAATGTGTCTTCAGGCTCTGCCTTCGTGTACTCCTCTCTGGATACCAGCAGGTATGACCCACATATAAAGATTTGTGTTGTAACTTGTAATTCTTGGCGCTAGTGTAGTTAAGCATCCACGCGAAATGATCATCAAACTATGTTTTTTCGCACTTTATACGTATAGAATTCGAAATAAAAGCATCTTAAATTCATCAATGATTTCATTTTCTCTATGTCATCCAAAATTTAGATCACCTTATAGACTCAGAAGAAGTTGTTTTTAGCCTCGATTTTGAAGAAGTATATCTGGTATTACTCCGGCAACAATGATCTGAAGATAGCGATTTGCAACATAATGGTGATTCCTCTCATACATTTTGTGCCGAATATTTTAATGTTAAATTGTTAAAATGACGAATTTTATGTGCTTGGATGCTTAACTACACTAGCGCCTAATTCTTGTCGGGGGGGGGGGGTGGGGTGGGAGTGATGATCATGATCATGCAAAGGTGAGAAAATACTGTCGTATGCCTCAAATTCTGTTTTTTTTTTTTTCTAAAATTATTTTATTCTTTGATTTTATCTTCTATGTTTTGTCTATTTTAATTTCAGACTGGTAAAACTTCAGTCAAACTCAAACCGCGTTTTCGTTAATTAATGGCAAATGTGATCTGTTGATTCAATTAAATTTCATTTTTAATCAATATTAGATGTAATCTTGGATCTTGGATGAGTTCCTCCTGAATGTTTCGCTGGGGAATTTAACTGGAGGTGTAGTGTCGAGTGGTTTTAATTTGGTATGGGGGGGGGGGGGGGTTAAAATTTGATTAAGGACGAAGGGCCATGACTGTAGTCGATGGGCCATGATTGTGTCCATCCGAAGTTTCAAAGCACATTGCAAATTCAAAAAAGAGTAAATTATTAATAATTTTCCTTTGCAAAATTATAAAAAGTGAATCATTTATAATTTCTGAGCATCCTGAACATGAATGAGATCGAGGTTTGATTTAAAATTGTAAATTGACTGTTTATCTGGTCAGCTGCTGTTCATTTTTCGTTAATATTTTTTAAAATAAATGAAGTCAGCGAAATGATGAAGAGACAAAAATAAAGTAAAAGTTAAACAAAAGCAATAATATGGAAATAAAAAGGTTAACCATTGCATTTTTGCATATAGTGAGTTTATTTCGAACATTTGTTGAGTTTAGTGCTGTGCCGATCCGATGATCGAGTCCCGGATCCGATCGATTTTCCCCCTTTTCTTAAATCTGCGTTCAATATTCGATCTTAACCCACGTAAAAAAAAATCGAATGTATATGATCGAATGTTTATATTTATCGCGCCAGAGCAGTGCCACACACCGCTCTGTAGCCTGCTGCATGCCGCGCCCCGTCGACATTCTAGTCAAACTTTTTTGTTTTTGTTTTATTCTTTTCAGTCTTTTGGCCAATATACATGCTGTCAGGTTAGCCACAAATCGTAATATTCACACAACAACAATCAACCCACACACGCCTTTGAAGTTTGGAGTTCGTGAAAGTAGGTCACATCCAGGCACGCTGAAGACGCACATGAACATGTAAACATAAAATCAACACAAACACGCACCGACCACTTGCGTTTGTCTTAGTGTGTGCCCATGCATTATGAGTGGGCCCTTTTCTGTTACAACCCAAGTTTTCCAAGGAATTGTACCGTTTTTATTTCAATCGAATTTCTTCTTACATTTGACATCTTATACCTATAAAAGTATACATATTCTGAAAGAAGAATTGTCTGAGGAATCCAAAAATACTATCAGAAAAGGGATATGGGGAAGTCATAAGGAGTTACAGAGCCAAATATGTCGAAAACGGTTGGAAAAAAGTACTTCCAGAAAAGGTTACCATGGAAACAAAATTTCACCCTACAAACAAAGACATGCATATTTGAACTCCTCAAAGTCAGACCTTTCCAACAATGTATAACTTGTTAGGGGTAAGCTTTTTTTAAAGTAATTTGCGCGATCAATCTTTTTCAGCGAAAATTTTCTGATAGGAAAATTTGGGTAAATATGTGTTACAATGAGTAATGCATGATTTACTTTCAAAATATGACACAGTTTGTCTATAACCTATTTGAAGTTATACAGTGTTACATGAATATAGTTGCAAATACTTACTACAATAAAATAATATCTACAGTGCTTATTAAAACAATTAATTTGATCTGGTTCATGTTGAGACATGTCAACCAACACGTGCAAGGTATCTCTGAGATGAATCTATCTGGTGAGGATAAAGCACATCAAGCCAATGCAGTGATGTTCAATTGTAAAATGTAGTTTGAATTGTAAATAATCAATCACCATGAAATAACTTTTATGGCAAACAGATGTTAGCAATACTGAATCATACATGTGGTAGAGCCATCATCATCATCATTATCTCACTTCATTAGGGAAGAAAATGCCTTAATGGAGTTGAGGAATGTCTAAGATGGTGGGGTGTTTTGGTGGTTGGATTTGCTGTGCCTCATCAATATAACTCAATCCAATTATTACAGTTCCTTTTGTTTTGTGTAAACAAAGCATAGGTAAATGGTAGTGAGAATACAATTAAACATGTAGGCTGAATAAGTAACCCATGTCCTAGCATCAACTAATATTTTACTTCACTTTGTGAATCGTAGAAATACCTGAACGACCAACATCTAGACAAGTTAAATCATATTATTTTACATTAATTAATTAAATTTGGATTACTTAATTAGCCTAATTAGGTATTCTTAATTTCATATTTTACACACTGTTACTAAAAGATAGATATAATATTCCAATTTAACTGTCTTATGTTTGATTTTGTGATGTTAAAACCTGATTTATTAATGCAGCAGAAATTTATGCTCCTCCTCCTCATGCTCCTCCTCCTCCACCACCGTGCAAAAATGGCTACTTCAAGTTAATTAATTGCTAATTACTTGTAAATGAGTGCACCATTGGTATTTCTTCTAATATTAAGTTATTGGCAGATATATTTCCTTCACATTAGTACCAAATATACCCATATGGCACATGTATTTAAAATTTTATATCATTTTTCATGTTTGTGCTTGTCGCGCAAATGTAACGGCACCACCTATATGGGGGCCCAGTTTAAAACACATGGCCGTGTACTTTATCTCTTGCACCGACATACAAAGCTACATGTACTGCGCACTCAATACGAGTGCGGAGGTATAATGTTATCATGCATTTCAATTCCATCGTTGTGTTAATTCTCTTGCAAATTTGTATTCGCGCTGAGTCAGCAAAGTGTGCCTTGGAATTCTGAGCGCATATTTCACGATTTTGACTACAGAATTTTAATTTTTAGATGGAATAAAGCATGAGTTTAAGTGCTGGTAAGAAATTTCATTTTTCGTGGCTAATACTAGAAAAACTTAGGGAGCCAGCCGGGCTTTTTCAATTACTTTTGATCGATCGAGGTAAAATTATTTGTGTGAAACTATTTCCAAATGTTTTGTGTTTTCGTCAGAGTTTTGTTTACATCTCACCATCGCACTGTGGTTTGCCTCAATTCAAAGGACTGCATGCGTGCAGCGCACGCAGGCTAGGGCCCTAGGCATTGCTTTTGGCGAGTGCGAACTTTTCGCGCATAAAGAGCTCTTGTTTTTTTTTTCCTTTTAAATGTATTATTCTTTCCGATCGATATCCCATTCCGATCCGATCATGCTGCCAAATTTCCGATCCGATCATGATCCGATTTTTTTTTTTTTTGCACAGCACTAGTTGAGTTGGTTTTTTTTTTTTTTTTTTACTTTGTTAGCTGATGTATTCCATGATCAATTTTGACCCTGTTCCCTCAAGAGCCGCATATTTTTTTTTTATTTGGTAGCAATTTCAAAAGTGTAAAGTTTTAATTGGGATGCATTGTATAAGTGTACACACTGTTCAGAAAAAAATGTTGCATTTTGGGTTACAATGTAGGATACAGGTCAGTTTGTGTAGTTGAGGACTAGAGGTGATTGAGTATGGGGCTGCTTCTTCATATTGGTTATAATTATTAGAATACTAATTATCATTTAAAAAATTATTGAAATTATATTGATTACATGTATATGTTATGTTTTCAGGCTCACAGTTGCTTTCTTTGCGTTGTCTGGTCTGGATGTCCTTAATGCACTGGATTCTATTGAATCAGAGAAAAAAGAAATGATTGACTGGATATACTCTCTCCAAGTTTTACCAGACCCTGACAACACTGGTGAGTGAATCAGCAGGTCTCAGTTCATATTGTTAATGCAGCAACTTTTTCAGTATACAAGTAGAGAAAAATCACTCATGAGTTCAGTCTAAGTCAGCTGTCTTGTTATAATAAAATCTTGTTGTACTAAAAATGGATAATGTATACCTAAGAGACATTTGCACATGTTTTGGAATTGGGACTGGGAGAATTGCCTTAAAGGGATTGAGTAACTTTCAAAAACAAGAGCAATTAGATCAAGATTAATAAAATTATATTGTTCGAACAGTAAAAACAAACTACTGAAAGTTTCAGATCAAATGGAAGTCATTTACTAACTTAAAACATTGTAACAAACGATGCCAAGCATACAGCCAAACACCAGTACCCTCTACTGCTAGCTCAGCAGGCCGCTAGGAACGGGGACTTTACAACAGGAAATGGGTGTTTGTTGTGCTATGTGGAAAAAGCATATGGTTTTATAAACCATCCGGGGTTAGTTTATAAAATTGAGTATGAAATCATTAATATCTTGAAGGTAAAGCAAGCAATTAGCTTGCAAATTTGAAGAGATACCAGACTGACCTAAGTGTTTATAATTATGTTGGCAAAATAAGCTAAATCAAATAAAATGTGATTTGAATATCATTCAATGTTACTGCATCCATTTAAGTTCTTATAAAAAATCTTGTTGTATCTGTGCTTGGTATAATGGGAGTTAAGTATATATAATTTAAAAACATCCTCTGACCTGACAATCACTCCCCCTCTCCTCCCCCAGAACTCGTTATTAGTGGGGTTTTAATTTCAATTTTTAACAAAGAGAGAAAGCGCATACAAGCAAATGGGGAAGGGAGAGTCCGAGAGATTGTTTTTTAGATTTCTCTTCTGTCTTCCTAATTACATGTATGATATTCTTGAAATATATATGACCATTGAAATATCTTCTTCTTTTTTTTCTTTTCTGTTCAACAGATGAGTCATTGTCAAGATGTGGCTTTCGAGGGTCTTCTACTATAGGCTTATCTTATAATCCCTCAGAGGTAAATATAATGATAATGAAATCATAGTAACATGTCTTTCAAAATAACTCACATTCACAGTACGGTAGTTTTAGGAGATTTATGTTTCTTTTGCCTGAGTTTTTTTTTTAAATGTAAAAGTAGAAATATTCACAGTGTGGTCATTTTCTTGCATTTCATGTTCATCGGGAGGGCCGCAAAACATATGAAAGGGCCACAACAGATGTTATTAAGTGGACCTCTGCAATATGAATTCCTTCTTATCCTAATGTGCTTGTGTGTTTTTTTTGCCATTAGAATGACACTGCTACATTCCATCCGTATGACTGGGGCCATGTTGCGATGACGTATACTGGTCTAGCATCGCTTCTTATCCTGGGAGATGACCTGTCCAGAGTAAATGCTCCAGCAATCGTGGCTGGACTTAAGGCTCTACAACTTGAGGATGGAAGGTATATTCTTCAAAAGAATTTCACAAAATTATCTATAGGCCAAACATTTTGTTGACGGATATTTTTACAATTTTTGGACTAGATGGGCAAATTTTGGGGATAATTGACTTGTAAAATTCACAAAAATATTACCCTGTAAGTGTAAGATAAAAAATTTCACCTTATACAGTGTACAATCATGTATTTACCATGATTGTCATATATTTTCTTTACAATTTAATTCTAAATGATTCCTTTGTAAATTATCTGATTAAGTGTTTTATAAATGCAACATTCTTACACTCTGTTGGCCCCCCAAAGTATACTACTTCAATTTAAAATTAAAAAGCCTGCCTTTATATTTTGTAGAGAGGATGCAAGAAGTGAAGAGGGATAGCGAAGAGAGAGTGAGATAAAAACTGACATAATTTATTTTTTGAATGAAAGAAAGATAATTCGGAGTGGGATTCATGAAATACCAATGAATGATCAGGTCTTTATTTTTTGTTTAGATGATATTATAATTAATATGAATTCTAAAGTAATATTTTGTTCTTATTTAGTTTTTCAGCTCTAGAGAATGGAAGTGAAAATGATATGCGATTTGTGTACTGTGCCTGTTGCATCAGTTATATGCTACAAGACTGGAGTGGAGTCAACAGAGATAATGCTGTCCAATTTATTCAGAATTCACTGGTATGTTTTCAATTGATGCTTGTCCATCTTTTCCCAAAATTGCAACACTTATGAAAATTATCATAACTTGCTGTTCTATAGTTTTAGGTTAATTTCAATGTTTTTCTAAGCAAATTAAAGGGCCTTTTTTTTTTTTTTACTTGTTTTAATTTAAAACCAATGATAAATTAATTTTCTATCCTGTGTTTAACATGGATATGTGCAACTTGGCTCAAAACCATCAAAAAGTCATCAGAACTTTGTTCTTGGTTTCATGCACTTTCTGAAACTACATCTAGAGTGTCCAAACCTACCAATGCAATGATACTTGTACCAGTACTGAAGTATTATTATGCAAGAAGAAAAGCTGTGATATTTATTCAGAGAATTCTACTATCTTCCTCATTTGGTTTGTTGTAAATTTTGTGACCTACATGTATTGATGATCTTTACTAGAACATTATCATTGATTTCAGTTTTCCTTATAGCATACATACATCCTTCTCATTTGTCTCAGGTTTAATTGTGTTGGTTATATTTCAAAAGTTTTTTAATCATTTAAGAATTATTTTAAAAATACATTATGTAAACAGGAACAAGAAGAAATTTTTTTTCCTTCTTTTTTCAGACTCATGATTTTGGAATCGGTCAAGGTCCAGGGCAAGAATGCCATGGTAGGTAAAAATCAAAGTCTACATAGATTATTACCCACACTAATTATTCATCCTAGCTGTAATAATACATGTAGCTAGGAGTTAGTTGAACACAAATTGAATACAAAACAAGGAAATTATGCTCATACATTTGGTGGAGAAATAGAGTCATTCATGATTTTGTGACTAGTTTGATATTTGGGAATTTGCTTTGAATGTATGCCCTGTCTACCATTGAGTTACAAATGATTCTTTTCTTAGGATAGCAATAGGATTTGTCTTTGGTTAATGAAATATAAAAAAAAAAAAGAGTTGTTAATTCAGAAATTATAGTAACAGGTACCCGTTTTTCATGCCTGATATTGAATTATAAACCATGGATTGTTTGGCTGCAATACTGTTGTTTTTTAAATCATTTTCAATCTTGCAGTCATTTTAAATAGTGTAGCCCTAAAAATTTATGAGAATAAAGCCCAGCGCACACATTGCGATGCGATTGCACTAAGATCCGATTGCAACAAAATTGCAGTGTGTGCGCCAACCTGCAACACGCTGCAACTGCGATGCGATGTGTTGCAGAAGAATCGCAGACCAAATCTCAGACATTTGACATGTCAAATCTTCCTGCGATTTTCCTGCGATTTTGATAATTTCAGCCAATCAGATTGGCTAGAGATGGAGGTTGTATTACTGCGCGCCTGCGCGTAAAAGAGGGGTACCATGGTGATATGCAGCGCCTGTTGCAATGTGTGCGCTGGCCTGCGATGCGATTGCACTGCGATGCGATTGGCAATTTGTTGCAATCGGATCTTAGTGCAATCGCATCGCAATGTGTGCGCTGGGCTTAAGATGTTTTGAGGCCTTTAAAATTTTAGGCCAGGAGAACAGATCAACTCTAGATGTACCAGAATTACCTAATAATATTTTGAATATTTCTGCTCAAATACATGGCAAACGAATTACTTTTTCACATTTATAGTGGGGTATAGCCTAGCTAAGCTGGGTAATAATAATGACGAGCACTCTACAGAGTGGAGTTGGCGCAATACAAATCAAATTATTATTATCATTATTATTATTATTGTTTCGAATGATAATTAAAAAAATCTGTAATAACAATCTTCATATGATAAAATCAAAATCTGTTTCAGGTGGTACTACATTTTGTGGCATTGCTTCCCTGGTGCTTATGGATCAATTAGAAACAACATTCACAGGGAAACAGATTGATAGAATCAAAAGATGGTGCCTCTTTAGACAGCAGACAGGTTTCAATGGAAGACCAAACAAAAAAACAGATACTTGCTACTCCTTCTGGGTTGGATCAACACTCAAGGTAAGGGAAGCATTCAGTGTGCTCCCCCCCCCTCATTATATGTGCCCGGTTGTTTTTATGCATCATGACATAAATTTATGTCTTGATAGGGGAGTTATGTGATGTTTTTATCACATGATTTCCAACGCAAAGTTTCTATCAACAGATTTATTTCATGATTCTGGGGTTTAGATCTGACTTATCTGACACTGAATCACTGATCTGACATGTCATAAAATTTCTAGCAACAGGGCCAAGGAGTGACAAAAAGTAGTCAAACTTGACGAAGTGATTGAGTATCTAACTAAAACCTGTAGATGAAGTTTCATATCTATAATGGTTTTTGCACTGGATGCAGGCAACTTTCACTATGCCTCTTTTTTCTGCTAATATGTTCAAAATTTATGAATTATTGTCATATTTTTATGTTTGCCTATGTTTACTTACATCACTTAAAAGATAAATTTGGACAGCAAACCTGTTAGATCTAACAACCATTTTTTAAACTAATTGTAAAATTGCCTCATAATGCCATTTTCAGATTAGTGTCTGCTGTATGAGATTGTGGTTTGTAATCGTCACTTTCTCCAATCAATGTCTTCCAATGCAGCTTCTAAAGGCATTTGACCTGGTAGACTTCAGATGGAATCGGAACTACATCCTCTCCACGGAAGACACATCAATGGGAGGTTTCTCTAAGTGGCCTGACTATCATCCAGACGCCCTACATGCATACCTGGGACTATGTGGGTTATCGATGATGGGTGAGGAGGGCTTGGCACAGATACACCCCGCCCTAAACATCACTCAAAGGGCATCAGATCATCTTCTCAGTATACATGATAAATGGAGGGAAGGCGCTGATTCGTGATGGGGTACAGACATTTAAATGAGGAGACACTATTTAGATACAGCTACAGGGCTTGGCACCAGTTTTACCGTGCCCTCGATTATCACGGGCATCAGATCATCTTCACAGTATACGTTATAAATAGATGAAGGCACTGATTTCTGATGGGTACAGACATTCAAACAAGGAGTAATATTTAGATACAGCTACAGGGCTTGGCACCAGTTTTACCCTGCCCTCAATTATCACGAGCATCAGATCATCTTCAAAGTATATATGGTACAGGTGTGGATCCAAGATTCGCAATTTGTAAAGAGACTGCATGCTCAATTGTCTGGGGACTATAGCAGCTCTATTTTATTTGGGCTTGGGCCGATACTTTTAATTGTGTGACATCAGGCTGCGTCCGCTGCTGTGGTTAATAGAGGGAAGGCACTGATTCATGATGGTGTAAAGACAGATGTACCCCACCCTCAATAAACTTTAACAGAGAGCAGACCATCTTGACATGTAAATGTATAAGATAATTCGAAGAAGGCGCTCATGATGTAAAGATGTTTAGCTATAAAAACAACTTTTTTACTCATGTAGAAGGTTTGGCACATATTAGCCCACCCTCAATGTCGCAAACGAACATCAGATCACACAACAAATGGAGGGAGTGTCTGATTCAAACGGACATTCAAACCAAGGAATGCTATTATACAGTGTGTTCCTAAAAAAAGGTAACCGAAGTTCAAAGGTCAGTCATTTAATAAATATATGGTTAATTCTTATGATTTGTTTACTAACATACTAAGTAACTCATCAGCTTTAATTTGAGACATTGCTTACATCCAAACTGTCATGGGTCACAGAATTAGGGCTCTTTGAAGGTGATACATATTTAGCTTCAGAACAGACTTTTTCCAAGTTTTTCGTTTGTAGGGTATGAAACCAACTTTTCACAAGTTTTTGGTTTCATCGTTATGGGTTTTTTTTTCACAATGTTTCAATGAAATGCAATCTCATTTTTCAAAGGACCTATCTCACTGGTAATGAGATGGGTTCTTGATTATGAGTCTCTGGAAAATCTCGGAGAGGAAGTCGCAATAAATATTGTCGCGGAACGGGGCTCTGCCGGGGTAGTGTTCTGCCAATCCGAGTAGTTGCACAACCCAGTTCCTCGCAATCTCTCGTTCTCTCTCTATCTTTCATGGAGTCTTTTCGCAAATATATATTGCCAACAACGTGGAACACTAGCTCATTCACATGCAATCAGTCAATCTAGATTCTTATTCAACTTACCAGTATAGTCCGTACAGTCTTGACAAAAGGTGACAATATCACGTTTCAAAAGGTCTACTGTTTAACAACTTTTATTCAGAGAGATTACACAACACGTCCGTCCTCCGCATTGGCTCAACGCTAACTAACATGCGGCCCTCTACAGCCAAAACTTATGTTACACGGCCCCCCACCAAGAGTGGACAGTCCTCTGACCACAATGCATACAAAAAGTTGAAAAAACAGGCATATAAAAGGCATATAAAAGTTATTTTTAAAAAAAGCATATAAAAGTTTAAGAGCTACTGTCTGAGAGAATCAGGCAGGGGGTGGAACATGGGGGTCGGCAATTTTCTTTCATACTTTGAAGTTTTAATACATTTAAGAGAGTATATCAGGGTAAAAAAAATGACGTAAGTTTTACCTACCTTGTTGGTTTTCAGCAATTTTCTCAGAGAAATTTGGCATCAGATGCTCTCACGACGATAGATTTTCGTATACAGTTAAATGAACAACATTTGGGCTCCAACCGGTCACCGGTGACGGTCACGACATGATTGTCAGGTGACCCATATACCTGCTAGCCCATTTACCTGCATGTACCCTATAGAAACCTGAAATGTGAGGCTGTGTTAAAAGTTAATTTGAGTAGATCAATAAGGGATGAGAGGGGGGAGGCTCATGATTCCAAGACCTTTTTGCAAACATGGGGTTACCCGGCAGGCGATTGTTCTTTTGAAGAAAAAAAATGAAGCTTAAATTAATGCGAGCGTACAGCGCGAGCTGAAAATCCTGTCAGTAGATACTAAATATTGTGAGCTGTGTTCGGGGAAGGGGGGGGGGGGGGGGGGGGCTCAATAAATCCGAGAGGCAAAAAGATTAAGAAGAGACTATAATATTGGCCCAAATTATATAGACATTTAATAATATTATCGAGTCAGCAAATTATTATCATTAGACGGTCACTGATACTATACGGTACAACAGTATTGGAGGGAGTGGGCTTATTGATATCAGTGAACCCCCCCCCTCCAATATTTTTTTACTTAAAAAGAGTTTATG
>CALNVZ010003425.1:1608345-1625687 GCA_940671915.1 Paracentrotus lividus
ACATTGTAGTTAAAACTTAGAAAAAATAGTATTAGAATGTTTATAATCAGTAATTATTTCATAATTATCACAACCCCCTTAAAATGGCCTTTTCGGTGTACTACTTAAATGGCAAATTTCAAATTTAGCACTGTTTTCAACACTAAAAAACTGGTATTAAAATCTGCAAATCATGTTTGAATTAATGGCTGACTTCTCAAACCTATCCCTATAATGCGTAGTGATATTGTACATGTAAGTATTTGGATCATTCCATTATCTCAGGAGGGTACGCAATTTCTCTGACTTTTAGGAATTCAAAATAGCCTATTTTGGCTATCTTTGACTGTGCTATAAAAAAAATGGCCCAAATTTTCGTGAGCGATTTTATGTGGGCTATAGGACCACCCAGGTAAGTCATTGCAGGTTCAAATCCGGTGAGTGTCTGTTACTTTTTGTTCACCAGCCGCTTAAAGTATGTCTGTTTTCAAAATGGCAAAAAGTGTAGTTTGTGGTCAATGTGTAATATTCTTCTATTATCTTGGATATTGCACTGAAAAGCCTTCAGAATTGTTGTAGAATGGAGCCATTTATGAACTAATATATATTTCTATCTCTCACAATGTTTTACATTTAGTTATTGAATCATACCCATATACTGAAATAGACGGATCCACAGGAACAATGTCCTAGAAATTGTTCCATGGTAACATATATACGTGTAAAAGGCATGTTATTATTGGAAGTCAGTCATGATACAATAATAATAAGGTTTATAACTTTGTTTCATATTCGAGATATTGAGTTATGGAATATAAGTAGAGTTTTTTTTCTAATTATTATTTCAAATTCCCAAGAGAAGGCGTTTACTAAAAAATTCTCAACATTTCACTCTGAAAAAAAGAAAAGAAACAAAATGGATGTAACAAAAATGTAACTGCAATGAAATTACATAATTATTTTTTTCATTTTGAGACTCAAAATCACAATGATCACTGACATCACAACAATAAGAGACCCACGCCTTCACCAGAAGTTGGGGCGTCTGCAAAAAAATGTATATATCATACACCTACAATACACTGTTTGTCATGAGCTACCAGTAAGGGTGTGTATCAGAATATATTTCTATAGTTCGATAGGCCATTTTCGTCCCAGCTGAATGACTTACCCAAATGCGGTGTGCCTAATCACTAACTTCAGTCATATACAGAGAGGAACCCGAAGCAACGTTATTGCCCGCCCTTTCAACTCATGACCTAAAACAGCAGAGATGCAGACCACCACACGCGTTAATAATCGGTAAATCTGGGCCGATTTATTGTAAAAAGAGAGATTCATTGCCACCATCTATACTAAAAACTAGGCTGTTCCTTTTGCTTCCTATAGCCTTTGATTGATTTACTTTACTTGTGGTCAGACGCCCCAACTTCTGGGTGAAGGGTGTGTCTCTTTCCAATTTTGGTTGCATTAGTAGATCAACTGTGATTTTCGAGTCTCAACAGAAGGTTGAATTAGAAATATAAATTTTACTGTTGTTATTTGTCTTTATGGCACGGCAAATTTTTGTGTAGCACTCCATTTTGTTTTTGCGTCCTTTCTTTTTTTCTTCAGAGTCCGCAAATTGATTGAAGAATTTTTTAAGTACAGGTCGCCTTCTCTTGGAGGAATTGATGAAAAATAATTAGAAAAAAAAACTCTACTTATATTCCATAACTCAATAGTCTCGAATATGAAAACAAAGCTTAATAACCTTATTATATATTGTCATGACTGACTTCCAATAATAACATTTGCCTTATATACGCGTTATATGTACATGAACAATTCTAGGATCATTGTTCCTGTGGATCCGTCTATTTCAGTATAGTGGTAATGATCCAATCACTAAATGTAAAACATTGTGAAGAGATGCAAAATAATTATTAGGTTTCTCATAGAATGGCTCATTTCTTACACAATCGAAAGGGCTTTTCAGTGCAATATCCAAGATAAATAGATAGAAGAGATTTACACACATGACAAAAATCCAAATATACACTTTTTGTCCATTTTGAAAAAGAGCATACTTTAAGCGGCTGGTGAACAAAAAGTAAAAGACACTCACGATTGAAACCTGCAATGACTTTACTGGGTTGGTCCTAATCCCACATTAAAATCAGCTCAGAAAATTTGGGCCATTTTTTTAAGCTACGTCAAGATAGCCCAAAATAGGCTTATTTTGGAATTCCTAAAAGTCAGGAAAATTGCGTCACCCCTCCTGAGATAATGGAATGATCCAAATACTTATGTAAAATATCACCTATACGGCGTTATAGTGGATAGGTTTGAAGAAGTCAGCCATTAATTTCAAATGTTTGCAGAATTTTAAATACAGTTTTTATGTGTTGAAAACAGTGCTAAATTTGAAATTTGCCAATTTAAGTAGTACCCGAAAAGGCCATTTTAAGGGGTTGTGATAATTATGAAAGAATAAATGATTATAAGAGTATTCTAATTACTATTTTTTCTAAGTTTAACCCTAAATGTATTAAAACTTCAAAGTATGAAGAAAATTGCCCCACATGTTTCTCATCCTCCCTGCCTGATTCTCTCAGAACAGTAGCTCTTAAACTTATATGCTTTGTTTTAAAATAACTTTTATATGCCTTTTTATGCCTGTTTCAATTTATTGTATGCTTGTGGTCAGGAGGACTGTCCACTCTTGGTGGGGGGCCGTGTACATAAGTTTTGGCTGTAGAGGGCCGCATGTTGTTTAGCGTTGAGCCAATGCGGAGGACGACGTGTTGTGTAATCTCTCTGAATAAAAGTTGTTAAACAGTAGATTTTGAACGAGATATTGTCACCTTTGTCAGACTGTAGGTATACTGGTAATTTGAATAAGAATCTAGATGTGACTGATTGCATGTGAATGAGCTAGTGTTCCACTTGTTGGCAATATATATTTTGCGAAAAGACTCCATGAAAGAATAGAGAGAGAACGAGAGATTGCGAGGAACTGGGTTGTACAACTACTCGGCAATTGGCAGAACACTACCCCAGGTCAGAGCCCCGTCTCCGCGCAATTTATCCGACGTTCCTCTCCTTAGAGATATTTTCCAGAGACTCATAATCAAAACCCATCTCATTACCAGTGAGAATAGGTCCTTTGAAAATGAGATTGCATTTCATTGAAACATTGTGAAAAAAAACCCAAAGATGAAACCAAAAACTTGTGAAAGTTTGGTTTCATACCCTACACAACGAAAAACTTGGGAAAAAGTCTGTTCTGAAGAACAATGTATCACCTTCAAAGAGCCCTAATTCTGTGACCCATGACAGTTTGATGTAAGCAATGTTTCCAAATAAAGCTGATGAGTTACTTAGTATGTTAGTAAACAAATCATAAGAATAACCATAAATTATTATATGACGACCTTTGAACTCCGGTTACCTTTTTTTAGGATAAGACACTGATATTTATTCTTACTAAATTCTTTATTTCTCTTGATAACTAATTGCAAATATGTGAATACAACTAACACAAAATCTTCAATTTTCTTTAGATAACTAACAAAACAAAGGAGTCAGGAGTCACTTGTTCCTTGAAAATCCTGACAGGGTATATTACAACCCAAAAATGATATTCATGGGGGTATCCTTTTAGGCTTACCTCCACATATTTAAGTTGGGGTAGTCCCCGGGCCCTCTCTTTCTGACGTCTATAATGATTTTAATATAAATCGTTGTGTGTACCAGTAGAAACTCAATTAAAAGCGATATACAAATTGCCAGATTTTTTTTTTCATCTTTATCGTTGTTATTTAACTTCATGTAATCATCTTTTGGTGACATTATATTATGTGCATGGATCGTACTAAGATCGATATGTGAGACCATAGGCCTAAATGTTTATTTGAAGATTTGTACTGTTTCTAGAAAGTCCATGTACCCATTGATTTCCATTTGATTGAAGTTATTTTGTCGTGCGGCCTTCATTATCATATTTATATATATTTGATACAAGTAATTTATGAGTTTTATATAGAATTTAGATGTATATTTTCTAACAGGGACAGTCCATTAGCGATATGGGGGTGTTAACAAATGAAATACCTAAAATTAAATTTGCCCGCATTTTATAAGGACATATCTGCTTGGTATGAAGTGCTTTTCAAACACTTTTGGGGTTTATTGCAAGTAATTATAGTACATTTGGCAGCAGGTACAAGATTCTATATTTTCATGTTTTTTTGAAAAAGACCTATTTTTAGCAGCTTCTAACAAGAAAAGTTGAAGACACTCCACGGATTTGAAACCTATAATGGATTGACCTATGCTTGGGACACATTCTGTGAAAAAATCAGCCTGAAAAAAGTTGGGCCATTTTTGTTACACTCCCATGAATATTGCCAAAATTTCCCATTTTTCTCCTTCCTGAAAAATGCAAAAAATGGCAACATCCCTAATTGCAAAAATGGTACCTTCCAATCCTTTGTTTTAAATTTTATTTACATGCCTTCAAAGAAGAACATTTAAATTTAAAGCCCTGCAAATTTTATTTGAATCGAATAATTTCAAATGACTTTTAATAGGTCATGAAAATGACCATAAATTGAAAAATGCAAGGCTTTGAAATCACCCAAAAAGGGTCAATTTTAGGGGGGTCGGATAACTATGAAGATAATTATGATCAGAAATTTTTTACCCCATTTTCGGGGGACCTACCCTCTATGTACTTAAACCTCAGAATATAAAAGAAATCCGCTGACCCCCATCTTCCAACTTTTTTCAAATCTGCCTGATTCTCTCAGACAGTGGCTCTTAAAGATAACACAATGCATATAATTGGAGTATTTTCAACTGATCATTTAAACTCAAGCATCATAAACATAAATACATGTATTTACAAAAATAGAGTGAAAGGGAAAAGAGAAAGAGAAAGGGGTAGAGGAGGAGGAGAGGAGAAAGAGAAGGGGTGAAAGGGAAGAGCAAAGGTTGTCAGAAAGAGGTAGCAATTACTGTAAACGTGGAAATTTTCGTGGTACATTAATTTTCGCGGATTTCGCGTAAAGATCGTACGGCGCGAATTTAAAAACACGCGAATATATAAGCATGCTTTCTTATGCATGCTCTACATAGGTTAAATTGCGTTCGTACGTAAATGCAGCGCGAATTTAAGAACCCACAAATATGTTTTGAGGCCTCTAAGCGCGAAAATTTAATCGCGCGAAAATAACAGCGAATACAGTACATCAAGGTGAACTTTTTAATCAAGGTCATAAAAATACTGAGGTAAAGTAAACATTTTCCTTAACATAACAATCTATATCATAACTTCCAAACATAAATCTACCCAGAACATATGTCTTGAAACATACACAAGTAAACTTTGCTAAACCAGATAAATACATAAATATGTCAAGTAAGGCAAGTACTACCCTGTAATTTATCCTTTTATCAACTGAGGAATAAAGTGAACAATTATACAACAAAAATCATCATATAAAATACATGTATAAAAATTATAAACAAAGGCAGGAAAGAGGAAATAAACAAGAAGAAAAATCGAGTTAAGAAGATGAAAGTGAAGAAGAAGAAGAAAGAATATGATCCTAAAGATAGACATGGAAGACATTAATAAAAAAAAATGTGGAATGTTTACATAATAATTTCATTTTTTTTTTTCTTTCAAGGTATAAATAGATGTGATGATCAGACATATACTGAAAAAAAAACAACAACTGAGAAGCACCTTTTGAATACACTTATGAATACTGTTTATGAATGTTTATGAATACTGTTTGGTAGTAAAATAGAGTACAAAAGAGTTCAATAGAGTTCAATAGAGTTCATCCTACAGTTGGCTGTTCTGGGTCCCGGCCAGCAGGTCCACTACAAAGTCTCTAGTCGTTGTTTCATCCGAACAAAGTTGGCCATTATTGAATAGTCGCCTGTTGATGACCTCTCGTACTTCCTTGACATTGCCAATCCATGATTTCTGTAATCCGTCTTTCAACATTTCCTTCCCCAAAGCATTGCCCTCGATATGATGCAAGTTGGTTCCACTACTCTGCGAGTCTCCAATGTTGTCTGCGGTTCTTAAAACTATCATGCGATAGGTTCGCTTTTTGACCTCCGTAGCCCACTGGCTTGAACCATAATATAATGTAGATGAGCTTCGCTCTACAATGTTGACTAGGCTTTCGGAAAGGACATTTTCAACAGCAAACTCACCAATGTGTTTCCCAATTTTGACTCGTTTTGGTTTTGGTTGGGCTTCTTTCTCCGACTCGGAATCCAACTCTGATGATTCTTGGGATGCCTCTGAAGAATCTCTTGACGTTTCTGAAGAATCTCTTGGCGCCTGGACTTGCTTCCTTTAGTAGACTCAGGGGCTTTCCACTAGAACGTCCTAACGGGCCTGATTCTACCGCCTCCCTTGTGGCCGAAGAGACATCTACTTGAACTTCAACGTCAGCCTGGCGAATTCGCGACCCCACACTGGTCCGTGGTGTCCTCCTTTCTGAACGCCCGTGCCTGAGTTCAGGCCTCCCTCCTGGAACTCTTGGCCTCCCAGACTCTTCATGGCCCTCACGCCTGTCTGAGTGTTCTTCACTTTGCCTTGTGGACTTTTTATCGATATCACACCTGTCTGAGTGTTCTTCACTTTGCCTTGTGGACTTTTTATGGACCTCACGTAGTGTCTCCACAAATTGTCCCTCCTGTTGTATATTCTGTGGCAGATGTCACATTCAAAGTCCCTGCGGTTTCTATGCATGTCTTCGATGTGGCGGTGGAGGCTCCTGCGGTAAGAAAACACCTCCCCACAGTCGTAGCATTTAAACTCCTCACGCTCTGACACCTTGTGCCTCATGACGATAGCCTGCATAAATGAGAGAGCAGACGGAGAAAATGGATTAGGTGATGCCTCAACAAATATCTCTCTTTTTTTTTTTTTTTACAAAACAACTCATCCATATGCTAATTGTATCTATCCCACCTGCTGCCACCAGCGTCGCGGAACGGGGCTCTGCCGGGGAAGCGTTCTGCCAATCCGAGCAGTTGCAGAACCCAGTTCCTCGCAATATCTCGTTCTCTCGCTCTATCTATTGTGGAGTCTTTTCGCAAATATATATTACCAAAAATGTGGAACACCACCTCATTCACATGCAATCAATCAATCTAGATTCTTATTCAACTTACCAGTAGTCCGTACAGTCTTGACAAAAGGAGACAATATCACGTTTCAAAAGGTCTACTGTTCAACAACTTTTATTCAGAGAGATTACACAACACCTAGGTCCTCCGCGATAGCTCAACACTAACTGACTCAATTTAACATGCGGCCCTCTTCGGCTGAAACTCATTACGTTACAATATCAAACAAATGTTAAACATGTTCAATCTTTAAGTAGACTTCTTTAAGACGCGAGCGAGTCTCTGTGACCTCTTTGCGGGGTTGCCGCGATGTCCCTTAAGTATCCACGACGTCGCAGAGACGTTGTCGGAACTTGCTAACGATTAAAAGAAATCGAACGGGTTAACAATTTTTTACTTGCTCGTCTCAGGAGACGTCACCACGACATCTCCACGACTTAAGAGACTCATAATTGCGAACCCATCTCGTTGCCAGTGAGATAGGTCCTTTGGCAAATGAGATTGCATTTCATTGAAACTTTGTATGAAAAAAACCCCCAAAATGATGAAACCAAAAACTTATAAAAAGTTGGTTTCATACCCTACAAACGAAAAACTTGGAAAAAATGGGTTTTGTACCTATTACCTTCAAAAGACCCTAACTCTGTTACCCATGACAATTTGGACATAAGCATTGTCTCAAATTAAAGCTGTTGAGTTACAATATACTTTTGAAATGACTGACCTTTGAACTTCGGTTACCTTTTTTTAGGAACACACTGTACAGTTATAGATACATGCATCTGGACCAGTGGCATTGTTGATGCTACCCCAAGCCTCACTTTACCAGGATATTTTCCCACAGATACACCCTAGTAAAATGGGAGACTCCGGCTCAGTGTTCACATAGACCACATCGCCAGCATCAAGCACGAAATTCCTTGTGATCAGAAGTCACTTTGAGGGTTATAACAGTTCTCTGGTTGTATCTTTGAACATTATGACAACAATAAATGAGGTAAAATACAGTGATTCAGTGACACTTTTGTCAAAGAGGTAGGTCAGGGGAGAACAAGAGAAGAATACAGCCAGGACAGAAGAAATTAAAACTCAAGCGGGAGAACGATAGATTTGTGAAATTGACTCAAAGTGGAAGATCTCCCACCAAAAACCTTGAAAGTTGAGTCTCTATACAACATTGCTTGGAAAAATTTCAATATAATGCACCATGAAAAAGTACAGGGTTAGCTTAATGATGCTCTCATTGTACTCTAATATGACAGCACTCCGTATTATTAAGATATTTGCCTTTAAAGGTAATGTATACACTGTCAACCTACTGTTGCTGACTTAGAGATCATATTAATGTATGCTGTAATGATCACATTTTATGAGCTATATGAATTTATTTTATAAATTATATGAACAAAGGATATTTTATCATATTATTGTAATAATCATTTTGCACTTAACATGATATGTCATGTTTTGATGCAATAATTATAGTTTCTGCTGAATGTATAATGTAAATGTTTTATAAACAAGCAACATAGTATATATGCAATTTCAATTTTGTAGAATTTTTTTGACATTCCACTTTGACAACTACTATCAAGTGATTCAGACCTCACTAATCATATCATTGCTAATATGACAGAATACGGAAGTATGTAATGTTTGTATACAGTCCATTCCTGTTTCTAAATTGAATTATTAGTTTGACATGCCAATGAGCAGGAAAGTGAAATTGAATGAGAATTAATTATGAATAAAGGTATAATTCATTTATTGTGAAAATAGAGCCCAGAACATCATTGTCAAGTTATAAACATTGCAAATTGCACAGATCAATATTGGTATGGTAGGACAGGGAATGTAATATACTGCTTTTATAAGTGGAGCACAACCCCAATTGTGATGTGCCTTCAGTGCAGTATAGTCCACTCTTGTTACAACATGGAGCTCAGTACCAAGTCGTTCATCTCATTGCAGTATACTGGTACAATCTTTCAAATGTAAACAGATATTAAGATACAATCACACAAAACAATGAGAAAAGAACTTGAGAAGAATACTGAAGACACCGACTATATAGGTTTATACAACACTGTTTTTAATGTGGAACAAATTAGTACCGTTTTCACACTATCTTGTATCTTTGCTTGTTATAACAGAGTCGAAATGATAGCCTGAGTGTTCGGTCCTAACAGGATCTTGGTCAAAGACATTTTGACAATCAAATACAGTGGACAAGCACTTGTTATAAGAGGAGTGGACTGTAATGTACTAAGTGCTTTATCAAATTCTTTCCCATGCAGATAGAATACAATTCAAGCCCTCACTCCTGCCATTTTTTGTGTTAATTGTTGTTTTTTTTAAAAACAAATCAACAATATATGTCATCACTTAGTATGTGGCAATCAAAATGTATTTTTGAGACCTAATTTGATCTTTTCAGTTGACTTTAGTGCTTTACTATGTCATGACATTGTATACTTGGCAATCACAATGTATCTGTAGACCTACTTGTAATTTGATCCTTTTCAGTTCAGTGTTGACTGTGTATACTGTAAAACAGGATTTGTTTTGTTGAAATATAAAGATTTATATTGCAAAGACATTTAGATTGAGAAAAAAAAGGCCATCCATGTTAAAGCCTGGATCACATATCACTGCAAGGCTTGTTTCAGCTTGTAAAATAGGAATGTTATTAGTGCTAACAGAGCTCTAACTGTAAGCCCAGTCACATCTTTTGGATGGTGATGTCAAAGGTTGATCCCAGGTGTAAATAATACGTAGGTGTGACATGCGTTGGTGCGACATTACCGGTCGTAACAGGGCCTCTGTTAGAACTAAGAACGTTTCTGTGTGGCCCGTACAGCTGTTTGTATTATGAAGCGCATCAATCGAAAATGGGCAAAACATGTTTGTTTACTCGCTGTACAAACCCCAACGTGATTTGTGATCCAGGCTTAATGAACAGAGATATAGAAATGGCATAGGATAGGGAGAGGGGGAAGAGATTGAGAGAGAGGGAGAGGGGGAGAGAGAGAGAGGGGAGAGGGAGAGAAAGCTGAGGGTAATATAAGAGAGAGAAATAGAGGGATGACCGAGAGGGAGAGAGAGAGAGAGAGAAAGCAGAGAGTAATATAAGAGAGAGGTAGAGGGATCATGATCTAGAGGGAGAGAGAAAGCTGGGGTAATATAAGAGAGAGAAAGAGAGGGATCATGATCGAGAGGGAGAGAGAAAGAGAGAGAAAGCTGAGGGTCATGCAGGGGAAAGGGAGGGGGATACATCCTGTAATTGTTTTTTTTTTTTTTTTTTTTAAACAGATCATGCCGAATAGAAAAGTGGGAGTGAGGATGAGAATATGGGATAGAACAATGAAGAAAGACATGAAATGTACAATTATCACATTACACTTAATTGGCCCCGTGGATCGAAGACCAGCAGCAACATTATTAGTTGCAGCTGAAATGGGCTACCAGCCGTATTTTTAATCTAGATATATGTTTATATTTCATATGTTATTGTATATGATTTTATTATACAGAAATAAAACCAAACCAAACTTAACTTGACAAAATATAGTTCTTTTCACAAGAGGCCCCAATTATCCCTCTTTTTATATCTCTTGACTTTATAATGTATCTTCTCTATCCCTAACACTGCAATTTTGTAACTTATGTAACCGATTGGAACCTGATTAATCTTTTCCTCTGCCTTTTGACTAAATTCTGTCTCTCTCAGCTCCCTTTTCTACATCTCTCTCTCTCTCTCCTTCTCTCACACAATGTACAAGTGTGTTTCAGTAGACAAGTTTTCTGTCATTGTCTTCCTTCCCTACATCTCTCCTCTCTCTCTCTCTCTCTCTTTCTCTCTCTCTCTCTCTCTCTCTCTCTTTCTCTCTCTCTCTTTCTCTCTCTCACGCAGTTTACAAGTGTGTTTCAGTAGTCAAGTTTTATGTCTCTGTCTTCCTTCCCTACATATCTCTTTTTCTCTCTGTCTTGTGTAGTGTAAAGTTGGGTATAAAGAAATTCAATAAGCTCAATAGCACAATTACCATCATCATCATTGAATACAAGTTTATTCACAATAAAAATGTCAAAAAATATCTTATTCTAAACATTGGAAGACCAAGATTGATGTACAGTCAACTAAGAACAGATAAATCGAGATTTCACTATAACAAGTCGATTCTCCTAGGGGTGTTTTTACCAAGTCATTTGCCACTTTACGAACAACTGGAATATGTTCTTGGGTGCTATACTAAAATACATTCTCTACCATTTAGCACAAGAACTGATCACTAGTCTTTCATAAAGTTGTCTGCTTATGAACAACTTAGTGAAACATCTCCAGGTGCCAAGTTCAAACATTTGCACATGTGTCTAAGTACATTTGAGTTTAAAAAGATTTATTTAGTTTTGATAACGTCTTTGGCTTGGTCCCACGCACATCACTATAACTAGAGCTGACTGTACATGTCCAACTGTCACAAAAAAATATATCTCCCTTCTCCATAACTACAGTTTGAGCTTACCACTTCTGCATTCATTCATGGATTATTTTCTTGCTCATGTTACACTACTGCTTTACATAGACGTATTAAGACATGTTAAGTTTGTCCAAATACAAAAAATGTTTGAGTTTCTATTAAAAAATAATAATAATATTCTGAATTCATAATTTCTGTTGTCATAAAAACACAATGATGTGTTGTCTCAGTGGATAGGGCATCCGCCTAGTAATCGGAAGGTTGTGGGTTTGATCCCCGGTCGCGTCATACCAAAAGACGTTAAAGAATTAGAGTTGCTGCTACCCTGTTTGGCGTTCAAAAAGAAAGGGATAGAGCAACGTCGTTCTGGCGCTGTTCAGTGGCTGCCTCCCCCACGATCAATTGGGCAAAAAGAATGTCTGTTTCACCTTTGTTTTGGACAATGAATGTCTTAAGTAGTCTTAAAACCATTAATAACACAAGTACATGTGGATAAGCGCTGAATATGAGTAACAAAGGGATAGACAAATATGTTTATATCAAATCATTGGTTTGTTCATAATCAGTATGAGGAGCGAATAAACAGTCATCCCTACATGTGTCCCTATAGTCAGCAGAGTAGTGTGTTGTAATGCCCCACTCTGTGACTGCTCTTCCAAATATTTACAAAATATAAGTCCAGAAGACAACTTGCTACCATAGTCATGATCAGACCACACTCTGAAAGGCTGTATATGCACACGTATATGGTCATGTGTTATGAACTCGCCACCCAAAAAGGGTGGTGCTGTTACGCTTTTTGCTATTTTTCAGCAATTATTTGTTCATATTTTCCAAAGTAAGAAAGTTTATGTAACAAATTTGATCTCATTTTAAAGCTATATTACTGTGCTAGCTCCCTGTGAAGTTTCATTGTTCTAGGTCACATTCTGGTGGAGTTACAATGGTTTAGGTTGAGGACAGTAGGGGTAGTGCCGGAAGCGGCGCCGCCTGTACAAAGTCAATGGAAAATTTTACATTTTGTGGTTGATTTGGGGAAAACTTGAATTTCTCTGCCAAATTTTGGCTTATGACTGTAAATTTGGTACCAAACTGAAGCTTATAAACTGCTTTATACCATAAAATCACTGAACAATAGGTTTGATGTCACAATAGTACCCAGGAAGACCCAACAATCATTATTTGACCTAAAAATGCAATGCCTCCTGTACAAAGTCATTAGGAATGAGAGATATTGCAGTAACGTTGGGGAAACTGCAATATCTCTTCCAAATTTTAGCCTATTTTTGTAAATTTTGCACCAAATTGAAGCTCATAAACTGCTTTATACCATCATATCACTTAAACAATATGTTTGATGGTGCAACAGCACTTGGCAGGACTCAACCCCCTCATGAATTTGAAAAAGTCTATATTTTCGGGGCTAAATTTCAGATCTTTATATTTTTCAATTTAAAATTGTAAACCATTATGAATTATACCTCATTTGAAAGGTCTGAATATTCTCTATCATAATATAATAATATCATTACTATTTGGCTGATCATAGAATACTTGATGACAAAAAATTAAAATTAAAAAAAAAAATCAAAATTTCCTGAAATTTTTCAGAATAACTTTTTTATCTTGCACCTGGTATAATTTTTCAATGCAGATTTAGATTCCTTGATGAATTTCCTTTCAGAAAATGTATAGTTTTGAAATAGTAGGGTGTATACTTTTCGAGATACAGGTCTTTGAAGTGAAAAACGTTCTGTTTGTAGTCAAATTGGCATGTAACGCAAAAGGCGGCGAACTTATATAACACATGGCCATATTTACAACAATAGCCCCATATTCATGCATGTAATACGCCTGTAAAGCGAGATGCGATATTGTTGAACAGATTGTGCTCCACAGACTGGTCAAATTAACCAGTCTTCAAAATCAAAATCTTGGTGTGTTTTACGAAGAGTGATGAATAGTTGCACCTAAATCAATTGATTTCCCAAAAGCATGCGTGCTCTGATCATGAAAGTGCAACTTTTAGTTACGAGTACATGTAAATCTTTGTGAAACATCCAGAGACCCTCTCTCAAAATGTTGCTTGCGAACCATTTCTTTAGAATAAACAAATTCACTGAATCAGTTGAAATCTTGAATACACTTATGACTTTAATGTATGAAGTCTAATACTGTAATTAAATACGGTACAAGAATTCCCCATGCTCATTGTAGAAATTTCTTCCCTTTCTGAAGACCTGCCCAGGTTTCAATTTCACTTGTCCCATCAATTTGTCCACATTCTCAAAATCAATATCACCAATTGTAAACTCCACCTCAGGACCTTTCAATTCTTCCTCAATCTTTTCTTTCTCACTGCTGCTGAAAGGTGTGTTTCCATCTTGGGTTTCCATCTTCATTGAGTACTGCTCCGTATTTTCACTTGATGAAGGACTGCTTTTCAAAACTGTGTTTTTATTTTGTGCCGCGTTTGACCGTGTCATCTTCTCCTGTACAAAACCTTGAGTACCATTGTGTGTTCCGACATGCTTACTTTCCTTTCCTTCATTTTGGGTTGGTCTACCAGCAGGACCAGAAGCCACAAGGGCATGTAAATCAGAGGCCCCGCCGCTCACATAGCCAGTGTTCTCTGCAGCGATGCGGTCCTGCTTCTGTCTGGCTTTCACACTGGGCCTGAACTTGCTTCGTAGAACTTTGGCAATGACTTCCTCGGAAACATTGAAGCTCTCTGCCAGAGAGGCTATAGACCATTCATCTGGATTCTCTTGTCTGAGATAGTGTATCTGCTGGATTGTATCCCAGGATAAGCTCCGTTTCTCAGGTCCTTGCTTGAAGTCTTTGGCTGCTCTGGCTCTCTTCACAGATTTCATCTTCCTCTTTTGTTCTCTGCAAATGAAGATAATGAATTTATTTAATTAAATTATTCCATTTCATACAACAATTAGGCATGGATTCATTATTAAAGGCTCAGTGCAAAAGTAACAGGGTCCAACACTAACATTTAAACTGTAGCCTGATACAAAATGAAGTTTGAACATAGGCCCCATGCATTTAGAAACCTAAGCAGATACAACCATCGTTCTCAGGAAATTCTTTAATATTTGATTATAAATCTGCCTTATTTGTATTCTGTGCATATAATGCTATGACGACTAAATCCTTTGGTCTATTAGAAACCATGAGATTTCACTTTAGACATTCAGTTAACAAGTTAAATAGATTGTGTATGTAGATAAATCTTTTAAAATGTTTTTAGAATACATCTCAGATTATAAAATTGAAATTAATCAATGTTTAATATAAAATTGTAGGTGGTGGGAACTCTTCCTGATGTATAATCAAAATTGAAGCCCAATTAAAATGGAAAGATGCAGGAATAAAATGGTAAACTGTTTGGTCCACTAAATTAATTGGTCATAATTTGATAACAAGTAACAGACATAGTCATCCACTAGCTGCAAGAAACTACAATTTTAAAAGATGTTAAACATGATCAGTCTACCTTGCAATTTCTTCCAAAGACTTCTCTTGGTTGTCATAATGATCCATATGTTTTTTAAGAGGATTATTGTTGAAGTGTCTGTCGATTGCATGATCATCTCCCCAATCATAATCCTTTCTCTTGTTGTGTTGAGATGAACTGCTGAACTGCATCGCAAGGACATCATTTCTGATTCCAGCTGCAGTTCCCTTTTTTACTCCGAAACCGGTGCGAAGACACGTACACTGACACTGAAAGGCAGCGGCAATGCTGCTTCCTGCCTTGCCATTGGTTGCGGCGGAACCGATTATGGTGGGTAGGTGTACTGCTCCTGCTCCTGCAGAGGTGCTGAGGTGAACGCCGGGTTCCACATTTCGATTAGTTTTAATATTTTGCCAGTGTGACCTTACAATTCTACAAGTTGCTTCTTTCCAACGGCTTCGTAGCATCGTGGTGAACATTATGATTATGGATGTTTCATCTTATAAAATAGAATAAACATGATAAAAGTTCGCCATCTTGTTGGCTGCGATGGTCTTTGTTTACGATAACGCTCGCGCATGTTTATGGCCCCGCCCACGTTTCATCCCGATTTCCCCCTTTTTGAGCTGGATCACGACTTGCGGATTGGAGCATAAAGTTTGTGCATTTTTTTTTCATAAAAAAAAAAATATTTTTTTTTTTTTAGTGTGTGTTGGTGTGGGGGGGGGGGGGGGGGGAGTGGGGGGGGGGTCAAAGGATTCGATTAATTTCCGTTTAGAAACATATAAAATATAAACATATATACATTCAAATACAATTATACTATAGGACCATTCTTGTCACGTGTGTGACCGAAATTATCAAAATCTTGACTTTAATTGGCTATAACTTAACAATTTAAAATATACTGATAATGTTTATATCAGCATATATTTGTTTGACTATCATTTGTAATTTTTTGATATTTACAAATATGCATGTTCAAGGTCAGAGGTCAAAAGAAGTGGGTCACGTGTGTGACTTCACAGAACGGCATGATTTTGAAAGTTCAATTTCATTTTGAAATCCTGTGAGTTTTTGAAATGAAATGTCTTATTGCTGTGAGATATGCATTATGCACTGCTAACCAAAAATACCACTCTATACGCACTCCTCGAAATTTCTTTTCTTTCATTTCTACTGCGTCGGGTCACGCTGTTGACATTTAGTGGTTCACGCTGTGTGTGCACTATGGCAATTGTAAGAAAATGAATATATTATGTATTATGCAATAAACTTACCAATTACTACATCACGCTGCTGGTAAAAAAAATTTTATGAACTCAACCCCTAGCAGCTCAAGGGGTTTTTGGTAGCTGTCAAGACTGGGGGAGGGGCGGGTAGGGAGGGGGGCCATGATGCCCCCTATAAGATCTTGGAAGTTGAGCGCGCGAGCGCGCCGAAAATTTGCACGATGGTAGTGTGTGATGCAACTACAAGAAAGCACTGTTAATTTTCCCATAATAATAATAATTTATTTCATATGATTAATTATGCTAATTTACGCATTGCATGAAGTCATAATTTTTGTTCTAATTGACAAACTACACCTTCTGGAATGCTAATTTTGTGTTTGCATAATCTTTATAGGATTCCTAACCATTGTACTTGGAAAAAAATTTGATATCGAACTAAATTTTTTGCGTATTTCATTGTTTTATGAATTTCTTATGTATTTCCTTGTTTTTTCGACCTTTTGTTTTGTTTGTTTGTTTGTTCTTTTTGTTGTTTTTTGTTTTTGTTTTTTTCGCAAAAGTTATTGCAGAACCATTTTGGAGCATAATAATGCTAAAATAAATTAATTTCAGCCAATGAAAGTGAAAATACATGTTATCAGAATTTATGACCGCCCCCATCCAGCGGGTCACGTGTGTGACCAATTTATTTGCTAATTAATAATCAAATTAAAACTTGTAATGGATTCATATTTAGTGAGATGCAAGGTAGGGGAAGGTGGGGCATAACGGACCACGTAACTTCAAGTGGCTTCTGTGACGTCACAGATAGGAGCAAGACTATAAAAATGATATCTCTCTCTCTCTCTCTCTCTCTCTTCTCTCTCTCTCTCTCTCCCCCCCCCTCCCTTTTACTTTCGTTTTTTTTTTTTTTTTTTTTTTTTGGGGGGGGCTTAATTTATTTTGTCTACTCTTGTCCTGTCTTGTCTTTTCTTTAATTCGCTTCTAATGCGTCTTATACTATTTGCTTCGGAGCATAATTTATGTTACTATTGTATCTCTCCT
>CALNVZ010003425.1:1641246-1706246 GCA_940671915.1 Paracentrotus lividus
GGGAACCTTTTCATTAGTCCGTAAATGTGTGTGGAGCGGCAGTGGAGGAAATTCATCTGTCACCAGTGACTTCGAAACAGATATAGCCCAGTTATCTTGATCTTCAACTTCAATTTTCAAGCAAAAAGCTTGATTGATAAACTTGGCGTTTGGGAAAATTTTGTTAATGTTTGACGAGAAGAAGAAATTTATTTTGTGCTAACAAGTTTCTTCCATCCCCCCAAGAGACAATAATGTGTCACTGATAGTTAAGAGAGGCAGATCATGCCATCAGCAATACTAAGTTATTAGTCATGATAGTAGAGAAACAAATAATGATTTAAAATTTGGAAGTTGGTTTTATGAATAGAATTTGAATAGATCATTCGAGGTCGGATGCCTTTGTTAATTTATAAGACAAAGTCATTGATATCTTGGCTTGTTTGGCTTGTAAACTATAATATTAAGACATTGATGCTGCTCCTTTTCTTTTCTGATTCAATATCCCGATATTTGTGTCATGTTTAGATCTAGAAAAAAGATCTATCTTTATTTCCTTCATTTCTTCGCTCAATCTAGACGTTTTCTAATCAACATTCCTGATGAGGAGAGAAACGATTTGATTCGAGCTTTCTTCCAGATTGAGCTGGCTCATTGGTTCTACATTGACTTCTTCAGGGTGGAGCAGCAAGGACTTCCCACTTGTGGCATGAAGGAATTTTCCAAAGCCAATATCCTTTCATGGTTTCTTTCATATTTATTTACATGATGACTCCAAAGTAGCAAAAAAAAAAAAAAAAAATGTGACAAATAAAAAGCACTAAAGAATATGAAAACTAAATATTCCTTCAAAGTTCAAACTAAAACCAATCTTTTGGGTCCCAAGTGTCATAACTAAATCAGTGTTTTTACTCGCACCCTTGGATGCTTATTTATTGTATCATGTGAGTCTACCAAACCCTGCATTATGTCACCTCCACTGGCACATGACGGACGTTCCAGTATAGCTTCAAAGAAGCTGCTTTTTGGGATTACAACAACAACTAAAAAGAAAAAGCTGACATATTCCATATCAGTTGTATTCCAAGGAACATGATAGAAGAATGCCTTACTAAACACTGTCACCTTATAACCTGGTCCTTTCTAATGTTTTAGTTAGTCATGAGACATCAAACCTAAAAAAAAAAAAAAAAAAAAATTAGTTTGTTTATAAAATATTGGTAGAAAGCGATATAATGTTGACATTTTTAATGTTGCTAAAAGTAATTTATCAAAATAATTCCATGTTTATTGAAACTGCATATATATGCAATGTATAACCACAAAATAAAACTGTTTGTAGCAATTGGACATGCTATAAATGTAGATTACAGTGTTAACACTCATTTCCAAAAGAAGAAAGAATTTATCCTTGACTTGATTATTCACTTTTCAACCATTGCCCATTTTTGATTGACCATGCTGATAAGGTAGAGAAACTTTATGCAGAATGGAGGGAATACAAGATGAGTGTCCCAACCTATGGAGGAATATTACTGGATGAAACCCTCACCCATGTAAGTGGCTAACTTTATCTTTTTTTTCATCAGATGTACCCTATTTCTCCAGGGAACAGTCATCTTCTGCACAATGGCTGGTTTCTTACTTGCATGCATCATACACTCGCTATGAACAGTGTCAACATAGCTTTTTGGTTGCTCCAAATCAAAGATTTTAGGGCCTCCATGTATTGAATATATTTTTACAGTGCATCAGTGAATATTTTCCTGCTTCATGTATAAAAGGCTCTTTAGCCAAAAGGTAATTAAATTGTTTCATGTATACATGTAGGTCTGTTATGCCAGTCTTTTGAGAGATAATTAGAAAATCTGAAAATTTGCAACATTCAAGAATTATTGATGGTATGAAAACACATATGTGAACATCTTTTTCATTTCAATTCTAGTAACTATAGACAGTACTGTCTTTGTGACGGGGTGGTTGGTCTACATTCCAGAAGCTATGCATACATGTAACATTGCAGTTTAGTAAATGTCTATTTCCTGTTTTGTACAGATTGTTATGGTGCAAGGATTCTTTAGTAGAACCAGTTGGGGATTCCCCAAAGGGAAGGTCAACAAAGAGGAACAACCTGTGCAATGTGCAATAAGAGAGGTAAAGGCAGACTGCTGTAAATCAAAATAGTGATTGTAACTTTGCTGTATTGTTAATTTAGAGAGTTTACATGTAAGGATTGAATTCATTAAGAACGTTCTCATTCATGAATCAAATGATGTGCTCCAGCAATCAGAATGGTAAAGGGCACTACAAAAAATTGTTCAAAAATGAAAGGAAAAAAAAAAAAAAAGTCTCCATAAATTTGTTGGTGATTTTTGTTGTTGTTGTTTAAGGTATAGTTTATTTGCTGAAGTATTGAATGACCATTCAAAAACGTCACTGAATGGTGTTGAAAGTATTTTTATGGTGCATTTAATTTTTTTTTAAAAACAGAATAAATTGTGTTGATTTCAACATGGTTTAGCTATGTTTGTTATTTGATTTCTTCACAGTTTGTCATTACATGTGATGTGTTTATTCTGCAAGTTTATGGCTTTCTCTTTCCTCTAGGTTCGTGAAGAGATTGGCTTTGACATCACCAATTATATAGATGAGAATAATTATATTGAGACATATCTGAATGATCAACTCTCCAGGCTCTACGTTGTTCCTAATATTCCAATGGATGTAGACTTCAAGCCTATTACTCGAGGGGAAATCAGAGTAAGTCACCCAGTCAGCTACATTGTACCTTGTAAAAATAATCCTATAAGCAGTTCACTAGGGAAGCTAAACTAGGGGAAACTGATTATGTGGCCAATAATACGTTTGCTTAGATTCTGGTTGTTTCTGTAAATTAAAAAATTTGCTTGTATTGTATTACTTGTATTAAAGTCTACAGGTATTCAGAGAGAAACTTTAATACATTTATGTAAAACTACATGTAGATATTTGGAAAAAAAATGACCTGGAGAGATTTTTAACTAACAGTATACATACATTTCCTGTTTCCAATTTTTAAAAACATTTTTGGACTACTACATTTTCAACATGTACATCTTAGACAGCTATCACTCTAAGGCTCTGTAACACAGAGGTTTGCAGTTGATTGCAAATTTGAATGAACAATTTTAATTGGTTGCTAGGGAGTCTTTTTATGAAAAAGTGCATGCAACAGTGATCATGATTGGCAAATACCATTTTGCGATTAATTGCAAACCTTTGTGTTAGGGAGCCTTGGACATGTAAGTAAAATAGTCACGAGTGTATCCACTTAGAATTATTCCCCCCCTTCCTCAATTACCCTTGATAAATTGATACGAGAAAAAAGGCCTACTTATAAAATATACACTTGAAATAGGGGCAGACTTACATCTGCTGGTGATTACTGCATGCCGGTATCAGTGTCTATTTTTTTGGGTGGTGATATTTGATTTCCGTACATTCCTCATGTTTGTCTGTTCTTTAGGAGGTGCGCTGGTTTATGATAAATGATCTTCCTGCAAGTAAGAAAGATCCAGCACCAAAGGCTAACCTAGGTCTCAATCCAAATCATTTCTTCATGGTCATTCCATTTATCAAGTAAGTACTATTGATGACATTAAAGGGGAAGTTCACCCTGGAATTTTACTGGTTTAAAAAAAAAAAAGAGAAAAATATGAATGAAAGTTTGAAGAAAATCAACCCAAAAATAGCGAAAAAATTAAAGTTTTGGTTCTGTGACGTCACGTGCGAGCAGCTCTCCCATGTGTTGTGTATGTAAATTCCATAAATTTGTCTTTTTTCATGGTTCTTGATAAAGGAATTGGTCAATTTGATAAAGCCATGTATATTAACATATGTTTGATGATGTATAGACAGCACGGATGAAATAATTAATTTTCTTCTGAAAAAAAAATGACACTTTGTGGAATTTACACTACATAACACATAGCAGAACTGCTCGCATGTGACGTCACAAAATCAAAATTTTGAATATTCATAACTTCGTTATTTTTTGGTCGATTTTCTCCAAACCTTCACTCATATTTTTTGTTTATTTTCCTGCATTTTTAAAAACCAAATTAAACCCAGGGTGAACTTCCCCTTTAAGTAGTGAATCTCCAATGATTTCCAGTATTTACCCAATCAATTGTTTTGTAAATAGATTAGTTTCATACAATTGGTCTACAACATGATATAATAATAAAAGTTTTTGTTTTAACAATGGTTCCAGCATCGAATGAGGAAGGATGGTGGAGGGAAGGGGTATATTTAGTATTTCTAGTAGTTTTTGTCATGATACAATTCTTGATGGTAGTTTATGAATCTACAGGTATGTTATTATTTTATCAAGTAAAACACTTATGATTAGTGGTTGTTTACTCAGGGCTTAAATTAATTGAAAGCCACAGAGGCCATGGCCTTAGATGCCCCCTCACTAGACTTGGTGCTCCTTCAAAAATTACATGTTTTGCCTTGGAGATTTCGGTGCCCTTTCTAGACATTTACAGTTGTACTGTACTTAAGAAAGAGTGCCCTAAAAAAAATATCCTTTCCCTTAAACTGATGAAATTTAGAGCCTGTTTGTTGCATACAATACTGTATATTTGCATGGAAGGGAATCCCCATCCCCTTATTCTCACATCACATTAACACTTTTCTCTAAATTATACAAAACTTTGTCAGTTACTTCAAATTTAAATATATACTAAATGTTTTGCAATACTAAATGAACATATAAAAACATTAAATTTGAAAATTGTAAATAACTATCTTTTAAGATATGAGTATAATGATTACTCTCTCCTTTTGCTCTGATTTTCTGTAATAAAGAATGAAAATATAAAAACATTTGATTTAAAACTATGTAAGTAACAATTTAAAAAAGTATGATTATAATGATTACTTTCTCTTTTTGGTCTGATTTTCTGCGATACTGAATGAAAATATAAAAGGTTTTGATTTAAACCCTATGTAAATATCAATTTTTTATAAATATGATTGTAATGATTACTCTCTCCTTTTGTTTAGACCTTTAAAGAAGAGGTTGAACAAGATGCAGTCCGGTGGTGCCAGCAGAGGTTATAGTCCTGCAATGATCCTCTCATCAAACAGTTATACTCAATCTCAGAGGACACAAAGCCCTACACAGGTGAGAGGATATTGTCCCATATTCATAAAGGTGTCTTAAATTAGGCCATAGCTTAAATCTGCGGTTTAATTATGGATATGACACAATTTTGAACAGTATATGTTCGAATTACCAGAATTTTTGATATTGAAACTCTTAAAAAGTGCCTGGGAATGATAAGTATAAAAGTTTTCCTAACCACTAGAACCCAATAAACGTGTAAGGAACATAACAACGTTGACAGATTGTGTCACAATTTGCTACTCATATTTAAACCACAGATTTAAGCTATGGCTTGACTTGGTACACCTTTGTGAATACGAGCCATTGGTTTCAGTAACTAGTTTTATGCTCCAATAGATCATTTTTCTAATGCATTGATGCGTTAATGCAGTTTACATTTGTCCTGTGCCAATGTCATCAGCTATTCAATATGTTAGATACATGCTTGAGGTTGTATTTCAATAGAAATAAAGTGTATTGCATGTTTGATATTATGTGTTGTTTTGTTCCAGACAAACCAAAATACTTACAGGGCAAAATCTTAGGCAAAAGACTTTGGTAAGCACGTAGAATTGGTAAAATGAAAAGTACATTTCATTTGGAGATTAAATATAATTGACCTGTATTATCCATAATCTAAGCAGTCCATTAACCATTGCTCTTACATCTTTGATAATCACGTCTGCTTCAGTATTGCTTCTTTTTTATTTCTTGAATTATGTGGTACAACAAAAGTTAATATAAGTGCAGTGAAAGAACTACTACAGAATCTTGTTGAACTCATGCTCAACATATCAGGAGTTAATTTTAGAATGTCCTTTTAGTTAAAGGATATTAGCATTTTGACTTAACTTTTTTTCCCTCTTTTTTTTCAGGGTAACTACAGGCAGAATGGAGGCCGAGGCCGAGGTGGTAACAACAACCACGTCTTAAACACAAGTGGAGGACCAACAAACCAAACGTCCGATAGTAGCAAAGCAGAGACTAGACGCAAGCAACAGCAACAAAGTTTCAAAGCTCAGAACATGAATGCTATCTCACAGTATTCTAGGTTTAAAGATCCAGCCCTTGAAGTGTTGTATAGCAACCAAGGTGGGGGAGAGAGGGTGAAGAGACAGAAAGGACAAGGGAGTAATCAATCTCAGTCATCACAGGATGCACCAAAGCATAGTAAACATAGCAAGGTACGTTGTGTAGGGCAAGCTATTAGTTTGTACAACATGTTCTCCAGTGACAGTACATGCATTTACGGTTTAATTGCAGTGTAGTACAATTAATTGATTGCAGCCTTCGTTCAAATTGTTAACGTCAAAAGACATAAATATTTTCATTCAATCTAAAAGTTGTGTATAAATTTGTGTATAAATTTGTGAAAATCAATTTTTCAACTAGCACTCACAACGATATTGCACACTGGTGGACGTTGCAATCAGTTGATTACTCTTGAATTCTGTCCCATTGTTCATTGCGATAAAAGAACCATAAATGCACGTATTGTTCTACATTAAATCCATATTCTACTCAAATAATTTTAACTTCTGCACTGGAGTAAATGCTTTTTTATCTCCTCATGTCGCGATCTTGGCATTATGCATGATTCTTATATTAGACATTTTTCATGTCCAACTAAATTACAAGTATGTGCAAATCAGATTGCTATTATTTTCTCCTCAACTACTGGTATTGAGTAAAATACTGTGAACTTAGATGTGGATGTCAAAAATGGACGAATGTGCAACATAAACTGTCAAATTTATTTTACAATGTTTTGAACAACCCCAAGTATCTCTAAATGTTATGATCTTTACCCTTGAGTAGTGCTTAGAGAGATTCATTTGGTGCTAAATATAAAGTGATCATTATTGATTAAACTTGTTCATTTAACTATTCTGATTTTCAGTCCCGCGGTCATGACAGTGATGTTAACAGGCAGAATCCAGAAACTCGCCAAGGTATGTTTTACTATTATAGTGCATTGTGGTAAATAAATGGAGTATATTCAATTCATAATAATGGCATAACCTTGATTAATAAATGTGTGATTCAATTTTTTTACCATTAGGCCACTATAAACAACCCCATACTATTTTCATGTACAAAATGTCAGGATCTCACTACTGTGTGAACTCATAATTTGAATTTCTTTAACATTGATTGATTTACTTCTGACGTCTCATAGAATTTACAATATTTCAATGTTACTTTGTTTGTTCACACATTTTGTAAATCAATAAATCAGAATTGTTTAAATGAAATGTAACACTTGTAGCTTTACTCAAGTAGACGAATATTACATCATAGTTAAAACAATCTATGCCATATATTCAGACAAATTACTGTGATTCCCTAATTGCTTATTTAGAGTGTATTCAAAGTTGAAACATAAATATCAGATATTATATTTGACACTGATTAAATTCTGGCAATTGGTTCTTTTTATAGCAGCTTTAAAGTGCAGATTCCTGTATTTATAGATGTTTTCAGTCAGTTAAGTTTAAGATTTCAATTTTCACTTCTCGAACAGAATCTTCACCAGTCCCTAGCAAGCAGAGCAATCGTAGACAGACACAAGATAGCCGGCAATCCAGTCAAAGCTACTGCTCTAAAGCATTCCTCAACTTCAGGTTCGACATCAACGCTGTCATGAGAGCTTTTGATGGAATCAAGTAACACATGTCTGGGGAAGAAGGATTTATATCGACATAACACCTACAAGACTTTTCTTTCAGATCCCATATTAGCACCATTACAAATGCTTTTGATGTAATCAAGTAAAAACATTATGGAGAATTGTTATTGATAGAACACCTACAAGACTTTCATTTCGGATCTGATGTTATCTTCACTACGAATGCTTTTGATGGAATCGAGAAATGTTTCGGGAGAAGGGTCTATATCGCCAGAACACCTACAAGACTTTGATATCAGATCTGATGTTATCTTCACTACGAATGCTTTTGATGGAATCGAGAAATATGTCGGGAGATGGGTCTATATCGCCAGAACACCTACAAGACTTTGATATCAGATCTGATGTTATCTTCACTACGAACGCTTTTGATGGAATCAAGAAATGTGTGTTGAGAGAAGGGTTTATATTGCCTGAACACCTACAAGACTTTGATTTCAGATCTGATGTTATCTTCACTACGAATGCTTTTGATGGAATCGAGAAATGTGTCGGGAGAAGGGTCTATATCGCCAGAACACCTACAAGACTTTGATATCAGATCTGATGTTATCTTCACTACGAATGCTTTTGATGGAATCAAGAAATGTGTGTTGAGAGAAGGGTTTATATTGCCTGAACACCTACAAGACTTTGATTTCAGATGTGATGCTAACTCCATTAAGAATACTTTTTGGTGGGATCAGATAGCATATTTTGGAACTGTTTTTAATACTTAATAATAGCAGAAAAAAAATTGAAACTGGCTCTCTATCTCCAACAAGGGTCAAAGATGCTTTTGTACGTGTACATTGAATGTTATTTGAAAAATGCTGATCATAATATGGATTCGCTAGATGAGAGCAAGCTGAACGCCATTTTTCAGATGTCATTGGTAAAGTGTAAAAGTCTGCTTGTGATGGATTTTTATTACCGTGTCAGAAGAACAAAACTGAATTTCCTTCAAAATAATTTCTTTGAATTGGGATCAAAATGATTGCAAGATTTTCTGACCTTGTAAAGTATGTAAAGGAGTGAATTTTGGAATATATGTATTTGGTTTGTTAGGAAAGGAAGGACAGTATTATATATATAGGGAAAAAAAACAACAACTCCATATTGCCATCTTCTGCAGAATTAAAAGAAAATATGTGTCTCATCAAACCGGTTGTGATGCATTTGATAATGTATACATGTATGTAAAGTACGCATTTTTGTTCACTAGAATGTAATTTTGATTGATCTTACATAAAGTGGATGAACCAGCGTTACAAAAAGCCTTATGTTTTAGATATGTATTAAGAATGCTCCTCAACCCAATCAATACTTATTCAGATGGTCTCAATAACCATTGTCACCTGACTATTTATGACATTTTAAATTGAAAAGTAAATTGCTTTAGGCTTTTAAAGAACATAAATTTATATTTTACATACACATGAAGTATTGGTTACATGAATTGTACCACGTGTAATATTGTTTATCAGTATAGAAAGAGTGTGAAACACTTGTTTTCTTGAAATACCTGAAATCCCCTTTAACAATGAATCCAAAACTGCATAGTGCTAACTTAGATTTTTTGCTAAAGCCCCTTTTTGATGATCATGATATTTTCAGGGTGTGGAGGAAGTATTACAGTCCATTGCTGCTGTAACGAGGTGCTCTGAATCAATCCAAATATCTCCTTGAAAAAAAAATCCTGTTATCCTGAACACATATGTGGTGCATCACATCGAAATCAGACACAAGTCGTCAAGGAAATTCAGCACAGTGTCAAGGAAATCGGCAGAATAATAAAGTTTGTCTTATTTGGGGGAAAATATTCTTTTGTCTTTCTGAATTTTCAATGTTTCTTGTGTGCTCTGTAAAAAAAATGAGTATAATGTTTAGGGGAAAGTCTTTAAAAATGGATTGTTTTGTTGCAATCTTTGACTCTTTTCTGGCAACTTGTGTCTGATTTTGATATGATGAGTCACATATATGTAGTTTGAAAATGTTTTGAATTGGAACCAGGATAATTGCCTCATTATTACTGGAATGGACTGTAATTGGATAGGAAAAGAAAATACCAGATTTTATATACATTTTTTTTTTCTGTCAAGCAAATACACATGATTGTTTATAGTTATGTTACTCTTTTAAAAAACTTGCTGTTTCAGTTTTGTACCCTTTTTGTAGATTTTTGTAGAAGTGCAATAAGAGTGGAAATGCATATATTGTACAAGTTTTGGATTGGTTTTCTTTTTGTTCACATTTGATACTCACTATGCATTATTTTTATCCATATAGAAGGCCTTGATTTTATATCGCACACTCATAGTACATATATGCTTATTTCCATTTCCAGGCAGAAACTTAGGCAGGTGGAGTGGCTGGAGTCCAACTGTGAAGATTTGTGTAGGCTATTTAGAGTCGTTTTTGTGGACAGAGTTGGATTCAAACCTCCTACAATGTATCATTTTACATGAAAAGAATGAAGTTGTACTGTGCCACTCTATGCAAGACATTTTGTAGGAATTGTAGAAAACAGGGTTAAAGCATGATGAGGTTTTTTGTTATACATTTTTATCCTTTATAGTGTGAGTTGTTATAATCCGACATTGATCTTCATTTAGACAGAATATAAAACTTGATTGAAGACATGTACACTGTAATCTATTGTAAAATAACAACCGGTAACTTTATGTTGTAACATTAGTTGAAACAAAATTTAGTAAAAATGGGAGGAGGGAAGGGGGGGGGGTGTCTAAAAGCATGTAGATTTAAATTGGAAAGGGGCTGTTGCTCAGATAAAATATATAAAATATGTTTTAAATCATTTCAACTGTGCACTGTTGGAAGCCAATACTAGATACTGTAGTGCTTTCAGAAGCATCCGTACGGTACATGTACATGTAGGACCTATAACTAGTAAAAGATGGTGATTATGCTCTATTTGATATGACCCTTGGAAATAAAATTGTGAAAGAAATAAGAATGCACTTTTTGTTTGTTTTTATACATTTATTTCTTATCGCTTTTGAGTACTTTATTTATACATGTAAAATCCACTCCCATTGTACATAACTGATTCTACATGAATTTGTACTACATGTACTTGATGTTTAAAAACCTAATACTGACATGTTTCAAAGTTTCAGGGCTTTTAGGCTGATATATTGATATGATGTTACATGCTCCAACATCACACTTTACAATCGATAGGTTTATCAATGGGGTTTATTCATCGTTTGTGTAGTGTGATGTTGGAGCATGTACAACCATATTGAAATTTAGTCTTTAATAATAATAATAATAATAATAGTTACATTTACATGTATATAGCGCTTAATACGATATCCACCTTAGTGTTTCTAAGCGCTTATAGTGTTAACTAATTATTACCCGGCTTAGCTAGGCTACCATGAAAGGCGCTTACAGCATTCAAGGAATTACTTCCTACCGGTACCCATTCATCTCACTTGGGTCGAGTACGGCAAATTGCAGACTGACCTCCTCAATTACCCAAACATTCATTTAAATTGATTTAAATAAGGACGGGTTGTCACATGTCTAGACCAGATCCCTGTAGAAACCATATGGGCAGACCTAAAAAATTGTATTTGCCCAAGGAAATCTGAAAATGGAACTGAATTGTTGCAATCTTGCTGGAGGAATTGACAATAATCTCAAGAGAACTTAACTATGCAGAAAGTTTGTTGACAGCTTCAACAAGAGAAAAAATGACAAAGCAAAATAGAGATGGCACTTCAGAAATTTTGGTTAGTGTTTGTGAAATGTTGACCCGTTGAAATTTCAATTTATCCAAAGATCAACCATATACATGTATATGTTTCTACATATCTTTTATGAAAACATACTCTCTGAAATCATAGTAAATACCATACAAGCATCTTTCTCAAAATAAATGATTCCCAATGTTCTTAAGGTGGTAAAAATCTGTATAAATAGATGTTTTCTTACAAGGTGTCTTTTGGCCTCAACTGTACATGCAATAGCCACATCAGTAATCATCAAGTAATCGTTCAAATGCAGGGCATACACTGTACCACCAATTTCTGTGGGGGAAGTCCCAAATCATATCAGGACAATTACCCCCACAATTAGGATTAGGGGATAGATTTTTGACAGAGGGGGGGGGGGGTTGTTGGCCCAAGAACCATCTCAAATAGACAAACCACATTGGTTTGGTGCTGGTTATTACTTATTTGCATATATTTTTTAACTTTAAAAACTTCAATTTTGCAATTTACACAAATTTTTATTCAGGGCCTGAATGAAAGGGGGGGGGTGTATACAGAAAAGCATAATCTGATGATTAATTCTGTGTACATGATCATGTACAGGTTTCCTCAAGACGTGGGAGCCCCCCCCCCCTCAACCGGTTCCGCTGCCTCTGTAAAATTGTGGACATACTTGTACAAAATACAGTCTGAGACTACTCATTTGAAAAGGTAATCAACTGATTTTAATTTTTTTCTCACAAATAACAAAATGAAATTGTCTTTTCACTTGTACTTGTTTACTTTGAAAAGAAGAAGGAACATAACTGGCCAATTTGTAATCAGTGAACAGACAATATATTACAGAAAACTTATATTTACTTGCTCTATTTCAAGAGGATGTATTACAAAATAAATTTAATTCATTCATTCATCTGCAATATCATTTGTATACAGGCTCAATACATGTACATCTGAATCATACTTTTTCATACTTTTTCAGTTTTTATATAGGGCACTGTAACAATTTTAGAGCCCTGGAACACAAAAGCTAATTCGAAAGACAATTCTGATTGGTTGCTTGTCAAACTTTGAAACAAAAAGCGGCATACAACATTGATCATGATTGGACATTATCATTTTGATTGCAAAACATTTGTGTTAACTACAGAGCCCTGGAGTTTGGATTTGGGCTCCTGGCTTTTGTATTAGGTGCCTGCTAGTGCAGAGCCTTTATGTTTTTCACATTGTGTATGTATTTGTACATTCTTTTTTTTTCAATTGCATTCCCCTACATTTTGTTCCTTTTAGGGTAAAGTTTTTTTTCTTAATGTGGGACGGGGGAGGGGGGGGTGGGTACTACATGTATATTATGTCTCCAAGGCCCGCAAACAACAGGTATCTTGCAAAATTTTCTAAGAATGCAATAAATCTATGATTTCTCTCCTCTTACCAAATTGTGACATATAAACAAACAAGGCTAATTTAGGCATTTAAAGAGGGAACAATATATAATTACCAATTCATACAGGTTTGTACACATTTATCTTCTCTGTGGGTATAAGAAAATCAAAGATATTCAGTTCCAGGTTTATTACTACATGTTGACCTACATGTATACTGTCTGGGGTAACTCTCAACAGAGACATATTTTTTTCTTCTTCTTACATATTTCTCTGATTTATCCCCCAAGTCTAGCAGAGTTCATACACCAAAACTTAAAAAATACAGACCTATAAACAACACTAGTAGATTCATGTACATAACTTAAAAATAATTGTTCCAATTTATTACTTATTAAACATAATGAAAATTTGCAGACATCAACATGAAAATGATTTGCAATACATTAAGAGATATTTAGTTAAGCATCTGATGAATGACAAAGTTGTTGCGATGTTCAACATGATCAAGATCTAGCTCGTTCCTCAAAAACGAGTCCCAACTTTATTTACTGTTACTAAGAATTTCTTCTGCATAATCCTCTGGATCTCCATCTTCTAACATCACCTCTGTCCATACCAGGCATCCGTCATAGGTGCTGCTTATTGTTCAATTTTTACATTGATCCAGCTTGACGATCCAGATAAATTGTTTTTAAAAAATGGTATTGTTGGTTTATGTCACGATCATTGCTGGTTGTATTCCGATGTCAAATCATGTCATAAGATTAGTCATAGAGTAGTAGAATCTGAACTGAAGAAGATCTAAGATAGATGACAATCTTGGTGCTGGCTTGGACTTTAAATCAACGTTGTGCGAGTATACTCCTAGGACTAGTAGGAGGGTTATGCACAGTAACGGAAGAAGAATCGAATGCCTCTTTGCACATGAGCTTGATCGATGAACGTTATGCCACAAAAGCTTCTCAGGTTGAACTTTTTAATCTGTTAAATTCGATGGAAATGAAAATTTGGTGACAACTCATTTGCACAAGTTCTGCTTGACACCAAAACTCCAACTGCTTATAGCCTCAGCGGATCACAATGATGATAATGTATAACTAGATATCTACTTCCTCAAGTTCCTGGTTTGAATGTATTTCTCTTGGATTTCAAATTAAGTCTGAAGTCTTGCTTTCTTGCGATCAATCTTCATCTTCATCTGGTTCCGTATCAGCCATTTGAGGGAATTGAGATGAAGTTGCTGGATCATTCAATCTGCTGAGGAATGATGTTAGAAGTGACTTATTGAGGTGATCAGTCTGGGTGATTTCTCTTTCCTCCTCCTGCTGTGGCTCCTCGGCCTCGCCACCACCAGCACCAATAACACCATTTGTTAACTCAATTTCCATGTTTTCTTCTCCTTCGTTATGGATTTCTCCATTTTCTCCTTCGTCTTTCTTCTCAGCTGAACGAGGTGTATTATTTCCTTCTGCCATATTTCTTCTGTAATCTATGCTATTTTAATGTTTTCTTGCGAGATCTAACTCCCACTTCTGTCACTGTTGTACGCCTTAGCTTTGCAGTAAGCTCACCCGGCGGCGCAGCCGGTCGGGGCGCGGGCGGGGCATCGCATCGATATGCAGTTATTGCGCTGCATCGATGACAGAGACTTGCCTGAAGATTTCGGACGAGCCTCACGTGCTGTTAACACACCAATCTTCAAGTTATTAAGAAACAGAAACAGGTATGAGTGATAGCTTCCATTTTCTGAGTGAGAAAGTATCATTTAATTTGCGACATACCGGTAATTAAAACAATAAGAATGATTAATCGTGTAAAAAATAGAAATTTTAATGAGTAATTTAAAGAATGTTCATTAAATAGCCCCACATGCTGAAATCTGTGTAGTGTATAGTGTAGCTGAATCATTGAATGAATGAGGCTGTGGTCTTTGGGTGGAGCAAACCGGCCGTGATGGTGTAATTGTAGGGTTTGAATTTGTACAGTTCTTTTCAATGGTTCCTTTCTTTTATAAGACTTTATTTTTATACTCCTTCAGTTGACATATCTCGTTTCTTTGCTTTGTGATGTCACTTTAAATTAAAGAGTAGGGCCTGGCTTTACTGCGGCAGCCCGTACACGAAGTGTACGGGCTGCGAGTAATATTAGCATCAAAACATGAGGTGCCTTCCCTTTTCCAGACAAGAATGTCAAAATTATGGAATAAAAGATGGACAAACCTATTTTATTATTAGTTTATCATTTATTACAATACTATCCGTATGTCTCATATCCTAACTACATTAAAGTAAAAGAAATTTAATAAAAACGATATTCCAACTTACGCAGTACTCGCATCTGCAAACATTATATTTGCGCAAAAAACTGATTCAAAGCGCAGAATTAATATTAAGTATATATTCCCTTTCACACTATGATATAACAGTATACCCATTTTTTATCAGCTCGTATATCTAAGTCAGTTTCACTATTAATTTGAATTACATGTACACAATTACGAAAAGAGTTTAATTTTATTTTAATCATTAAACACCTCAACTAAAATTACATAAGTATAAAAATAAATACTCACCTGCCTTTAACTGATTGTTGTACATCTACATACTATTAACTTATCCGGACTAGGAATCCGATAATACTGATAATATCTTTATTTAATAACCCTGATTTTCTACCGAGTCCAATTTTCTGGCATATTTCCTATTCTGACTGACTATGGGTTGATATTTAACACAAAACGATACTCCATATTATCTATCCTGACATGTAGTTAAAACACTAACTAAATCAATCCCACCCCACAACATGACAAATTTGGTTAATATACAAGATGACTACTAAAGATTTTTAATTATTCAGTTTCACATGTACTCTCACAATACGTAGCCCATTTATTTTTTATGATGATCAGAAAGCAAAAAAATGGCATCAGAATTGCTGTTTCACTTTAGTTAAATGAGTCACATTTGCGGTGATTAGTTTGCAACGCGCATGCGCGACATTGGCAGCAGCTTTATACTCGACACCTAGTATTTTGACAGAGATCGGCAGAGACTCTGAAATGGACTGGAAAATAAAGATTTCTTGAAGTGCACACTATTTTTAGGAATACTTGATTTGCATCTAGTCTGTTTAGGTAAGTGACATACATGAATTATATTTTTGCTCATATTTTACCGATTCTTAGTGGTATTTTTTAACCATTCCAAATAGCACTTTAAAAATTTTGAAGGGTTTCTTTCAGGACGCTGCGACGGGGACTGGTCAGTCTAGGCCTGGCTATACTCGATAGTATATACGCACTCACACTTGCGAGGTCCATTTAACAAAAAGGACGGCTACGTTAATTTATAATTATTCAGCTGAATGACTGATTTAATAATTATAAATTAACATAGCAGTGTATCACAGGAATTCAACAAGTGCAGACATCTCCCTTTCAGTCCACTACTTCATAGTTATATCCCCCTCACCATTGGCATTGCAAAAGAACATTGTGGGACAATCAAAATTTCAGTTATTTTATGTAGATGGGAGTGCAGACTTTTATTTACAGTATGTACATTGTGAGATATTATTATCTCAGAAGTTGAGGAGATGAGCAAATTGAGCAAATTTCATAGTTTACACTATGAGATGACTCTAAGCCAAAATTATTATGTAGATATTTCAGCTATTTTGGTCTACCGACTTGGTGGGAAATCTGTGGGAGCATGATTTTTACGTAAATGTTGCCATTGATTACTATTTATCTAATTGTTATTAAAGTAGCAATTTTTACAAAGACAGTTTTGTGAAATTTGTTAAAATAAATCTGTCATTAAAAAACCTCTCGTAGTATACATCATCTATTTAAATCTCCTGGAATTTCACTTTGTGTTTTTTATTATTTGTATTAAATCTTTATACAGCGCTGGCTTCTGGTGATTTCTGTTGAAGAAATGAATGAGGAGGATTGCAATGTGGTGTTAGAGGTGTTGACTAGAGCCACTAGTCAAGAGCCTAGTATTCTGAAACCAGCAGAACAACAACTCAAGCAATGGGAAACACAACCTGGCTTCTACTCAGTTTTACAGGTAATTTACATCGATGAGCTTGTAAGATGGAGTATTGTTAAGATCCCAAGCGTAATAAATATCATAATAAGACACATAAAATGGAATATGTGCATTTATGTTCCTTTCATCACAATGCATGACAGGACAGAATTCTTGTGTTATAATATCAGCTAATTGCAGCACTCATTGATGTACGATAATGCTGTAAATGCTTGTTAAAATTTTGATTTTTACCAATGTCCAACAATTATAAAAAATCCTTTCTTAATGAAGATATTTTTGTTTTTGCTAATATGACCTCTACATGTTAGTGACAAATCTTTACTATGACTTCAACAAACTTTGAAAGTAGAGTAATAAAGTTTGCCACACAATTTACAAAGAACAATAAATCCGCTGCAATTACTGTAAAGTTAAATAAGTATGGCCTGTTTGATTTGTATTTAAAAGATAGGTCTTAAGACAAGTGAATCCAAGGTAGAATTGTTGATGATTTCTTGTCATACTTTTTTCTTGACAGACCATCATTCAGAACCACAGCATTGGAGTGAATGTAAGGTGGTTGGCCGTACTGTTCTTCAAGAATGGCATTGACAGATACTGGAGAAAGACTGCTACAAAGTAAGATGAACCAAAATAAAAATATTTTTTTTTTTTCCTGCAGGTGATAGACATTGTCAGTGGGAGATCCAGGCGGGGCACCGGGGACGTGCGCCCCTTCTATAATTCAAAAACCGCTCATTGACTGTATGTGTTAAAATCTGAAATTTTTTGGAGGAGCAACCCCTTATCAGGCCTGGTGCCCCCTCTGTTTTCACATCCTAGTTCTGCTGCTCATTTATACCTGTCTTACAAGTAAACTGAAACCTTATGCTTGATAGTATAAATTAGTAATCAGTTTGGAATTATGATGACAATGTGCTATTGAGTTAAAGCAAACAAAACAAATAATGTGCACTCTCTGTATACTGTTTTGGTACTTCTTCTAACTTGACAGTGCAATCTCAGACACAGAGAAGGAGAGCATACGAGCCAAGCTGGTTGCTCGCTTTGATGAGCCTATCACTCCTATTGCTACTCAGCTTGCAGTCCTGATTAGTAAGATAGCTCGCATGGACTGTCCTAGGATATGGCCCGAGCTTGTTCCTATTCTCCTGAATGCGGTCAAACAACCTGATCTCCTGGCCCAACAGAGGGCGCTTTTAACACTTCACCATGTGACTAAGACGTTGGCTTCTAAGAGACTGGCAACGGATAGGAAGCTGTTTCAAGAGGTAATAATAATAGTAATAATTCTAATATCGTTTTATTTACCCAGGGTTGCCACTTTATTCTTATCAACTGTTCTCCCTGCGGACCCTGCATAACATGAAATGTTATTAATAACTGGGTCACTCTGTATCATCACCATTTTTGCAAAGTGTCCAAGAGGCAAAATTTGTGAATATCAAGTTTCTAGGACGACTACCCCTGCCAAAAATCTACCCCTAAACTTACTCTACACCTAACTCTAACCTTATTTCTCAGGAGGTTGGTAATTTTCCAGGGGGTAGTTGTCCTGATACGGAATATCAAGTTGCTACTTTTTCAAACTGTTTTCTCTGCTAGTTTGTTCATCAAAATACAACGCTAGGCTTTTTTTTTTTCCTCCTTATACCACTCCCATTGTCATGCTAAATAAACCTGTTAAATATATTATTTTTGTATAAACAGGTATGAATTCATTCATGTTTTCTGTCGAATTGTTATAGCTGACAAATAACATCTTTGGGTTTGTGCTGACCCTGTGGAACACCTACTCTGAGAGGTTTCTGGAAGCAGCTAATGCACAGGATCCCGCTGCCATGGCAACAGCACTGGAGCTCAGTGCGCTTGCCCTCAAAGGTAACATTCTTTGAATGCATATATATACATGTATACACTACTGGTCAAAAGTTTGAGTACAGCTGCTGTCAGCAATGTTCAGGTCATTTTAAATCATTTTAAGTGCAAGAATTTCAGTCCAAACATTGTTTGGGTACAAGAAACACATTATGCAAACAATATGTTCAATAAATATCACATCACGCCTCTTGAAGAAATGAAGAAATTGGTCAAAATATACAAAAAGTGCCATAACATAATATTGCACTAATTTATATGATCTTTGAAGAAATGGAATATCTCTGTCAATAACTATCCTATCAACATGAAATTTTGCAAGGATGTTGAGGCACCCAACGTTTGGACTGAAATTCTTGAACTTAAAATGATTTTAAATGATCTGAACATAGCTGATAGCAGGTTTACTCAACCTTATGACCAGTAGTGCAGCTCAGGGAAAAAAATATTAGACCAAGCTCTTTTCAATAAGGGTTTCAGTGTGAGCATTTCTCGCTTTGTGTGGTAAGAAAACATAATAAACACAAACTTACTGTTCTTCTATACATTCTTCAGCAATTAGATCATTGACATGTGAGTATAGAACTATCATTACAAATGTGAATGGCACTCTTGTCTTAGAACATAAATTAAGCTTGGTCTAATAATTTTTGCCGGAGCTGTATATTTCCACTTTGTTTAATTTTTTTTGTTGATAATATGATATGAACTTGCCTTGAGAGAGACACAACATTTATTGTCCTAAGTAGAATTGTATCACCCATGTCAAATATGCAGGCAATAAAACTATACTCAGGGCAGTAAATGTTGTGTTTCCCTAAAACTACTATAAATAAGACATCTAAAGAGACTTTGATTGCTGAAAAATAACCCCCAAAACAATTACTTGCAACAAGTCGTCGTGAGCCATTGCTGTGCGCTGCATAAGCAATTTACTGTCTCTATTTTACACACAAAATCCTAATAAAATGACGGTCAATAAAACAATATTTAGGCCCACTCTTTATCAAAGTTGGTCAATGAAATTGAAAAATTGCATTACTCTGATGTCTAACATGGATAATGATATATTTTATGGAGGGTATTTCCCTTCATTAGTCAAGTACTTCCAGAATGCCCTGCCTCACCAATAAGTTTGTTTGTGATTGTTTACTTTCATACAGTTCTCAGGAAACAGCTTGTGTTTGGCATAACAGAACCTGGCAAGTCACAAGAAGCAATGGTAAGAATTTAAAGCAAGTTGATATTGCATCTCAAAATTGATGATTGTGTTGAAATAATATCTGTTGCAATGTAACAATTCATTAAAAATCATAGGGTTACAAAATTACTGACCTGTTTTAATGGACAGGAATGGACAATGTTCAGCTACAATCAGTAAAAGGAACCATCATTGTACAATTCATGATATAGAGTAAAAGTGAACATAAAGTGTATGTTAAATCAAAACATATAGAGTGGTATTGAGAATTGTCCTTAAAGTCATCTTTATTACCTAGACTACATGCATCTTGTGATTAATATGTTGCTAGGGAAATTGTGTAAAGTGAACTGGAAATGTTTGGCATGTTTGCAAAATAAATCGTATTACTTTTTATCCACGCTTTCAGATGCTAATTCAGCTGATATTCCAAAGGATCCGCCCCTTCTTAGAAGTCAGTAAGTACTACAATAATCACAACCTTTAATTTTGGTGCAAATCCCCCTTTTTGTCTTGGAACCTTTATGGCTATTATTTCTTTTGGGAAAGCATAAATAAAAGTCTGTAAAGAGTTGGGGGAGAAATATGAAATTCATGGTTTCTTTCATAATTTCATTTTGGGGGCCTCTGTTCTTTTATCTTCCCCTTTGCTTGAAAAAAAAAAAAACTGGTTGTGGTCATCTTCTGCTATCACAAATGAAAGTGGCAAGTTTTCCTTTTCAGAAAATATAAAAATGGCTGATAAAACTGGTTATGATTGATATATAACCAATAAAATGACTTGTGAAATAATAGATACATGCAGTTTAGCTATGTTGAGATACTTATGGCAGGTGAGAATAGAGTTAGCCATGGCTACCTAGATGTTACACTAAACTACAATAAAACAATGTTTCTTCAGAATAAAAATTGTATTTGGGGTAATTTCCTGTGCTAATTCTACTCGAAATGTAGATTTTTGGATTATCATAGTAATGGTAATAATAATAATAGATTAATTCATAAAATGGCTCTGTGATTTTACGCATCGTGGTTGGTCAAAACGCGTCACGTGTGCATGCTGAATTTTCGATGCAAAGCACTAGTGTGCATTTTGCGGCGCAAAAAAAGTGATAACACATACATCCGGGTCTTTTCCGTGTCTTGTTTACTTTTCTTGGATGACGATCGTGATGTAGATCTTGAGCTACTTACCAAAAATTCCAAAGGATAATCCCTTGGAATTTTTTTGGTAAGTAACTCAAGATCTACTAGAGCAATGTCGCAATTTTATAAAAGCGTTAAGACACTTCCCTGTATTGTGCGATTAAACGTAGATGCAGTGATCGCTCGATGCTTCGGATGGGGCGCAGCTGCACTCGCCTGCGGCTCGTTGCAGCGCGACCCCTATCCAAAGCTATCTCGCGGTGCACTGCATTCACCGCTAACGCACTCTCGGGCGTGTGTTAATGCTATAATAGTGCATAATAATTACTACCTAATTTTATATGCACTTTACAAATGATAGGAGAGATAGACACTACATAATAAGCTTTGGAAATAACATTCCCTGGAACTTTTTTGATCTGATTTTGTAGGAGCAAGCCTTCCTGCCAGTCATACTCTAAGAGAGAAATTGGAGAAAATGGCCATTCTTCACACAAAAGTTGTAAGTACATAGTGTCTGTACACATAGGAAACTTTTATAGCAGTATCATTCTTCTCTGATTGGTGTGCATGATGATGAACATGTTTACCTTAGAAAGTTATCTATCCTATTTACATTGGATAGTAAAGCATAGGATTCATTATCCTCATCAGAACTTGTGTTTTCACCGGTTAAAACCTACTTTCTATTCTACATGTCTTATAGTAAAATGGGCAGAGTTTGAAATACTAATATAACTGGACCATTATGTACAATGTACAGTTTTGAGATATATTTCAGAAGTTATTATGTAGGGTACAAGAATGTAATCTTGTTTGCTTGGTCTACTTTTACTAAAGTGAAACTACCGAGATCTCCTGTGACAGCTCTTACCACAATTCACATATTTTCATTTAAAATAAAAAATAAAAAAAATAAAAAAAAATCAATGATGCTTATTTCTAATTTCCACATACTTCTTTAAAAATGACCCTCAGTCCCATCTGCTTTTCCTTTCTACAGCTGATTGACTGCCAAGATAACTTCCCACTGGCGTACATAGACTTCATTGGCAGCTCCCTTGAATTCTGTACCTCATGTGTGTTCTCTGATGAAAACCAACACCTCATGTTTGAACGCTTCACAGTACAGTGCATGAATCTAATCAAAGGAATCGTCAAGTGTGAGAAGTACAAGGAGAGGACGGGCCCTGATGAGGATCCTGATCCAGTCACTGTCAAAGCAGAAGGGGTAAGAATAAGGATTATTCCACCCACGGTACAAATGCTTTATTTTTCCCTCACATTGACTTGAATAAAGACCAACTAATTTGTTATTTTGAACACTACCATGTTTACCCTCACCCTATGCCTTCTTGTAAGGTGAACCCTATTCCCTTCAATTATCCCTCAATTTACTTATGTGCAACAAGCCAAAGTGTAAATCATATAATTGAACCCATTTAGAATCATATATTTTATTTTAAAGCTGCATAAATTATCTTTTAGAATAAAATAAATAATTTAAAGGAATTAAATAATTAAATTGAAGTTAATCATGGAATAAAAGTTTCAGGAATACAAAATAAAATTCTGCCTTTCACACTACATTTATAATAATAATAATAATAGTATTGTTTTATTTACCCAGGGTAGCCACTTCAGTTCTGACAACTGTTCTCCCAGCGGGCCCTGCATGATGTTATTATTACTCCCAAGCTCCTTGTTAAAAGGCAACTTTAGGTACCATTTTTATGTCCATCATTTATACTATTTGCACAATCTTTTGTTATGTAATTTGATTATCTGGCAAAAATGGTATTCAGTTGAAATTACATCTAACGATCCGCTTTTGGTATTTAATATTTTTCTTTCTTTTTCTAGGCCAAAAAAGCATTTTTCACAGACAGCATTGTCACAGAAATCTGTCAGAGGCTCATTATGCAGTACTTTCCACTTGGCCAAGAGGTAATCTTAAAGTATATGGTTTTTGACTACATGAACTTGTCAGAATTTTCAAATCATTATAGTTGTACTAATATACTGCAGTTACCAATTACAGCAGTACATTGCGGAATGCAGAGAGCAAAATGAGACACTTATGACATCTTGGTCAGCCAATGCATTCATTTCCATCTCCAGATGTCTTGAAACTTGTTTTGTCACTGTTTGTATTTGGCCTTGGACGAGAGAGAGTAAGGTTGACGAAGCTCTAAGAAAAAGTCACTTCTCAAGTTATCAATAATCATTCTTGATCAGTCATCTGCCTCTTCTCAGACCTCAAAAACCTCACCCCAAGAATAAATAGTAGATGGTTGTCGTTACAGAGTCAAGCTACATGTATCTATTGAATGAGTGTTTTGTGAAAAGACTTCATGTATTATGCAGTGGCGGATCCAGGATTTCAGGATTGGGGGGGGGGTGTGTGTGTAATGCATGTTTTTAATAAGGAGATAACAAAGCAAAAAGTATGATCATGGAGATCCTTTTGGCGTTAACATCAAGGGAAGAAAACAAAATGTAACAAAATAATGATGAAACAATTGTTGATTTTATTAGATTTAAATTTTTGACCTGTCATTTCAAATTACATTTTTTTCAGGACCTTCAACTGTGGGAATCTGACCCAGAAGGTTTTGTATCTGATGAGGGAGGTGAATCATGGAAGTTTAGCTTACGGGTAAAAAGACTTCTCTTTCATGTATATCTTTTAGTATGATTGCTTCCTCTTCTTTTATTTCTTGGGATATTAGAAGGATGACCCTGCTATACAATCATTATTTGAGTCTGAGAAAGAACAAACATGTTATTATTTGTAAAATCCTTTTCTTCATTTGCATCTGTTATTATTATTGTTATTTGTGTGTATGTATAAAAGCACCCTTTCCTTCCTTTCTTGAAATAAAAGAAGGATAACTACGTGTAAAAAAAGAAAATTCAAAATTAACAAACAAACTGTTTTCCAGTTTGTTTGGGATGTAAATTCTGTTCATGTTATATAACCAATAATCTGGTAATTGTACCATGATGTACAATGTAGTATTGACAGTTTTATTAATAAATTTTTATTGTTTGGATGTGCGTCTTAACATATCAAAGATGTCAAGCATTTTAAAGTCTATGAATACAAAGCATTTAAAATAATGAATAATAAGTTATTTCATATATTATATGTGATTTCTTAATTTTTCTTCAGCCATGCACAGAGACTCTATTCCTGACCCTCTTTCATGCTCACAAGCCAGTTTTCGTCCCAGTACTCATACAGATGGTACAGAAGGTCCAAGGTATTTTATATATCTCATTTCTTTGAATACCAGGGCTGTGTTTCACCAAGTCTTTCGTAAGTTAAGAAAGACTTTACGCACGACTGGTGATAATTTCTTGTGCTAAACAGATTCAGCATGTGAATAGAACAGTGCCTAAGAACGTGTACCAGTTGTTCGTAAAGTCATTCATAACTTTTCAATGTATGAATGACCCCAAGTAATGTATAGTTTTACCTTTTTACAAGGACAGTATGATACCTTAGACTGTCCTTGTTAGTGATTGGCATTTGCACATCTGTATAGAGGTTCCAGTACATGTACACATGTACATGTATATGGTGCTATGTAAAATCATATCATTATTTTTTTTTATATTCTTGTTGGCTTTAACTCAGTGTGATTGTTATAATTGCTTTTTTTGCGTGTGTGTGTGTGTCTGAGCAACATTTTGATTAGAATTCAGTCTGGTCGTTATTGGTTTGTTTTGAGGAGTTACCTCTTCCTGTATACACCACATATGTGTCACTGTCAAGGCGGGGAATTCGGAAGACTTCTTTTTTTCACGAATTATCATGAAAACATCAGGAAGTGAAAATTTCGCTTTCAGTAAGTCGCAAAATTCAGAAAAATAAAACCATTGCAAAATATTCAGCGTACAGTATTTCTTCTTCTGAGAAAAATTTACATCAGTTGAAAGTATTTTTTTATTTGTTATTAAATCATCAAAATGTGCCTGTATGTTTGTCATTTTCAAGGTATAAGAAAAAAAAATAAAAGCTTATATAGTATATTTCAAAATTTATAGGAGGAAACTTTAAATTTATTTTTCTTCTCCAACCACACTTTGTAGATGCATGTGATACAGAGGATATGCAACTTCTTTTACAGAAAGAAGCTGGTGAGTCTATAAATATTTATAATGGATCTTTTTCTGCATGCATAATAGTTTTCAGTAGATTCAAGATTTTAGATTAATTTTAGTTTAGATACATTTTCTAAATTGAATGTTAATACTGACAACTTTGAATATCATTTGGCTCTATATCTTAAAAAGTACAATGAAGCATTATTGAGGAAAAGTCATTTTATTGTTATTGTATTTTTCAGAGATTTCATATTTATGTGAATGTACGCAATTATTGTTATTTTTAAATCATTGTGTTTTCCATGTTGTGACCTTTGCTTATTATCGATAAAGTTATGAAAACCATTTTATTTAGAGATATCTATTTATCCTCTTTCTGTATAGTGTACAATGCACTAGGCCAGGCTGCATTTGAGCTGTTTGATGATGTAGATTTTGATCAATGGTTTACCTCTCATCTCCTGAAAGAACTTCAAAACCTTCATCCAAGGTAAGTAACTCTTGGAAACTGATTAAATAATCTACAAGTTGTTACATTATGCGACAGTCACACAGACACTTACGTTGAGTTACGTCTGGCGTTGCATCCGAAAAGTAATTTTTTATCTGCTGATCCCCACGGATGCCTTCCCGTCATAACACTGGAAACAAAAAAATACGTAAGAAATGATAGAATAGAAGATGATATAAGGATAAAACAACAAAAACATAACTAAATTTACATTATAAGTGTCTGTGTGACTGTAGCATTAGCATACAGATATTTTTGAGATTGACCGACCCATTAATTCACAACCTGACAATGTACTGTACAGATATTTTTGAGCCTGACAGCTTTTGTCGCAACATTTCATTGGCATGTTTTTATATTGTGGCACTAGATGTAAGTGAGGATATTTTCATGTGGTGTTCATTTTGTTTGTTCTGTGACTCCTGAAATTTGTTGAAATAAAACCCTTGCAAAAATAAAAGGGTATACAGTCCCATTTCAAAGTTATAAAGAAGATGTACTGCATTCTGTTCTTCCACTGTTGGAAGTGTGAAATATTCCTCCAGATCTTGCATTTAAGGTCTTTCCAAAAAGGATTTGTTTACATTTACATAAAAATATGTTCAAAGGAAATGGAAACTTAACTAGAAATCAGATGACCCTATGATCACTAGAGGGGAAGGGATGGAAACCCTGAACCTCTCTCTCTCTAATGTACATTTGTAGAAAACTCCAAAACCTTAAATTTTATATTTGTATTTAATTGACTTAGATTTCTGTAATGTCTTCAATATGTACATGTATTTCTAATTTCTTTTCCCACTGGCTCCAGCCTTTCATTGCCGACACCTTAATGACCTCTGTGTACTGTAACACAAAGTTTTGGATCAATTGCAAATTTGAAAGAACTACTCTCATTGGTTGGTCAGTCTTTTGAACAAAAAACCTGTGCAACAATGATCTTGATTGGCTATTGCCATTTTGCGATTGATTGCAAACCTTTCTGTTACATGGCCCTGGTGGATTGGTCATTGCCTTTATGTCATTGTCTTTAGGTACAAGATGATAAGAAGAAGAGTAATCTGGTTAGCGGGTCAGTGGATAGGGGTCAAACTATCCCCCTCTCTACACCCTACCTTCTACCAAGCTATCCTACCCCTACTCTCTTCAGAAGAAGATCTGGTTGTCAGAATATCAGCTGCTCAAGCACTCAAGATTGATATCCTTTTACTTAATTACAATTCAATTCAACGTTAGTATTTATATATTCATATTTATGACATGTATGAAAATGCTTCACAATAGGAATTGACCAATCAAACTAACAAACATCAAATAAACATGACTTAAGTACATATTGAACATTTAAATTTCAAAGAGAGAGGTCTTCATGGATCTTTGAAATAATGATAATAATGATAAATTACATTTGTACAGTGCTTACTACGAAATGTGTCTGAGCGCTTCACAATATTACATGATTACCATAATAATAACAATAACACTAGAATCTAACTTTTCATGAGAGCGAATTAGGTGGTCTGTCATTTCGATAGCAGTGCTATGTCATTGTGCAATCTAGCCGTTCTAGCCCCAGTGCACCCTTCCCCATACCGATCGGCAATAATTTTCTGCATCATTCTGACATTAGCAATAGTAAATAATTGAAAAGGCAAATATTGTAATTTTTTTCCCTTGACTGACCTGTGCACCTGTTGATGATTTTGAATTCAAGACTGAAGCATTCTTACCGGTAAGTGGTACCAAAATTATATAACTTAAGAGATACTCGAGAGCAATGTAAATTACTTTGCCGAATGAAACATTAACATCTCAATTCCTTCTTTGTATTAGTAGACATTTCCAGTTAGTTACATGTATTGTAGTATCATATGAATAAGAGATATTTTTTAAAAATGTATTTCAATAGTAGACTTCCCAGATTATGAATCTTGTGAAACAGTATTTGATTAGTTGTGAATATTTATACTGACTTTCGAGCATAACATTCTGCTGAGATCATTTGTTTTGTTTTAATTATTCATAATTTGATGGCATTCTTCATATTTTGATCATAACTTGATTTTGTTTCTTTTACTACAGTTTTTGGAATCTAGTTTCTCACGGTTGTTTCAACTTCTACAACATGTTTCCGAATGTGACACAAAGGTAGGTTCAAGAAGATGATTGTTATCATGAATTAAAGATGCATGTATAGATTGCTTTGAAGTAGATTTCAAGCTAGGAGAAAGATATTTTAATTGCTGAAAGTCAATTACAGGAAGCTTAATGAAAGGGATTGTCAAAATAAATTCTTTGGAGGCAGTTTTCACATTTTGTTGAAAGGGGCATGTATATTTCCAAATTGCTTTAAAGTAGATTTCAAGATTCCTTAATAGTAAATGTTGAAATGAACATGAAATTCAATTTCCTGTCATCCTGTAATATACATCTGTATGTACAATCATGAGATGCCATACACCTGTTGTCCAAATAATTATGTTCTATTGACACCTGTTGGTTAGATAGTATTTTTGCATTCAAGAAGATGTATTGCTGTGCAGTTCCCACCAAATGGAAGTTTGACAGAAACTAGCGTACACGTAGCTATCATTTGATACAAAAAGCACAGTTTGCATGATTAATTTGAATGTACATGTAGAAAGATAGTTCACAGAATTTTCTTTATTTTTCTCTGGTTTTCTTTCATTTTCATAAATGGTCAATGCTGTTTGCAATACTCAAAGTTGATTTATTTTGCAGGAAAATTGAACAATGACACAATTACATACAAAGTGTATTTGCATGTTAAGGCGCATAAATGGCGGTATTAAAAATATACTGTTCATCATTATCATCATCATCATCATCATCAAAGCATTTAATTTAATAGATGTACATAGTATCATTTATACCATCATTTCTCCTGTTTCTGTTAGATGAACATCCTCCATGTGATGTCCTTCATAATTGAGAGGGTAGGGCCTCAGATCCGCCCCTTCTCTACCAATCTTGCCCAGTATTTACCCCTCCTGTGGGAGGATTCTGCAGAACATAACATGCTTCGATGTGTCATTCTCTCCACCCTCATACATCTTGTACAGGTAAGTGGTCTAAGGCAGCTTACTGATATGTACATGTATAGCCACATTCGTGCACGGTGGCCCGTTTTCCAGAATTTTATACAGGCTGTTCTTATCTGCCTCATATTAATTTGATGGAAGAAATGGGGGGGGGGGGTAGAACATTTAGTGTTATACATAGAGTCTTGTGAAGCAGTCTGACATGTTCAGAACAAGGGGCATGCAGGCACTTACAGTATGTCCTTGGGCAAGCCATTCTATCTACATTTGCTTCACTTTACATTTGTGTAAATGGGTACCCAATATGCTTAAGGGCTATATACTTGGCTGCTGAGCTATGGCCAGGGAAATAATGTATAAAGCAGTCTTGTTAAAGCGCCATGCCTGACGAACCTGTGTATAAGAAGCCACCATTATTATTATTATCATTATTATTTTACCTACTTTGGGGGAAGATTTACCCCTGATTGATTTGCTTCAGATTGATTTGTTCTGTCCTCTCTCATTATAGCAGATACATTATGATTTTGCTTTGCAGAGATTATTCTCTTAGTCTCAGTTTCAGCATTTTCCAAACCGATGTGGTCAGTTTCTTCAATATAAAAAGATTTTGTGATAATAAGTTAATTGGATTGGTCATGAGCACCTCATAACATAAGTTGACTGTATGATGTAACCCTTTAGCACCTAGAGAATGTGTGAAAAGTGTCAGTTTACTCCCTAACGGAAAGGGTTTTGCTGTGTTTGCATCAGGGTGTTTCAATAAGAAATACTCGTAAAACATACTTTTTTGTGCAGAATTGGACAGCACACATCCTATGGGTATTGCACAATGAGTATGGGCATGTTTAATCACATACTTTTGATATTGTCTGGACTAAAAAACTGGGTGGTTTGGGGCGGTTTAGTGAGCAAGCTGACCAGTGTTTCGGGCGGTTTAGGTGCTAAAGGGTTAAAGAAATCATGAATGATTGTATGAACTTCTTCTTATCCTATAGGGTTTGGGATCACACAGCACCACCCTCTATCCTTTCCTTATCCCGATTGTCAAGTTTAGTACAGACGTCACGCAGCCTCCCCATGTATACCTTATGGAAGATGGAGTCGATCTGTGGTAAGTATGGTTTATATCCACTTGGTTTAACCCTAAAAAGACTGGGGGGGGGGCTCATTCAGCCCCCCCCTCGACATTTTTCGCGATAACTTCGCAACACGTGAAAAAAATTCGCCGAGACTTCATGACTATTTTCTTTCAAGTCTCGCGCAACTTTTGAGACCAAATTTGCGAGGCCCAGGTACGCGGTTCCGAAATTACGTAACATTTTGTAACCGTGCGTCAGACCTAAATTTGCTCAAATACGTGATTTTGTGTACAAATTCAATGTAAATTGTGTTTTTAGCCAAAATTCATAAATGTATCATTATTTTATCTTTAACTTATCAAAATCAATTAATTTAAGGTTGTTTATGATTAAAATGGTGTCACCAATGATTTCCATTGAAAAAACAATAAAAAACAAAAAGTCGAAAAACAAAGAAATACATAAGAAATTTTAAAAACAATAGAATACATAAGAAAAAAATCTTGATAAAGATTTTTTTTTTAAATGCATTTCACCAGAAGCCTACAAAGAGCCTATAAACCAAAAATTAGCACTTTTAGAGCTTTTTTTAATTAATTAGAGCAAATCTTAGATTTTATGCATAAATTAGCATAATTAATTAGTAATGAAATTTTTCGGAGAATATGACTCATTGGTTTTGGAGAGTATGCCGTGGGTAACGCGCGTGCCAAGTTTCGGCCCGATCGCGCGCTCAACGGCCGAGATCTTAGGGGGGGCTGAATGAGCCCCCCCCCAGTCTTTGTGTGTGTCAAAATAGCCCAGTCTTTTTAGGGTTAACAACAGTTGGTCCATTTCTCTTTTTACCTAACACCACACGGGCTAAACACATGTGGTCTACTAAAAATTTGGTCTAAGTTCTCCTTGGTCTTATACGTACTTGGTCTAATTTTCACTTGATCTAATGATTACTTGGTCTTATTGCCAATCTGTCTAATAGCCAAATTTTCTAATTGCATTTTGGTCTAATTACGAAATGAATATTTGGTTCCTTACCAGTTTGTTACTGGAATTGATCAGATGGTGTCGGACCAAGTGGACATTAGACAAAATGGACATTGGACGAAATGGGAATAAAGACATAATTGTAAATATGCGAATTGGCAATTAGACCAAATGGTAGTTAGATGAACTGGTTGTAGACAAAATGGAATTAGACCACGTCGGAAAAGACCAAACGGGAATTAGTCAAAGAGGGTGTAGACCAATTGGTAATTTACGGTAAGTACATGCTGGGTGGTGTTACACCAAGTTGTTCTTCAGTTACGAGCAACTTTAGGAACGACTGGTGATCAGTTATTGAGAATGTGATTGGTATAGCACCCAAGAACATGTTCCAGTCATTCATAAAGTCATTTGTAACTTTTACAAACAACTTGGTGAAACACCACCCTACATGTAAGTTGTGTATTTTACATGATCTGTGCTACAAAAGGTGGTGCTGGGATGGTCTGTAAGTCCTTTTTTCCCGCTGCAATGACATGTCAAGAACCACTTGATATAAATATATGCAAACTTCAAACTTGAAAGTATACACCATATTAATTTTCTGTTCAATTCACACTTACATGTAAGTAGCAAGATGATTTCATACGATTCACGAGCATATATTTTGACAAGTTTCTCAAAGTTAACATTTACTTTCAAGGAATATGGGATTAATGTATTTATTTGTAAAATTTTGATCCTTTGTCCACTTTGACCATATAGGTATGAGACTATTCAGAATGCTCCAGCAATGACGACTGAACTCCTTCAACTCTTCTCTAACATGCCTGAAGTACTAGGTAGGTATTACATCTTAGAAAATAAAGCAATCTTGAATCTTGAAAATAAGCTTTGTTAGACAGCTTAAGTAAAGACATTGTTTAACATCTTCAGAATTAAAGAAAGCCCATTTTGTTATTTTAAAATGGTATAGAAATTTAACTTTACTTTAAAAATACCATTCTGAAAGTTTCATATTGTATCATCTATGGAAAATATTTTTGAATAGTGAAAAATGGTAGCCAATGTTTGAAAATGATCGCAATCATTTTAATGGTCGGCTCTTGCAACAGCCGTTTCTATTTCCTTGTTAGACTTTTAAAAATCTTATTTTGTTTTCTTAAAAGTGATATAATGACTTATACATGCAATTGTAGTTTCAAAGACCAGTCATAATGTCTCATTTTGTAATATATATTGGAAGTATTTTTAAATAGTGAAAATCTAAACCAATGTTTGAAAACAATATTGAAATGTTGGTTCATGAACGGGTGTTTTCATCTTTATGTTGTCAAGAAGTTTGTAGCCTATTTATCACTTTGTTTCACCTTTAAATGAAAATGACTTGTGGCAACCTGCTTGACAAGTACGATTCATTCGGCTTTGTAAAATAATTTTACAGTATTCAACAAATTAATCAGTATTCTAGTGTCACAGTGAATTTTCTTTGATTTTGTTAGAAATGGCTACAGAGAATCTGAAGACTTGTCTACTCATTATCAGTTCATACATAGTACTTGGAAAAGAACAGTTCATGCAGGTAGGTTAAAGCACAGCACCGAGCTGTGGTATTATGAATATTTCTTCTTTATAGAATGGCTAGCCATGCATCCAGTAAATTTGCAATGAGTTGGTAATTACTATGCATGACAAATTTACCGGATGCATGGCTAGCCATTACATTTTTACTGGATTCTGGAATCGTACTTTAATGGTTAGGAAAAAATTCTGCATGTATTATTCCTGGGCAGTTTCAGTACCAAAAATACTGATAAATTGAACGTCTGTGGCTTAACTTAGGACACCTTTGTGAATATGGGCTAAGGTTATTAAATCCTTACATACACGCATTTTACTCCTTGCAGAGTTATGGCCAGGCGGTAGCAACATGCACAACATGCTTAATGACTGAACTCAGAACAGAAGGCATATCTGCAGTACTCAAGGTGGGTTGATATAAAAATATCAGGCATAATTCATATCATTGCTAATCTTTTTCCTATGATTATCAGAATAATACTTTAGGCTTTTGGACTAAAGATTGAACCAAATAAGAGTAGATACCATACATATGTATGTATAAATTCATGTAATATCTAAATTTGTTTGTGGCACACAGCACCATTTATTTAATGTATTATTGTCCTAAGACTTTTAAAAAAATTGAAGAATGTCATGAAAATACTTCCATACCAAATGTGTCATTTTGCCACATCAAAACTAGACAGGTCCTGTGTCTTCGCGATGACTTTTTTTTTTCTTTTTTTTTTTTACATAGTTTTAAATTTCATGTAATATATTTATTAATTGCAACTCCAGGAAATATAATTTGCCCAAAAAATAATTTTTATTGAACATATTCATATACATTTGTCAAAAATTACAATGTAATTAGTGAAAATTCACGTTATCAAATTTGCTTAATCACATGGATGCATGAAAATGGGCACTGTGCAGATGTTAGGATGCTGATCATATACCGTACACCATCTTCTTATTATTGGAGTTTTATATTATTTATTTATATTTATTTTATTCATAAATATTTCAAGTTCTGACTGAAACCAACTATATGAAAATGTGTCTATTCCTCTGCAGACGATTGAAACAGTGTTCAAGGTGTTCCCTGTTGAAGGACCTCAGCTCTTTGAATCATATCTACCCACCATCCTGGAGGAGATCCTTAGTAAAGATGTAAGCTACAGTATTCGTGGAAATATTCGCGGTACATTAATTTTCGCGGCTTTCGCGCAAAGAGCGGCAGGCACGAATTAAAAAACCCGCGAATCTATAGGCATGATTTCCTATGCAGGTATTGAATGGGTTCAATTGCGAGCTTGCGAACATGCAGCGCAAAAATAACAGCAAATACAGTACATGCACAGTGAGCAAGCTGTGCAGAAATGTCAAACTTTGGCATTTTCTAGCTGTTTTGTTTACAGATTCCTATGGGGGAAATCTTAAGCTATAATATTTGCCGTTTTCTAACCGTTTTCAAAAGGGCTCCGAAATGGCGATAAAGAGAGACTTTTCAGCTGCAAAATGGCGAGTCTATTCAGTCACCCAGAAATATTTTCGCGTACAGATATTTTCTTGATTTTGGACTAGTTTGGGAGATTCTGGAGAGGATAATTTTGTATTTTTCTAATGATTTCATTGCTAAAAATAGCCTTATGTTTAAATGGGAATTTTTGTGAAAATGGACTCGCAAAATTCGAGAAAATAGAACCACCGCAAAATTACCACTTATGCAGGACATTTGATTAATCAAGTTGCATGACTGTGCAAGATCAAAATGTACTTTACAATATATTATAATGATACATTATCATGCTTTATCTGAGCTACAATATATATAAAAATGTCTTTTTCCCTACAGAACTATCCTGTATTGATGACCATGTATATCTCTCTTATCAGTCGTATTATCATCAAGAACCAGGAATATTTCTTCTCTGTCCTCGACGGCATTGCCAAGAGTTGCAATACCAAAGTGAGTATCAGTCATTTTTTTAAACGTTTGATGCATATCAGTATTCTGTGACATGATTGGTAATTGTTAAAGTGATAATTATATGACTTGTGCTTATATCACTTACTTTATCAGAAGTCTCTAAGCACTCTACAATTATGCAGCATAATTACCCTGTCATCATTTTACACCAATTTTCTTCTATAGCCTGATGAGTTACTGACCAGTCTGATTCAGACCTGGGTTGACCGCATGGATCAGCTGGCCTTGGCTGAGCGCAGGAAACTGACTGGTCTAGCGTTTGCTTCCCTATTGACCAGTCCATCTAAGGCCATAGTGGATAGGTTACCAGACATGATGTATATCATAGTGGAGGTGCTTCATGATGTGTGTAGGGAAGAGAATGACCAACAGATAGAGTGAGTATATCAATATATTATTCTGTAAGTGGTTATTTTTACAGTTATTTTATTCTTGAGAATTTTTTGCGTCCACCTTCGCAAAAATTTTCACCTTAACAAAAGCCTACTTATGATTGAAATTGAAACTTTATTCACCACTTTCATTTAAAAAAAAATGATAATTGAAACATCACAAAAATCACAAAATTATCCACTCGTAAATTTCCCAAACTAGTACAAAATCGTGAAAATATCTGTACCTGAAAATATTGGCGTATACTGTATACTTGGAGGTTTATATCCACTTGGTCTAATAGGAGATTGTCTAATTCTCTGTTTGTCTAATACCACATAGGCTAAACCTGTTTGGTTTACTAACAATTTGACCTCATTTCCATTTGGTCTAAAATATACTTGGTTTAATGACCGATTGGTCTTAATGCCAATTATTCTAATATCCAAAAATCTAATTGCATTTTTTTTAATTTCATTAATTTTCAATTTTAAAAACATGATACATATAATATATATATCTATACAACATAATATTTAACAAATGAAATATATTAAAATATAAAATAGAGGCATACCCTAAGGAAGCCAAGTGGTTTATATAATCAGGGTCTCATTAGGAACAAGGATACAAGGAATACAACATAGATAAAAAGCTACATGTTTAAAATACATTTACCGTTCACACAGCAATCAATCAGTCATCCACACGCTTAACAGAGCACTCACGCATTCTTGTCAATTTTCAAGATAAATTTTACTGGAATTGACCAAGTGATACTAGACCAAGTGGACATTAGTCGTAGTGGGTTTAGACTAAATGGCAATGAACTAATTTGGATTGTCCACCTACTTGTAATTCTTGATAAAATTTAAAGATACCGGTGTCCTTATTTATGAAATTACGATGCAAACAATTTAGAAAATGTATTTTGTAATGTCAAATACCATGGTAGTAGTCAATAGAAATGAACATGTTTATTTTCTCCTTGATGATACAGTTTCCTGGTGATGAATGAAGAACCTAGTAGTGATCTGGATGATGAGTATGAGACTCTACATGACAAGAGAATGAGAGAGGTGAGTAATCAATACGTGTCTTGACGGTCTTACATTGCAATGCATTATGGGACAGAATTCTAGTCTAATCAGCTCATAATTGCATGCAATCATATTGTAAATGCTAAGTGAAATTCCCTTTTTCCATATTCATTGTGTGGATCAGTTTTAATATACGACTATTTTACTGTTTATCTTTGGTAAGAAAGGATCTGTGAATAAGTTCTAGGACATTTGTGAAAATCAAATTTTTAACTTGCGTTCATACCATTATCCATAGCTGGTCGACTAGATTTTTGTCCCATCTTGTATTGCAATGAAAGAAACGTAAATGCAATTTATTGTTCATTGATTGACAAAGTGGTCCATCAGAAAATATAGCAACATCTTTTGACAAGGGGGGGGGGGGAGACGGGCTGTACTTGATGGTATCTATTTTTCAATGTCATGATATGGCACTCTGTCAATTAATGATATTGATTTCGTGGGAATTAGATGTATCTAATATAATTTTATCACAACAAATTTTTTTTCCACCATTACCATTGTAGAGTTTTTAACTTGTTATAAGATATCATGAGATACATTGTGATTAAGCAATGTATGATCATACTTATCCTGGGCCCAACACTATACCTAACCCTTTGCTTAACCTAAACCTAAAATACAAAGTAACCCAAATCACAACCAAAAGCCAACCCTTAAAAAAAATATATAAAGCTCAGTGCATCTGTCACTGAAGAATACATGTACGTTGATGTGATGCATCCTATTAAAATGAGACACATACTGAGCAAAGAGTCAGGAAAATAGGCAAACTTATACATTTTTAAACATTTTCCCCAATTTTTTTTACATAGCCAACATGAATGATTACAGATTCAGAAAATTAAATGCATTTCCCCCAAAATTTGACATTTTTTATTACTTTTTTTTTTTACTTACTTGACTTCTTTTTTCTCTCTTTACTCAGCAACTTGTGTCTCATTTTAATATGATGAGTCATAGAGTTCTTGCATCTATGGGTATCAACAGATTTCATGTAGCATTCAACACTGATCTAAGTATAATTATTTTTTCTCCTCCCCCAGCTTTCCAGACAAGATCCAGTACACAATACCTCCCTCCCGGGCTACGTCAAGTTCCAGATGGCTAAGTGTGAGAGGCTGCATGGTCCAGCTGTCTTTCAACAGATCATGGACTCAATAGATGAGGAAGTATTACAACAGCTGAAAGGATTCATTTCGTGATCAGAGTTAAGACCCCAAAGACTCCCTTATATCATTGCTAGAGACCTATAAAAGGCATCTAGAAGACTCCTATGGTATGGCTAGTGGTGATATAAAATGCATCCATTTCAGATTACTACATATAAGTGTGAGAGGTTACATACTTCTTCTGTCTTTGATTGGATCTTGAAATTCATGGATGCAGTATTACAAAACTTGCAGGTCTTATTTCATGATCAACAGACATAGGTGGCATTATTAGTAAAAATATAATAGAAGGCATAAAAAACTCCTATGGTATGGCTAGTGATGTTAAATGCATCCATTTCAGATAGATACATGTAACTGTGAGAGGTTACATAGTTCTTCTGTCTTTGAACGGATAACAGCTTCCTGGTTTTATTTCAAGATCAAGAGGCATATAGGCAGCATCTTAAAGGCTCCTGTCCTTCATTATCACAGACGCATCTTAAAGACTCCTTTGATATCGTTAGTAGCATGAATAACATGAATCCATTTCAGATGGCTAAGTGTGAGAGGTTATGTACTCCTACTGTCTTTTAAAGAATCTTGGAGTCTATTAATGCTGAAGTACTACAGCACTTGCAGGTTTTATTTCATGATCAACAGGTATAGGTGGCATCATTACTAGAGATATGCTCTCGAAGGCATCTAAAGGACTCATTTGGTAAGTGTGAGAGGTTACCTGGTCTGGCTGTCATTCAATGGATAACTATTCATATTGCCATGAGTCAATGACGAGGGCAATAGCAGTCTTTGGCAGGCAATATACATGAACGTATATGTTGCATCTCCTGAAAGTAAAGCCAGTCAATAGTTATATTTTTATCCAAATCAGATATCTAGAAAAATGAAAAATGAAGATATCAATCTTACCTTCATGCTGACCAAGAACATCCAAGAACATTTTACTCCAAAGAACATCCAAAGAGAAATCGCTAGTAAATGTGTGTAATAAAATTTTTTGGAAGAAATGTCCAAAGTTCAAACAAGCAATATCCATAAGAACAACTTTTTATGAATGCTGAAATGCAAAACTTTGTTCAAACTGATTTAACACTCAACCAGTAAACATATTTACATTGTCTTAATTTGCATGTTCAGTCTTTGAAATAATTGGTGGTGTTGCATTTGTGAAATACAAATGGTGATTGTAATATCTCCATCTTACTTTATCGCCTTCAGCTGGTTGTTAATCCTGCAGCAACTTGCTGATTGTTCACTACTGGTTGTAAGACATTATTTACTGGAGGAGAGACTGTTACTTCGTGCTGGACAACCACAGTTTCATCACATTCAAATTCTAGGGACAAATTGTTGTGAATCCAATTCAAAATGACCTAAAGGTATTCATCTAACATCGCGAGGGCAACATTTTGAATATCAGTAGTCGCTGGCGTGGTCTTGTTATCATAGCTGGCAAAGCAGTTTTCTTTAGTTTTGGCACATTTCTGGCTCTGAGGGCCTGTGCCAAAGTAAACAACATTTCATACTTAATGACACTGTTGTCTCCTGTCACATGATAATGTCCCTGCTAGCAAATCCTCCTGTATCAATGATTCTTATTATACATGTTGCTCTGATAGTTTGTGAAGACCTCTGACATTCTAGCTTTCTTAGAAATAATTGACATCTTATTACCAAGACTTTTTTTGCCTAGTGTAGTCTTTTTATACCAAGGTCCACGGTCTGGAGAAGACTGTCACTCTTTTCACTAAGCTTGGAATATGGTACTTCTGTATATTTTCACTCATCACTCCAAACAAGGTCTCTACAAGCAGGGAGACCAAGTAAAATACAAACAATATATTCTTTCTCAATTTTCTTGAAAACTAGGGCAATATGGTTTTGTAAATGACCAGCTCAGATGTCTGATACAGGTAATAATTGAAAATATTCAACTGAATGGCTTTGAGTTACAGTCTCTGACTTATGGCCCTATGGTTAAGTTTCATGAATAGCAGGATGGAGATGAGAAGAAAGAGATCTGTAAAAGTCTGTGGGTCAATGAAGTCAAGATTACCCATTTCTTATTTCTTGACCAAGATCACAGATTTTCAGTGTTATCATGGATACTACTAGTATCCATGATGTTATGAAGGCCTCAACCACCACCTCTGCCTCATTTTGTTCAAGTTTCTCAGATGCTTTTTTGTCCTTGCATTTCCTACTCTGTTTCCTCTTCCCCCTGAAATATCCTGTCAACTACGAGATGCCTAACCGCCCGGCTTGGAATGGAATATCTTTGCCCAGTGGTGCCTCGTTCCACGGTTGTTACATGTGGTGTTGAATGCTGGGCAAGATTCACATGATGTAAAGGAATGCTTCCTCTCACAGTTTCTACATTCCTGCCTGTGCTGGATGGCGTCTACTGCTGATGATTGGGCACGTACACCAGCAAGTTGCTGCATGTGAGAATTTGAGGCTTTGTGCGTACGTGCATAGTCTAGGCACTACTGCATTGTCAGCTCATCTTGTCCAAGAAGCTGTTTCTGGAGGTCGGCATGACGTGTGCCAGCGATAAACTGCTCTATAACTCTATCTGAGAATTCTCTATTGTCCCGAAACTGGCATGTTTGCACATGTGATACTTGTTGAGATATAGTCTGGCTACTCAAAAGGTTGACTTTGGTTTGAGTTGGCCCTCAAATTTGTCCCAAACCACAGCCGCATTCTTACAGGCTACCTTTGTTGTTGTGTCTTGATACTTACTAGAAAGTCTTCTTCTTGAGAACTCTCCTTAATGTCCCTTCAGGAACCAAACAAGGAGGAGAGGGGAGTGCGCACTGTTGTTGAGTTTAGTCCTTATTGCTTGAGTCTTGGTTCTGGAAATATTTAGTTGCTTGATCATCAAGGATCAGGGATTCTGATGCATGTTGCTGTTACTTAATGATTTGTGTAGACCTTTGACAATCCTGCTTTCTTTGAGGTTATTGACATCATGATACCGAGACTAATTTCCCTGTCGTCTTTTTATACCAAGGTCTACAGTCTGGAACAGAAGTTTGTAATATGATACTTCTCTTTATTTTCACTTGTCTTTCCTCGCAAGGTATGTGCAAACGGGGAGACCAAGTAAAATAAAAGCAGTATACCTATCTATTCCCAATTTTCACGCAAACTAGGGCTATACAGTTTTGTAAATGACCAGCTCAGTCAACTATACAGGTAATAATTGGAAAAATGCGACTTGAGTTACAGTCTCTGACTTTAAGCCCTATGGTTAAGTTTTGTGAATAGGAGGAAGATGGAGAGAAAGCGACCCCAATTATTTGTTTGTAGTAAAAAAAAAAAAAAGACAGTGGGTTACTTTTTTAACGAGCTTCAACTTTCGAGTTGTCATCTGCAATTGGCAGAGTGGAAAGGACTGTTGTGGGGGAAGAATAATTCGAGGGGTTGTTTCTATTTCAGGCGTAGAGGTCGATTGTGTGGTAGGGGTAGAAAAAAAAAACCACATAACAGTCTTGACAAAGGACTATAGTTGTAGCCACGCCTATATGTAAAGAATGGGTAAAAACTTGCCGCCAATTTATCTCTGAACGACATGCATGTCTTTATCATAGCACCGAATTCATGCCTGGTAAGAGAATGTGCGTTCCAAAAATGATCGTTAGTCCCTCCTTGTCCAGCTGAAAAATGTTCCATTCTGCGTAAATTTAGTGTTCTAGATGCATATCCATATGGTCTTTCTGAATCATTGTCCATCTTCTAAGCTAGGAACACTCCTATGCCATACGGACTGGCGTTGCATGCTAACATTGATTCCCTCTGACCATCGCAGTGTGTCAGTAACTTTGAAGAGCTCTACACAAAGAACTGCTGATTTTGAGTCCAACGAAAAGATGCACGTTTCCCAACAGGCTACTCCCTGGCCCTTACCCTTAGCCTGACAGTTGTGGAGGTGCTCACCTGGCTTTCTTGCTGATTGGCACTCCAATGGCTTTAATATGTCCAGCATTCCTCCTTGGCCTGGTAGGCTATCCCTCTTTTTCTGTAACTCGTCTTAATGAGAGCTAATGTTGAACTGAATGTGATGCTTATAGAGGGGTCCTGACCACAATGAATTAAATACTAAGAATGATGTGTACCAATGTGAAGTTACTTTATTGGCTAGGTTCATCCTGCAATGTAATAAACCTGAAAAAGTGATGGTTTAACTGGGTTCTTTGTTTTTTTCATCTGAAATTCACACTTCCGACATGTCTGATGTCACAAATCATTAATTTGCGCAATGAGACAAACGCTTACTGAGCTCTACAAAATGTTTGCAATATATATTCAAAATGGAAGTAGCCGATCAAAGACATCCTTGCATACGCTTTTTGTAAAAAACTGACCAGTAGCTAGTTGTAGTTGTTATTTCAAATTTGCATTGCAAATATTTTGTGTTACAGGGCCCTACTCTTGTAAAGCTAAAATGAGAAATCACAGAACACAGAAACATACAGCTTCATGCATAATCCCATGTGATAAAGTGCTTCAGAAAGTTTCGCCTTGAATGTGGTATTGCAATGTTTATTTAGTTTCTCCTTATAAGTACAGCCTATAAGTACAGCCTACAGTGATTAGGACCAATTACCTTATTACAGAATATTGTTTTACTGAACATGTGCACCTGTTTGAATTTGTGGAACAAGGAAGTTGCCTTGTCATAAATAAAATATTGTTGTATTTGTGCTTGTTTTACTGAGCCTGTAATAGGAAAAATGCTTTATTATGGAAAATAACATTACAATCTTGCTTATTTTGAATGACTCATCTCTGTCTTGTCGCTTTATGTACATACTGCTGCTCGAATCCAAGTTTTCCTGTACTTCTTACAGTTTGCTTTGCCTCATTGTGACAAAGGTCTTACTATTGAAATTAAATGCGAAGATGTATATAGAAAGTCGGTGATATTTTTACAATGAAGAAATTGAGATTATGTTCAAATGTCTTGGAATATGAACAATGGCATGTGATGCATATGTGTATAAAATAAGACTTATTTATGTGCCTACAAAAGACAATCTAGTGTATTCTTGTTAATTGATTTGTACTTGAAAATAGAATGTATATGTATTATAATTTTGAAACATTTCACATTCTTCATAACAGTTTGAAAGCATCATTAACCCCAATAAGACTGGGGGGGGGGGGAGGGGGTTGGGGGTCATTCAGCCCTCTCAAAATTTTTTGCGATAACTTAGCGACGCGAAAAAAAAATTCACTGAAACTTCATGACTTTTTCCTTTCAAGTCTCGTGCAACTTTGGAGACCAAATTTGCGACGCCCCAATACCCGGTTCAAGAGTTACGCAAAATTTCGTAACCGTGCGTGTGTCAGACCCAAAGGTGCTCAAAAACGTTATTTCGTGTACAAATCCAATGCAAATTGTGTTTATGGCCAAAATTCATAAATGAATGAGCCTCCCCCCAGTCTTGTTAGGTTTCAAAATAGCCCAGTCTTTTTAGGGTTAAACTAGCTAGAGGATTCAAGTTGGAAAAAAAACCAAAAAAAAACAAAAAAAATCAGGGTTGTTAAGCAAGAACTACTGTGGTTGTGGAAAAGATAAAGATAAAAATGAAAACAAAAATCTCTGAAAAAGTCTGCATACGAACAAAATACAAATGAGAGGCTTATGGCATATGCAGGCACACATCAAAGATTTATTATCAAATTAATCATGACAAAGATAGAGATATGATTTATGTTTACAAGCATTTATCAAATCACTGAAGTTTTGCTTAAACTTGAATGCAGAATAAACCAATGTTATTACTTCTAATTTTATGCCACTCTTTTTTTACATAGCAAGGGGGAGAAATGTTAACCCGTTGACACCGTGTATTCTACCATGCAATATACATTAAGGCGGGACTTGCTGCGATGCGATTTTTAAAACAAATGGTAGTTTGCATTATTAATGCGACATTTGAAACATGCAAAGTTATCTTATGAGAGGTAAAACTTGTAAAGGAACAATGTAATCGAAATTTTGTTCCAGTGCGAGCCTTTAATTATGAGTAAAGGTCAAATTACCTTAAAATCGCAAGATCGCTGTGACGTCACTGCGATATGGAAACAATGTGAATTTATACAGAGAATCGAAGGGGGGATCGCACTCGCCTTGAATTTAAATTTTTGTATCTATAGGAATACCCACGACTTTGTACAGTCTGAATTTCCTTGTTTGAATGTTTGTATCAAATAATATTGAAGTTTTCTTGAAAAATCGCATCGCAGCAAGTCGCATCGTGTGAGCCCGCCTTTACATTTGTGTCCGGGTTTGTAGTAAAGTTAAATATGGGAATTGCAAAATATATTCGAAACAAAATCAACAAACAACAATTGGTTATGACTCACACTCTCTAAACACATCAACTTCAATCAAATCCTTGTTATCCTTTTTTTCCCACATAACTTGTATAATAATTAATTCTAAATTCCTACTTGGTAGGCCTACTGGAAAAGCAAGATACATTTACTTGGTACAAAGCTGAAAGATCTTTGGTATTATATACATAGGATTTTTCAAAGTCACTTTAAAATATATTTTAGATCACTATGTACTAAAATAAAACTTTAGGGATGGAATGCACAGTTTACCAATTGACAGCGAAAAAAATAATCACTATATTCATGATATTTGCATATAAGATAAAGCTTTAGTTGAAAAAATATATGAGTTATACGAGAATGAAAGAGTTGGTTTAAATTGATCGACAAAAATCTACAGACACATTAACAATGTAGGAACATGAATAGATCGTTGTTTTACATTAAAACATCAAATATCCCTGAACATTACATTATAAAATTAATATGTACATGATTGAATAAGTGCGATAATACGAAATGAAATTACTTGTCTCTATATATCACACTGACCATTATAGAATTCATTTATACATTATTTTCTTTCTTTCAAATTCTTTATGAATAACAAATCAGTTTGTAAAAAGGCATTTTCTCGAATGCTTGTACATGTAGCTTATTTCATATTTCTTGTTACAATGCCCAAACAATCCAAGACCATTAGGTTTATTATATTTCGTGAAATATAAAATTGTAAGATTTATGAAAGAAATGATTATCATTCGCACACATTGCTAAAATAAAGGACCCCAGGCACTTATATTGCTGCTGAATATATCCTAGCAATTCCTTTTATTAGAATAAGCATATTTTTTACGTTTCCTTTTGAAAAAAAATATAAGGTTTGTATGCTAGCAATATATCGTAAAACTTTTGTTTCATGAATCCCTCATTTTCCCCATTTAATAATTAAATATAATGTAGGCTGTTGTCAGCCTGTTTTGGAGCCAAACATTTCTCAAGTAGGGATGGGACGGAGTACTTGAGGAAGTAGAAATTAAAGGGATACGATCGTGGACTTTGCGTCTTAGAGAGCACTATTCTAGGTATTTTTCTTTTAAATATTCCCACGTGAATGTGATTTCAGATGACCACAGTTCGGTTAACCGCCGCCTTCAGATGGAAGTAAGCAGAGTTATGTGTGTAATGGAAGTGAACATAAATAGAAGAGCGTTCTCTACGTTGCCAATTCCATGATCACATCCCTTTAAAGGAAACCCCAAAAATCCTAAGAAGAGAATCAATCCTAAAGAAAGAGACAATGAGAATGCAATTTTTGGAAATTTTCATCAAAAGCGGTCAAAAAAGAATTATCAGGAGTCGTTTGAAAAGTCTCAATTTTACTTTTAAAGGGATCCTCAAATAAACAAAATTGCTTCAAAATGGCTAAAGGACATCTCTCCAGTTGTTTTGTACACAGATTTACATATTTACACCATGATTTCTCATATTTCTGATTGTCTCGTTCTGTTGTGTGAAAAATATTTTCCCAATGACATAATATAGTCGTATGTAGTAGCGAACGCAGACCGATGTTATACAATGAATTTATCAGGCCCATGCGTAAACATAATAGAGCAGCTTTTGTCCCCAGACAATTAGGCCCGAGAAATGCATTCAATTCGATTTTCTTGGATCCGCGCCTGGTATGTTCAGCTCATCAGGAGGTAAAACGCTCAGTGTGAAAGATAATAGGGAAATTCTGAACATTTGTGTGAAAGAAGAAAAATGGAGAGTTGACCACAAACTTGAAGCAATTTTGCCTGTTTGATAATCCACATAGAAATAACAGGCTAAATTTTAAAGCTTCCAGAATTCTCTTATAATTATCATACCCAATTTGGATGAAATTTTTATTTTGATTGCTCCTCCAATTTTACTCTTTCCTCAAAGATTAATTTTTCTTCTTGGATTTTGGATCTCTTTAAGAATAATTAATTTGGGATATGGTTTTACTCGACTGGTGTCATGGCTCTATCCACTGGAGTCATTGCCCTAGCATTCTGACTGGTTCGTCCATCCATAGGGGGCTCATCGGCAGGGGGTGTAGGGGATCCAGGTAGGGACACTGGGTCCCTGATGGGGTCCTGAGCGGCAGGTTCGGGGTTCGGAGCTGCGGAGGCAGCACCCACTACTTGCACAGTTCTGCTCTGAGCTGTAGATGGCCTGTGAGTCGGTGTGCCAAAGGCCTAGTCAGAGAATGGAGATTGAAAAAAAAATGTAAAGAAGATTCTGAATGTTTATTAGTAGATTTCGATTTTAATTTGATTCATTTTTTTTTTTTTTTTTTTTTTTTTTTTTTTTTTTTTTTTTTTTTTTTTTTTTTTTTTTTTTACAACAGAGGCATATAATTGATTATGCTTAAAATAAATACACATAGGCTCTTTACTACATATCTAAAATTCGAACTAAAATAAATTATATTATATCATAAATAACTTTTGCCGATGTTTGTATTATGATCGTCATTTATAAGGTGATAAATCCAACGTCAATTCGAGGTGTTTCCATTTCACTAATTATACGCGTCTTGTCCAGGTTGTAATTAACTGGGGGAGGGGGAGGGTACAATAGATGTATTGCCCACCTGATTGCCTGCTGCAGATTCAACGGGAGCGAGTCCGCCGCCGCCATTGCTGTTACCGCTGTTACCATTGCCGCTGGTATTCTCGACATCTGCATTGCCGATCTTGGAAGGCTTCTTTTTGGTCATCATGATGGCACCGACAATGATGACAATAATGAGGATCAAGACAATAGGCACGACCACCGCTATGACGATGATGGAGGTAGTAGTAAGGCCGCTGTTACCGCTCTCACCTTTTTGGATAAGAGAATGAAAAACAAAATGACTTCTACTTCCTTGAAGCTAAAAGCTCAATTGTGCATAACCTACAGTTTTGATGATGATCTCAGAATAAATAGGTTAACACAATTGTAATTATGTCAATTCAACTGACTTGCATGACAAATGCATTAATTTTTTTATAAATATTTTTTTTTAGATAGCTAGCTTCACAGTGTGACCATTGTGTGCAAGACTACAATAAAATGAATTGGTAGACCTACGATGTATGATAATTTCTCTTTAATATTCAAAAAGTGTTCTTGGCTCCATTTTACACTGTAAATGACAACATTTAAAATTCTACTTACTGACTTCTGTTGTTGCAGTTGAAGATGCTCCGCCATCTAAAAATGAGAGGAATGAGAAGAGATATAATTAAGATGTAATAATAACCCTATTAAGTTATATTATGATCTGAAATGATATATAAAATTACTTGCCTACGAATATTTAGTATTTCAAACTCCAGAGTTTAAACTGCAATAATTAGTTTCAATCACCCCTGTTAGATGTAACCAGGTATTATTACAAATCAAAAAGAAGAATAGGAGAAAGGACTCGGGATTTTATCTGCCATATAGGCATATTGTTTTGCCTTAAATAATTTTTTTTAAATGTATGTCTCTCTTTTACCCATTTTGGTATATACATAAAATATAATCATGAATTTAGCAGTATTCCTTACATTCAACTTTTCTCTAATGACACAATATGCTTGTATGGCAGATAAAATCCCGAATAAAACAACTATAATATAGTATTCAAGCCGGAGACAGACAGAAAGAGATAAAAGGAGAGCGAGAGAGCGAGAGATAAAGAGAGAGAGAGAGAGAGAGAGAGAGCGAGAGAGCGAGAGATAAAGAGAGAGAGAGAGAGGGAGAGAAAGAGAGAGGGAGAGAAAGAGAGATAGGACTCGGAGAAAAATATCTTACCGGTAGAAGTAGTGGCGTCATTTACTTCCATGGTCGTTGTCAGGATGGTAGTCGGCGCATCGACGGCGATCAGGGTGAATGCAGAGAGATGAGTAGTCTGACATTCAGACTCGACAGATGAGTGGTAGATGGTCGTAAGTCCATCCTGACTCCATGAGCTTGTGTCCTCGTCCCAATAGTAGCAGTCGTATACCTTATCAGATTGAAGACGTGTGGCTGTCATGTTGATGGATATAGGGCTGCTCAGACCAGTCACATTCAATTCAGAATCTAAAACAGTAAAAACAAAACATTTAATCATAACATATTCGTTTTGGAAGGGCTTTCACAGGATTGAATGACAATAGCTCCAGCGATATCTGCTCCGAATGACCAACCTCAACCCTCGACTTAACACTATACCATAACCTAAACCTAACCCTAACATAAAACCCTATATTAAATGCAAACCTAACTCTAACCCTACACCTTAGACAAAATAAGTCCCAGAGCAATTATCACAGGAAAAATGTAGTGTCACCCTTTACCACTGAGGTATCATAATTATCATATAGGCCTATAAGGGCTTTATAGGACGTCTTATATAAGCAAATTAAATCTGACAGCCCCTATGATAAAAGATCAGAGTCTTACATTCAAACTGATCTTTTGTAAGTCATATTCAAAAGAAATGTGCGTAGCATTTATTCGTCTTCTTCCGATGGAAGTGCTGCTTGAAGTTACTGAAGATGAATCCACAATTCATCTGTATTAACTTCATTTTTAAAAAGATCAGAACCGGGAATCGAAGTCGGGTCTCTGGATTTATACGCGCGCCAAAGTCAGATTGGGGAGTTTTGAATAATGACACACTGCGCCCCTTGTTTGATCTAAATTTAATACATCTTAAGTTAAGTGATTTTATGATTAAACCAGAATTAATATAGATCTAAATGGATCTCAGAAAATAATTACAAACTGCATTTGCAACTTTTGTTTTTCGATTCATATTATTGAAAGAAATAATCATAATATAAATGATAACAAGAGAAATGTGCTTGTATCTTTCATAACAATGACTCCCTACTGACTCCTGAGGAACACCGCTTATCTCATTCCTTTACACACATCATGTGCAACATCCCCCTCCCTAATAAATTGACCAACTTACTGTCACTAGGGTCAAGAAGATCGATCTCAAGAATAGAGGATGCTCGGTTGTTCTTATCATCGTCCGTGGTGGAGTAATGATCAACGCTGTCGTTGAATTGAGTGAACCTGATTTGAACCCCAGAACAAGTACCTGAACCACAGGACCAGCTTGCACCGTACCTAGAGCGAGAGAGAGAGAGAGATAAGCAAGACGTTCGCGTTATCATTTTGTTGACCTTTTCGAAATCTGGAAATATGGAGTCACAGAGAAAGAAATACCACTGAAAATTTGTCCCTATAGACTTCCAATATTATATCAGCTAAACGCTTTTAAAATAAATGTCATGTTGCCTTTATACTACTATTTGTATTTGAATGAACACAGGGCCCCCTTGTAAAACAATTCATGAATCCTGATGGCGCTACCCTGTTAAAAGAAGATTAAGTAAATAAATAATTAAATATATAAATCTTAAATAACAACCCACAAAAACAAGGGAGAGGGAGAGAGAGAGAGAGAGAGAGAGGGGGGGGGGGATTAGATAGAAAGATGGAGAGACAGGAGCAAAATGGCAATAATAAGCTGAAGAGAGAAGGGAGGTCTGGATAACTTTAAGCACTCACAATGATTCGATCTCGCTCCCGAAGTTGACATCGAAAGCGGTACTTTCCGATGAAGTACTAAGCGTATCACTAGGGAGGACATAGAAGGCTCGGGTTGTCAAGGAATCGGTTCTAGTCTCGGTAGGATCTCCTCCTAACGCGATCTGACTCAGCTGTCCTTGGATCAGTGTTCTCCTTAAGCTCCTGAAAGTAGAAAGAACGAGAATGGGTCCACATTATTTTTTCAGCTTGAATATTTAAAAATTATTGTTAATGCTTCTTCGTCGACTCTCGTTTACTATGCATCAATAAAATCAGATTAAAGAGCTGTATCAAATTAAGAATAAAGCACGTGATATTACTAACTATCTATTAATTTGGCAATTTTCTTTCAAGTATGCATTAAACTTAAGTAAAGAAACGAGACTTTCTTGTGTAGGCCTACTTCATCTCAAACATATAGCCTTTTTCGATCTATAGCACAATGATATAAACAAAAATAATTTAAGGTATCGGGAAGCATACGTTTACAGCAGTATTCTTGAAAAGCTAAAAATAAAATGTCACACTACCCCCCAAAAAAAAATTCTTTTTTTCCAGAAATGAGAAGATCTCTTTCGAGTTGTCAGAAGTTAAATACCGTTTTTCAGAAATAGAAGCTCTCATTTTAAGCGTCATAATGTTTTTTTTTTTTCAAATAAGACGTTATCCCTTTTCGTGTATTTTAGAAACTACTGACAAGCTAAACAAGACCTTTCTAAAAGAAGGTCAGATTTTTTTTTTTACGCTGGAGGACGCTTGTATTATAATTATGAGTTGGGGTGAAAGAGCATCACGGTTGCTGGAACGCATCTTATAATATTGTAAATATAATAAATTTGATGGCAAGGAAGCAGCGTACCCCTGTCCTCTTGAGTCCCAATAATAAAATTTTCACTACATCTAACATGAAATGTTGCTCTCATAGTTGTGACTTATTTAACATAAAGGAATTTATCTTACATATGGAATCATCTTTGTAATTTCTATTAGACAGTTACAACTTTAACAAGAAACATTTTTTCGTATTATTTTACAGTAAGTTGTTATTTTTTTTGGAAATCAAATAATTTATTGTTTAGTTAATCTCTTTGAAATGTTATATCTTTGTGTGACGATTACAATTGCTTTGTAAACTGAATGTAATTCAGCCTTCGGGCTGCTATTTTCAGTATTTGTCAGAATAAACCATTCAATAAATAAATTTATCATATATTAACTCACGATATCTTTGCAAGCATGTCTGAGTTGTACTGAGGGTCCAGCTCACGTGCGACCTCGCCTGCCTTCGCCAGTACGATCTCGGCGCTGGACTCTGGGAGTTCGGTGTCACTGAATACGGCTACCAGATCGACGAAGATGTCAAGGAGACGGTCTAAAATGAAATGAAATCATGGAATAGGCTAGAAGTATATCATTTTTGTAATAAATAGTGCTATATAAGGTGTTAAAACAAAGTGAGATAGCAACATATTGCTATAGTGCTCCAGGACTGTGTTTCACAAAGTCGTTTGTAAATTACGAATGACTCCTCAAAATTTATTGTCCGAATCGGATATTCTTTTTGCCCTTTTCCCGTGGGCTTGGCAGCCGCTGAGCAGCGCCAGATGGACGTTGCTCTATCCCCCTCTTGTTGAACGCCAAACAGGGAAGCAACAACTACCATTTTTAACGTCTTTGGTATGACGCGGCTGGGGATCGAACCCACAACCTCCGGATTATGAGGCGGACGCTCTATCCACTGAGCCAACACAACACTCCCAGAGTCCAACACATTGACTTTACGAACGATTGGTGATCAGCTCTTGCACTAAATAATAGAGCATGACAAGAATAGATTTAGATTCATTTATTCAATATCACAAGGACATCGAAATTTGCCATCCACTGGCGGGCGCCCAACAACATGATTTAGTCGTTCGTAACTTTAAGAACTAATTGGTGAAACACCCCCTGGTGCTCTAATAAACATTGTGTTTTTCAATTTTAACTCCTAATATAGGGCTGTTTATTTGATTTTAATTCTTTATCGATATTCTCTATAAAAAAACACCGCTTTCCTTTAAAAAATTGCAATTTTCTTATCTACTTATATTTGGTTTACATTCGTTTCTTAAAGTGTGGCCTAGAGTTATTCATAATTTACACTGTTCGTGATCTAAGGGGCTTCACAGGCGTATGCAAACTTAAAAAAAAAAAAAAAAAAAAAAAAAAAAAAAAAAAAAAAAAAAAAAAAAAAAAAAAAAAAAAAAAAAAAAAAAAAAAAAAAAAAAAAAAAAACCCAAAACACACCTCATTGAACATAGATATATATATACAGATAAAAATATTGGCGGCGGTGCTTCCACAACCCCCTGTTTTCAAATTCTGGATCCATTGATTCAATACTTTCCCTTTGATTTGTAAAATCTATATGATATAAGCAAGAATTTGGGAATGGGATGTTTTGTGGTACTACACTGATATAGTGCACTCTTATACGTATATATCATGCAAAGAGTCCACTCTTGAAGAAGGAATACTTGAATCCCACCGCTGCCACCATGTTGAAAGATGTGTTTAGGCATACGAATAGTTGACATCAAAATAAACAAAGTTTAGGGTGAAGCTAGTTCATAAAGTGGCCATATTCAAAAGTACTATTATTCAAGTATTGCTCCACTCAGAGTGGACTCCTTACATATTATATACATGTATATACGTATAAGTGTGCACTTTAGGTCTATATTGGTGTTGTTCTCATAGTACCCCAACAGGATTTTTTTTAAAAACTTCTATTACTTCCACCTTTTTCAACATAACACGTTCCTTGAGCTTGCATTTCCACGCAAAGAAGTACAATTATAACAGGCTATAAATCTAACATCCATTTCCAATTACCGGGTTTATGTTACTATACAGCTTGGGCAAAATTATTAGACCACTCACCAAGCTCTTTTTATTAAAGGGCTGCAGTTTTTTGAAACTTTGGAATGAAATTAAAGACATGATGTAGGAACAGAAGCCGGTCAACACGAGAGAACTCTTTGAATTCTTGAAGCAAGAATTTGCTGCAATGATTAACCCAAACCCAAATGACAAGAGAGCAGAAACCTTTATGAAAAAGAGCTTGGTCTAATAATTTTCCCCCGAGCTGTACTACTGGCCAATATCACATACCCATATCGGCTAGTGTAAGATCGGCAACAACAACGTTATCAGACTGGTCGAGCAGGGTCTGTGCCGTGGCCGTGTCGAGTACCGTTGAGGAGATCGCACTTTCAAGAAGTTCTAGCTGCTCCACGGCAGTGGTCGATGTCTCGGTGACTGCTCTCCGCTTTCTGCTCCCACTCACACCAACAGACGTGATGGTGTTGAAGTTTACCAGAGCATCTAAGAAATTGCCTGCGGAAAAAAAGATAAAATGTGAAGTGAAATTGTATATTTTTGCGTAAAAATATCCTTGAAACGATTAGAACAAAGAAAGAGATGAATAAAAATAGGTATTGCGTAAAACATTGGTGATAAATTCAATCATTCATTTCATTTTGCAAACATAATGCCATTCGTATTAGGACGACCATCTAGTTATTTCTGCATTATATCATTCTAAATTACTTGAATTTAAAAAGTAGATCATTCGATGGTCTTGTAAACGGTAATGAATGAATTTGGATATGCTCATCAACGCAATACAATGATTATTCTATTTAACGAAACGGATGATCACTCAATAGCAAAATCAAAATATAATTTCATTCTGGAATAAGTCACAGGCATTAAGAAGGAAGACGCAACACAAAATTCAAGTTTAAATCTTTTATTTTCAGTTATTGTATTCTTAAAATGCTAAATGCATATGATATAATTACATGAACGTACCTGATAGTTTTTGCGGATCAACTAGATTTGTAATGCTCTCATCAAACTGTTCTTGACTGAACGATTCAATTTGAGTTACATCCACAGTCAAACTATAAGACGAACAGCTCCCAAAGTCATTGCACACCTTTTGATAGGAGAAAAAAGAATCGTTGGTAGGAATTATTTGCAAAGCATCAAAGTTATTGGTTAAGATCTGATCCATGCCTTCACTAATATCATGAGTTAGTCCAAAGTTTTGATTCTCAGAAAATGAAATACCATTCGTATCCGAAAGAGAAATAGTGTGCACTAATTAAAAAGAAAAGTAAAAATAAAAATGAATCAACCCGCATACTGTTACGCCACTATTCCATTCAGTGAAACGAAACTTACTTCATTTTAGGATTAACGAACTCTATTTAATTTGGGGAGAATCGAACCTGCTGACTCGGGTCTTTTCGGACTACCTTCGGACTATTGCGACACAATTAACAAGCGTATATTTTCTGATAGACGAACATTCAGGAAGAGAAAATTTGTGTATTCGCAATAACGAACCATATTTTATTTTTCGACTTATACGAAAGATCGGACAACGAGTAGTCCCTTAAATATCAATAATTCATTGCACCTGTTTCTATTTGTAGAAAGCGAAATTTGGAGATTAAAATTATTTTTGAATCTTGTTCAAATAATAAATTCCTTAACGGTGTGGAATCTAAACGATTACGCGACATTATCTCCCACGACAATTGCTCCGGGATTTATTCAATCTGGGATTTAGGTTTATGGTTATGGTTGCAATGAGGTTTTATTCTAGGTTTAGGGTTAGGTTTAGAGTAGGATATATTGTTCAGTCTAGAGTTTAAGTTGGTCATTCGATTAGCGTATGGAATTGTTATCGAAGCAATATAACCGAAGCAATTGCCATGGAATGTCCTAAAAACGGATTTTAAATGACCTGGATGTGTTCATATCTACTGTAGATTAAGGAATTGCTTTGTTTTACCATGAAAGAACATAAATCGCTCTAGAAGAGTGGCCAGGGGACCTAATGTTGTAAAGTCTTATATGCCTTATAATGACTTGAGAAATGAGGACATTCCTTAGTTAGGCAGGTGTGGGGGGGGGGGGGGGGGGGGGGGGGGGGCTGAGGCCCGTTTGGCTACTCCCCTTTGACTCGCGCCTCCTATAGATGTTAGGAGCCTGATATTGTTGATTTGGGTTTTCACGACGCTATCATTCACGGTATTAATATTTACACTATTTATGATATTTACTCTAATATACCGGATTCGCGACCGTACGTTTGTTTTACCAAGGCCGAATGCCGCTTTGAAATAGAAATGCGAGAAAAATAGAGTTCATTAATAGTCCAGAAACGATGTACGATGAATGATTATATCGTTTCCGGATCACTACACCCCAGAGTAAAATTGTCCTGGATGTAGTTTTCCGGGGTTACCTGTCCTAGAAATCAAATAATGCCTCTTCGTTGGTAATCAAATAGAATACACACCCCGCCCAAAATAAAATAGTACTGGAAAAATATTCCGATGGTAAGCCTCTCTGCTCACCTTTATAACGAATGTATTCTGGTCGTTGCTGTAGGCAGGTAAACCCAAGATTTGAATGCTAGCTTCAGCCAGGGCGACCGTCAGTGCGTTGTAACGAGTGACAGACGATTCGACCTTCTCACGGAATATTTGATAAGACAAGGGATATGCCTCTTCATCTGTCACGCAGTTCTGGGTCAAAAGTGTAATCTAAGAAATAAAGGAGGAAGAAAGAAAAGTAAATAGCGAGTTCATATCAGGCCTTTTTTCTTCTTCCAAATTGTAACTGAACATTTTTCTTTTTGATCATTCATTCATTTTTTTTAAGGTGAGCCCTCCTGAGTCACTCACAAAGGGCAAAATGTTTGAAATGGACTATAAAAATACATGGATTGATTTCACCCAAACTTGGTAGAACACAATTTTGACATAGGTTTTTAAAACAGCCTGTAATAAGTCAGTCATGTAAGTCATCCGTGTTTGCACAGATACGAATTTGGTATCACCGGAAAGATTTCGAGTTACTCATTCACATGGACAAAAAAAATTAAGGTCATCAACTATATCATAAATTTTTAAGACGAGACTTTCGAATTTGGGATTACTTTTTCTGGGACAATAATAGAAGGAAAAAAAAAAGAAGTTTTTTTTTTACCTCGTCCAGTTCTTGATAGCTAGTAGATCCATCGACAAGACCGAAGGTACAGGATGACACACCACCATACGTACTAGTAGTCAACTTACTCGTAGATACCTGATCTTCAGCGTCAGTTACAATTACGGAGAAAGAATAGGCAACGCCTTCTTCCAGAGTACCTAACGTGCGAAAAACGGATTAAACGGTTAAAACGTTTTTGATACCCAGAGCTCAGGAAAGTAATTGAGAGGATGAAGGGGGCTGGGGAACGTGAAAGGAAGGCACACCTGTCTTAAAGGATGTGTCCATGTTGAAATTAAAATGTTTTACAAAGTAAAGTAAAATTTAACATGCACAACACAGGAAATTTCATCAAAATCAGATGAAAAATAACACAATTATGCAATTTTTGAGGTATTGATTTTTTTTGTGCAAAACAGTTCTTGGCATTGTCTCATTTTTTATTCGAATATTTACATTAGTGAAATAATGATGTCACAGTCCCACTACTTCTTGTGTATTGTATTATATGATATAAGTTATCTTGTTTTTTCATACATTGCGCATGAAGAAAATCTATCCCTCATACTGAAATAAGTAAAAGCACTTGTGACCTTGAACATTCCACAAGGTTTAATCTCTGTTTTTATGCCCTTGTGTTTTTATGCCCTTGGGGCAGAAAATCTGAATAATTTGTATTTCATACAATAAAATACAAAAATTAGTGGGACTCTGACATCATCAGTTCGCTCATTTGAATATGCATGAGGTTATGCTAAGCACTCGGTGTTGTGCTTTTTAGATTTTACTTTATTTGTCTAAACATACAAACTCCAGCCTGGAGGAATCCTTTAAAGTGAGAGAGCAAACTACTGGCGGCCAGTGGCGTAATAAGAATTTTTGAAAGGGGGGGGGGCAGAACCGAAATTATGATAAAATGGTGACTGTAAGTTAAATAAATTACGACCACTTTATATGGAACCCTCTAAAAACAAAACAGAAAATTTGAAGCAATGCGCCTGAATTTCATTTCATAAGAAACCAAAATAATAAATATTGAATATTACCAAAACTAGAACTCGGCTTTAATGACATACAGAAAAAATACAATGAATTCAATCAAAATTGTATTTCAATATTTCAATCTTTGGTGATCCGTGTAAATTCATTACTCTTATTTTCCTAGTGGATACTTACCGACTGGGATAGTTACAAAAGCGTACGTAGTGAATGGTGATGTAGTCCCTTGTATCAGGAACGACAGAGTGTTTAGTTGGGAAAAGTCAACGTATCCATTTCCTGGGATTGATAAAACATTGTAAAGGTTAAAATTGACATTGATACACCTAAGAGGATATGGAGATCGTGCCTTTTCATCCATTGCCCCACGCCTTTGGAACTCCCTCCCTTCTTCGCTTCGAGAAATTGACAGCATCGAACACTTCAAATCGTGCCTCAAAACTCACTTATTTCGACAGATGTGTAGTAATTTAAACTTAATTTGGATGAGCCTGCGCCTTTGAATGTTCTCAACAGAAATATGGCGCAATATAAATGCTGTGGATCATCATCATCATACAAATCCATTGTTATCTACGTGTGCATTTTAAGGATAAAAGACTCATCAATTTTGTACAAGTTAGATTTATGTGAATCAGGTTATATGACTATTTAGGCATAGATTTGATAAAGAAATACAATGTATGGCGCTGATTAGGGAAGAGCGCGCCCTTTTTGGTTGACAAACTTTTAACTGGTGGTTCATTGTTATAAGGGGGGGGGCAGCCCCAAAGTTTATAAATAAATCTTCTTAATTTGGGAGTTCAATAACTGACGCTCGCAAATTTGCGCTCGTTTGATTTACAAAATGTGCTGTTCCAAATTCGTATCTCATGTATACTTCAAGAAATATTTCATGTATACTCCATTTCGGCAGATTATCTTCTATAAATATGTATTTGTAGAAAATCATGTATATCTATGATATGTTCTGGAATCACATTTACGTTCTATATCTCTGAATTTCTTTCTGCTGGAAGTGAAAAAATAAGAAATTAATTCAAATTTAAATTTGAATTACAAAAAAATAAAGTTTAGAAAATATACTTTGAACCCTTACCAAGTTCAGTATCGACGGAATCCCATTCAATGGTGATATCTGAAGTGTGGGTGATGAAGACTTGGAGTGTATGAGAGCTGCTACTTGCAATCTTGTCTGGTAGTGCACTTCCAAGAGTTATCTACAGAGGTAAAGAATGAGCAGGGAAACGGTTTAAACTACAGACATTAGTTCACTTGATAGCCTTTCAATATATTATTTTTTATTTATATCTATTTCGATGTTTTTATTAATGTATTGGTTTCAATAAAAGGAATATACACAAATTCTGAAGATTGTGACAAATCAAACGACGGTATCTGCGTGGCGTGTTTGGTGTTTAAAACATGGCATGAGTTTCTTTATCAACATATAGCATCAATTCTCCTGGCACTCCAAGCCCCATAAACTCATGGACGGATGGCCACCCCTGCCAAAGAGCGTAACACTTAAAATCACCAACACAAATTTCACACCAACTATCTTAATGACGTTCTCTTAGCACCCCAATGTCACATAATTATTTATAATGTCATTACCATTGTCAGCAGTAGCAAGGATGTTAATACTAAAAACATGAACAATCAACACCCATTCTCTTAGCACCCAAATCTCACACAATCATTATACCATTACCGTTGGGGGATTGCCAGCCGTGGCGTGGATGGTAACACTGGTAGAGGCTTCACGTGACACCTTGGTCATCGTAAGAGTGAACAGATAGGTGGAGTCCGAATAGAGATTGTTGGCATCCAGTGTTAAGGTGCTTGCTTTGGAGTCTGCCTCAACGGGAAACACTTCACGTGTTGCACTCGAAACACATGGGTCGTAGCTGCTCGTTTCGGCGTTCCACTGTCAGCACGCAGATATAAAGAAAGACAAAACAACCATTTTAGGGTTTATTAATTAAAAGATATAACAAGGTGGCAAACTTCGCAGTGACGACTCCAGAGACTCGGACACGTCTCCAAAACTCCGAGATGTCTCCGAGATGGGAAAAAATAGATGAACATGTTTAATTTTAAGCGAATCATGAGACGTCGTGGAGACTCATGAAATGTCGCGCAGACTCAGGAGACGCATGTGTGACTAGTCTCTAACCCGTCTTAAACTGGTCCTAAACCCACCTCATGTTAGATACCACCATTAGAAAAAATTACTTTGCTTCACGAATTGTATTGAAGCTGGAATTGGGGCAACCAATAAGGCTCATTTACTAAATAAGGTTTGTTGAACGAAGAACGGAGGCTGTCAACTGACAGGCCAACTGGCCTACTGGCATCCGGGTGAGAAGGGTGAGAAGTGAGGAGAACGAAAAGTTTTAAGGTACATTGTATTACTTCAGCCATTCAGCCTTATTTCTTTTATACAATAATTGTTAAGACACTACTTTGCATTCTTTATGTCGAATAGATTTGTTAATAAGGAGAATCAGTGTTTATGTTAATATCATCAATATCAATCTCATATTTATAAAAAAGAAATATATAAAAGAAATAAATATATAAAAATTAGCAAAGAAAATCGGGATCCGAACCAAAGACGTCCTGGTTACTAGTCAGGCGCTCTACCAACTGAGCTATATTAAACCCACGATGGGTCCGTCCCGGAAACCCGTTAACTCTTCAATGCTCGGGGAAAAAATAGAAAGATTACCGCTTGGCAAGTCCAGAGATAAGACATTGCTTCATTTTCATTGTCGGGATCGTGGGAAGATGACCCGTCAAGCATAAATGATCCACTGTCGACGCCGATTGTCCTTTCGCTTCCGCCATCGATCAGAGCAACGAGGTCGGTATACACTGTAGTGATGACCACGCTCTGTGTCGTCACCGTATCGGGGTCACTGGCCCGGTTGACCTCAAGGGTAAAGGTCACTTCGGTGTTGCCTTAAAATAGATTTGAGAAAACGAAGCTTTAACAATCAACTAAAAATCAACGTTTAACGCTTGGTCTTGGCTTAGTTTAAATCAACTACTGGATGTGATATGTATTTGAAATGATTAAAAGTCTGATTTTCCGTCATATTATTGACGTGCTAATATTTTACGAGGTATTTATAGAGACGTTTTCTTGTGACACATATATTTTGACTTAGCCGATTGATAACTAGGCGACGATAACTTTCCTATTCGTAGGCGTGACGATCGGCAGGTCTGAATTTCATATATCGTAGTTTTGCCAATGAATTCACGATTTTTAAGTTTGGTTTTTTTATCTTGTGTAAGTTAGCATAATGACGAAATGCTCAGCAGTTGCTGCACTTCTTTATCATGTCTAGTTTAGGAACACGGAACTGATAATTACGATCTTATACAAAAAGGGTAGAGTCTGAGTCATATTCTAATTCCTCTAAGAATCATAAACATAAATTACGACCTTTCAAATGTTAACAGATATAATGATATAATCAAACGAATCCTGTGGCAAAACAGGTAATGTATTCTGAAGAGACCTGACAACTAATTAATGAATTAACCAATTAAACGACCAATAACAATATAAAGCCAAATACCTGGTAGACTTCCCGGTGCCACATAGAGAAGAGGTTTATTGATGGTTTGAAGGTTTAAAGCAATGGTATCATCATCTACCGACCATGAATACTCCATCTGCTCTGCTCCACCGCATGCCTCATAGAACTTCACACTGGCACGTAGATAGAATCTGAGGGCACAATTGTCTAGAGTTTAGTCATTGCATTCAAGTACAATCGTACGCAGATTACAACATACTATAAGGTCAGAACTTAAGAAAACTGAAATATATCACGGGTTTCAGAACAATTCGTAAGATCTGTTTCGTGCATGATTGCAGCTAGGAAAGAGAAAATTGATTGCCTTGAAAGTCATATTTATTTCTTGCAATTTGATACAACTCGGGATTTCACATGGTGGACCTAAACGAATAAATTACCACAAGACGGAGGATAACACCATAATTCTGAATGTCCGATGGGTTGAATATACATTTCCATTTCTGTGAATTTTCTTTAGAATTTAATCTGGTGTTTACAAGATGGATGGAACAGACCCATTTTCTCTGTTTTTTTTTTTTCCTACACATTATTTTACCATTGTATTGACATCTGGAACAGTTTCAACGAACACTCCGTGTTTATTTCACCCACGAGGGATGTGTTTCATCACAAAGTCGTACATAAAGTTACAAATGACTTTACAAACGTCTGGAACATGTTCTTGGGTGCTATACCAATCACAATCTCAATCATTTAGCACAAAAGGTTATCACAGGTCGTTCGTAAAGTGAGGTGCCAGACTGATTGTGAAATGTAAGGTAAAGATTTACAACGAGTTGCAACTTTTCTGATTCGTTAAGACTTTTATGCAAGAGGTCTATTCAACAAGGATCCTGATTGGTTAATATCAATTGTAAATCTTTATATTACAGGGCATTGGTGAAACACTTCCCCTGTGACTTACGATTGAGAGACGAGGGCATTATCGGGATCGACTCGCTCTGGATAGATAACGACATCTGGTTTGTTGAGGGCTGAGCGAGTCACATCTAACGTCTTAGAGTCAGTTCCTCCAAGGAAGTTCTCAGCTGTGACACTGAACGTATAGGCTGTGTCCGCGTCCAGGTAGGCTCCATTAAGGGTTACGAAGGGAGAGTCAGCAGCAGCTACATGGTGTACAGGTAGATATTAAAGATATTATTGGATGGGTCAAAGATTAAAGTTTCGAAAGTATGTATGATCTATACTGTTGTACGTTCATAGAATAGGAAGGTTGTTTATTCGAACTTGAATACATTGGTTTCTACAACATTTCCAGATATATCTTTGTGTCACATGCAAAACTGTAAAATTCACACTAAACAATATTTTGTTGTATACAGACAAAATAAGCAAAAGCAGTCAGTAGGCGTGATTCAAGAGAAAACTTAATCCAAACTAAACTATGACGAGATTTGGTTATGAACATGAAATCAGGGCTTACTAACTCATTGACAAGCTAGCTAATTAACATTCTTATCAATTGAACCTTCTGAAGTTGACTAATTGACTTATTAGTCGATTAGACTAGTCGTCTTAGTTAAATTATTGGTCAACTAATCAGTAAACTTATTGTTTGACTAGTGTAGTTGACTAATTGACCTATCTTCTTTTAAAATATAGTAGACATGATAGATTGCTAACCAGTCAGATCATCCGTCAAACCCGTTGGGATGGAACCATCACTACTAGTCACGGACCACTGATAAGTGAAATCACGACCAGCGTTTCCAAAGGATTGTAGAGCACTTAGTCGCACATCACCACAGCTGCTGATAGCTTCTGTACCAGTCAGAACCGCATAGACGGTAACCGCTTCGTCCGGGGAAGACGCGGTCAGTGTTCCGCTGGTGTATCGAGCGTATGACTCACTACGCTTCTTCAGAACGTCACTCCGCAATACCAGTTCATTATCTATGAAAATAACCATTATAATAACGCTTTTTAGGGTATACATTTATAACGCAATTTTAACTCTTGTACTTAAAACCGTAATGTAATCGTATTATATTATAGTATTCTCCCGCTCAATTCATCATTTCATCATTCAATTTCTCATTCAGAGCAATCAATTTAGCACACGTTCCGATCGCGCTACAAAGGTGTCATACAAATTCATTTTCGCTCATTCACATTTGTATGAACCAACCGGCACAGAAACGGCAGGTGAATTTGCGTGAATTTGACTGCACATAAATGAATTTAGTGAGGAAATTATGAAATTGAAAAGAAGAAGAACGTTTCGTACCTGGTTCGATAAGAGTATCACTGTTTAAACCAGAAGGTAGTATATAGAGAGTCCTCAGGAAAGGGAATGCATAGCACTGGGCAAAATCCCCAAGACTTGTTGTATTCATGAAGATGGCATCGCATGATGTTACAGCTTCTTCGTTGATAGCGACGTCGAACTCGAGCTCCAGAAGATGTCCTGATCGAAAAAAAAAACCAAAACCAAATAACAAATTAGCATTTGACTTTTCAAAGCATTATTTTAAGAGTTTCAAGTTTCAAATAAATTACATTATATTTTGTTTTTCTTTTTATATGTTTTAACCAATGGTTTTACAAAAACCTAGCTTTGTGAATTTTGACCAAAGAGAGGTTTGATCTATAAGTAGTATCTCATTTAACGTTTCTGTGACTCGGACTTTCAGAGATGTCTCCGATAATTATTTTTCCGTCGCGGAGACGTTTCTGAGATGTCTCTGAGACGTCTCTGGCGCCGCGAGGGAAAAAAGCATAGATTTTAAGCATGTTTGATTTTCCCGCGACTCATGATACGTCACGGAGACTCGTGAAACGTCGCGGAGAAGTCTCTGAGACGTATCCACGACTGTCTGAAAATCGTCTCAAACCCGTCCTAAATTATTCGTCTCAAGACAAGTGAGATACCACCATATATAGGTTAGGTTATATTATTATTGATATTAAGTGTGTTATGATAAGTTTGTATTAATTAAGTACATGTATATTCATATTTGTTTTGTAGCTTAATGACTAAATGTTTTGATGTCATATATATGTATGTAATATAGCGCTTTGAAACGTTATGTGTAAAGCGCTTTATAAATTTTAATATTATTATTATTATTATATATCATCAAGAAACACGTTGTGCATGCAAGGTTGTTTATTATTAGTTGACGCCTTCTTGGGACTTAATAGACCACGTGGTCATTACCAGTTGGTGAGAATTTCAGATCCTGCGCGACCGGTGCGGGAGCGTAAAAGGTGATCGTGAAGCCGGCATCATCGGGGGTGACTAGGTAATCGATTCCGTTGAAGGATGGGTAGATGACAACCTGAGCCGAGGTAGTCAACATCGGACCATCAAACACTAAGAGTTCGTCATTGTTTCCTCCAAAACTTCCGTCAATTATCATGGTTTGGGTTTCTGTTGGAGTGATGTCAGATGAAGGTGTGTTGTAAATTAAGAGAGAGAATCGATCAATTAAATAAATATTATTTCGAAACTACAATTGGAGAAATATCATAAAAAATAATATCCATGTTCCATTCTATCGGTCTTACATCAGTATATTGAATAGTAATTCAGTAATATAGAATATCATATCATTTTGACAGACACATTGACAGCATTTGCATATATTCCGGTAAATAATTAAAAACCTTCGGATAGTTTTACTTCAAATCTGCTCCTTTTTCAAATGGAAACATCATGTATGTTTTGAAAAGAACTTCAATTGATATTCTCATATTTTCAATACTTTTCACATGCCAAAACCGATTAATTGTTGTCATTACTCGATCGAGTCTCACTGAACTATCACACACGCATGTCAAACCCTTTTGTTTTGCACAAATAAAAAATGTTGATACAATGTAGGAATTTTCAAACACGTGATAGAAACTAACCTGTGATGATGACAGCTCTGGGGGTGGTGACGGTCTTGTATGCAGTAAATGCTCCATTTGATGACGTCATATTCACTGAGATTGTACTCACACTATCATCTATATCAAACTCGGTTGCTGAGATACTACTTACTGTAATCTCTGTAAAATAAAATCATATTTAAGAATTGATCAATATAAAATATTTATTTATTATCAACATATGTTTAGATACTTGATCTTTCAAAATGAATAGTTTGAAACAAATTAAATAGCGTATTTGGTGTGTAAAAGTGGACGAATTCACTTTGAAGCCTCAAAACATACCTGAACATAACTTGTTGTATATGCCCACAAAATGAATTACTAGTAGTATAGAGATAAATTCATCTGATTCGATATATGTTATATGTTGTTAAAAACTGAAGAAAAAGTAATAACATTTCATATTATTGAGCTTCATAATACATACACTCCTCAGCTATGCTTTTAATGACCTGCAAATGTCTTCATATTCGTGTAACTACTATATATGTTCTATGCGTATGCCAACTGGTAGAATATATGGTTGGACAGTCTAACTTCCGGATTGTATGTCATCTATTATGCATTTATTTCTAAAATGTGTACTTTTAAGTATTGTTAATATTGTGAACGAAACTATTTTAGTTATTTTTACCTCCATATACATATAGAGTGACGAATTCCTCAGATCGTTCTGTAGACTCCGTAGAAAGGTATACAGAATACGTTCCTGAAAAGAAAACAATTATCATGAACATATATCATCATATATTTATTTAAAATTAATTTATCATGGTACGTATTTTGTGATGAGCAATCAGGTTTAATTTTCATATAAGTTTACAATTTCATTCCTAGTAAATAATTGTCAAAGCATTTTATTATTCTTTACCATAAAACGCGAAATGGAACGAGCCTTGATGTAATGACTTTATAACATTTTGTTATAGCTTTATATATTGCCAAATATTTTGCAACATCAAAAGAAAAAATAAAACAAAGAGGAAGGAATGAAACCTCACTATACATTTGATTTGAAGCCTGTATATTTTGTTTATATAAAATAATCCGTAGGCCCAACATGATGTAGCAGAATGTCCTTATGATAAAAGGAATCGTATCAAATTAATCAAATAAAATGTCATTTTATTTAAAAACTCTATTAACTTTTAAGTAGCAAAAAGGTAACATTTGATAATGAACATGTTTGTCATGTACCTGCAGGTAGATTAGCTGTGCAGTTAAACTCATCTCCCACTTCATTAGTGATGTCAACCACGCTAATCTCTTCATCACTGCTGCTATCCACGAACTTACACTGTTTGTAGTCGCATCTTGGAATCCAGCTCCACGAAGTT
>CALNVZ010003425.1:1708746-1710829 GCA_940671915.1 Paracentrotus lividus
CTGGCTTGGAATGAAGCGTGATTATAGAAAACGAGTTGAAAAAAGGTGAAACCTGGAAGTTTAATGCATCCGATTCTGCATGTTCTGTATGCACTCTATGTCCATCGTCATAATCACGGTGTAGCTGCAGGGCAACCCCTCTATCAAATAGCTCTCTAAATAAATCTACATGCATATCATGAGATATAATGAAAAACAAATGTTAATAATAGATTTCCCCTTCACTTTTGCCTACATAAAATTGTTCACCGCTATACCCGATGAGCACAATTTCTAAATTAGGTAATAATGATCATAATAACAATGGGGTACATTTATAGGTGTACTAAAAACAAAAAAGGACGAATCCTTTAAATCTATAATTAATTATCCAGAAAAAAAACTCTTTTATCATAATTTATCAATCAGAGTGTTTTCCATCATTGACTGTAACGGTGTATCGCGGCACTCCTCTGAGGACTGTGCTTCTGGGGTATGTGGTGGTACCCGCTGACTATGACTGCTTTAATGAATGCAATGGTGAAGCAGTCACAAACGACTGTGGCTATTGTGTTGTTGGTAACACTGGTCGAGCCTCAACCTTCGGCATCACAGTGTGTGGAACCTGCCTTGGAGAACCCCTCGATATTGATTGTAATGGTGACTGCAATGGTACTGCTTATCGTGATGCCTGCCAAGTTAATGCGTCGGTGAGTAAATTTCGTTGCTGACACGCCCCCTCCATTTGCTAAGGGTGGTGTCTCACTTCGCGGAGATGTCTCCACGAGGAATCGATTCCGCGACGGATAAAAAGTATTAGAGACGTCTACGATACTGTCTCAGAGCAATTTCAAGAACAGTCTGAAATTAGTTTCCGCGATTCAATGAAACGTCGCGGAGACGTCTCAGAGGCGTTCAGGAGACGTCTCCTCGACAAGTTTCAAAACCGTCCTCCAAGTAGTTTCAAAAACCGTTTCAAAAGTAGTCGCCAAATCCGTCTCAAAGTAGTTTTCAAAAGTAGTATCCGCGAAAAGTGTGATACACCCTAGAGCATTGTATAACAGAACAATTAAAGCCTTATCTTGGAGTCCTTTTATTTCCGATATCATTCCATCAATATTATTTCTGGCTAATATCATCAAAATATTATCAAAATAACATTCACAAAGTAGTCGCGATTCGAACCTCGTACATTCTGATTGATAATCCGGCGATTTAATAAGCCATAACAATTTTCCCCTACATAAATGTTATATTGTCTTCTTTAAATTCCTAACCAGGTGGTAAGACAGGTGTAGCAGAGGATGCGAACGACTCTGAACTCGACTGTCGAGGAGTCTGTAACGGTCTTACATGTACGTCACAAATGACTGTGATGAATGTGTTCTGCTAAAGAGTGACGGGACTGCCTTCTCAAACGCGTGACTGCAACGGAGACTGCAATGGATGTAAGTTTTCGATCAGCGAATTGTTGGTTTGTGAAATAATCTTTGTTATTTACAATATCGTTAGGACTCAGTTACCTTTCAAAAGTTTTAGAGAGTGATTGGGCGTTGAATGGCTGCATTCTTTTTATTGATTGAAATGGCAAAATCGTTTGATTCTCGGTTCGCTACAAAAAAGAATACATTGAAATCATGATTTTATAAAGAATCGCTAGTAATACACAATCTTCATAAATGACTCGATGATAATCCATTATACAGTTCGGTCGAGTGAAGGATGGGGGCTTATCTCGAAGAAGAAGAAGGTACAATAATAGGCCTACGAATGATCACGATGATGTTATTGGATTAATGATGATGAGGAGGATAAATGTGATGAAGGTGATGATGATGATAATGATGATGACGATAATGACGGTAAATCATCATATCGATGCCAACAAAGGATGCCACTTGATTATTTGTGTATTAAACGTCACAATAAATATTGTCTAAATGTTCTCTTGAAATATGATTTCGGGAGTGGAAATAAAACGAAACCCTTTCTTCTTTCATTAATTTCTTCCATTGCTGTTTTTTTGGTCATTTTACTAACTATGTTCATACAGTTGCTTATAACAAATGACTGGCGGTTATTGTGTTGGTGGTAACAGTGGAAA
>CALNVZ010003425.1:1715221-1751525 GCA_940671915.1 Paracentrotus lividus
TGCTACCATGTCCAGAAGTGCATCATCATCAAGTGCAAAGGCCATCTGGTGACAAAGATGATCACCGTCTCTGTATCCTCCAAGATAACTGAAAACTGAGCCAATGATGAAGCCTACATTCAAGTGTTCATAGTCTTCGAATTCACCTCGGTTTGTCCAATTGAAGCAATCACGTCCAGGCATCTCACAGGCGGGTTCCAGAGAAACATCCGAATCGTTACGGAACGAGTGCAGGTCACAGAACATGGGTGATACGACTCTTCCGAAGACTTTCATCCCCTTCAGAAGAACGTTATGGATTGTATATTCCTGCCTGATGACATTATTGAAGATGATATCCGTAAAGTGCGAGCAAGTTTGAAAAGAGTCGTAAAAATTAAAGTCGAATTCATCGCCAATTGCTTTAAGAAGGGCTATGACATCAAAATCGAATAGATCAAATGCCGAAAATCTAAGACACTGCTCGATGATTGTTTCTTTCGCAACATCTCTGTAATCATCATATCCTATAGCAGTACAAAATCTGTCATCGGTATGTGGAGACATTCTGCAAAGAAATTCAAGCGATGCCGTATCTGATTTGCGGGAAAGGGTTTCAGCAACAGAAAGCAGATGAATTAAGGCTTCTCTATCCTCCATATATCCATAATGATAGAAATCGATCTCACTGATATTGCCTCTCCAGTCATGAGCATTCAGCACCTCATCACAAAGAGCTTCATTACTGGTGAAACTAGAAAAGTTACCTGGTGCTAGACCAATGCTATCATGGAAGCTATGTGCAAAGTCAACACAACGGCTTCTGTTAGTGATGACACTGTAAATGCTTGTGGTGATTTGATTAACGAGTTCGTTGAACAGCTCAAACTCCCCTTCATCTCTCATCAGCAGAGCCCAGCTGGAAACGTTACATAACGGTTGAATGTCATCAAAGCCACCAAGAATGGCAAAGGCTCCAATCATTGGATGGGGTTCGTCTCTAAAGAACGGTTCACCTCCCATGTCGCCACTACCCTCCTCATCGTCACCGTCAAAGAGAGACAGACACTTATCAGGAATTGATCTAAGCTGCTCCGCAACAATCACCCTAAGAACCATATGAAACACATTCGGATATGATGGTCTATCAGGCTGGTTGTGGATTATAAGACCCGCCAGACTAGAGCATATGTCATATTTGTCAGGGAAGTCGGGAAAGTCGGGAAAAGGAAAGTCTAGTCCGGTATCAATGCCATCAATTATTGGATAAGACCAATTTTTGTTCATATCTGGAATGAGTCCAATGTTCCCTATGACATTCGCAGTGTCATTGTACCAAGGATTGGTCCAATTGAAATCCAAGTTTGGTATGGGTTGGAATGGGATGGTAATATTTGGAACGTTTACATCTGGGATGGTGATATTTGGAACGTTCACGTTTGGGATGGTGATATTTGGAACGTTCACATCTGGAAGTGACCCAAGATCAATAGAGGGAATGGAAAAACCTCGTCGCTTAGGTCGATTTAAAACTTCCTCCTTTTCCTCGTTGTCACCTTCGTATTCGCCATCGTCCATGTCGTCCTCGCCTTCTTCCCCGAACAACGATTCGATGATAGACCACGAATGTTCACAAATAGCGTATGCTTCAGCGTAGGATCCATTGCGAAGAGCCCCCAGGACTGGATCACAGATCTCCTGCATGATGCCACCTGTTACCCAATTAAGTCTTGGACCCATCTCAAGACACAGGGAACCAATTGCATGGACTAGATCTTCTGCTTGATACATCATTCCCACTGCAGATATGATGTCACTCACGTTGAGGTCTGGTAGGATGAATCCTGGGACGTTGAATGGTTCGATACCACTGAGGTTGTAGGATGGTTCCGTTGTCCATTCCACCTGCCATTCGGTCATCTCCTCCACTCCGGCTATCCCAGCTACCAGGCACGAGGCTATGACCACCACCAGAAGCGTCTTCATCATGATAAGAGGTGATCGGTAATGACTCTCTGTCACGGCGCCAAGAGGTAGAAACTGCTGCACAACGTGCAAGGTTCGACACCTGCAGTGAGAAAAGAAATACAAGACTTTTAGCAGTTTAGTTTACTCTTTAAACATTTTATCCAATATAAATCCATTAAAAAAGGTTCTTGAACTTGATTTCGAACTTCGGTATTTTATTGGCTTCCCTTTAATCAATCTTAGAGGTTCCAATAATTGGAAAATGTATTTATTCCACTTTACACGTATACCGTTTTTTTTTTTTTTTTTTTTTTTTTTTTTTTACAATGATGATGGTATGTTTTATGGACGCACTTAACTTGAATATAAGGCAAATGGAAAAGTGAAAACTGTCAGTTTAATGGCTATGGGCTTTAATTATCTTTCGCTTTTTTAAGGATGCATGCCTCTTTCATTCATACTGTTTCGTGATCAATATGATAACAGCATATTTTCACTTGAACTATTTAATTTTCAGTTTGCCCTGTGTTCAAGGGTTTGTTCATTTACGCATGGCATTACCATAGCATTTCAATATGATAAGAAAAGGACTAAAAACCTTTCCAATAGCATGAAAACCAAGAGTAACTTTATAGAAATCCGAAACACCAGAAGTCGACTTACAGAGCTTCATTTTTGAGGTTCGTACGAAAGTTTTTTTTTTTTTAATGACCATGATACACATGATAGACTCGTGTCAAATCGGTATCTCAGTTGCTTCGATTATTGTTTCCAATGAACATATAAATTGAAAATGATATTCAATCTTTCTTTCTTTATTCCACAATAGCAATGTCAAAGGCATTATCTTTAATGGAATACATACAACAAAAAAAATCTTTTCAAAAAGCCACAGGCTTATTCTGATCTATGGGTGGGATAATCATTTATTATTCTTTTTAAACTACCAATAAATCATTCATTCGTTTGGGATTTTTTTTGTTGTACCACAGGTATTAATAAAGCTTAAGTTGATTGATGGTCCCTTTCGTGCTATAAAATTGTGATCACCGGTGTTGATCAGCGAATGTCCGTTTGCACGGATGCTCTATTGATTGGAAGGATTGAAGCTTATGGGTGATCACATCAACTAGTCGAAGGATGGTTTATGCGGCGGTCACAACTCGTCGTAGGCTACGGGGCACGTGCCATCAACGTAGCCTGCGTTGCATGTACAATGCACGCACAGGTCCTGGGTCAACTTCTGCGATTCCTGCGTTTCTGTAGTAAGGGTACACTCTTAATGTAAAAGAGTGAAAAATCGCTCGAAATTTCGAGCTAAGTTGATTTAACTCTAATCGAGTGTAGTTTAGCTCTTTAAGAGTGAACATATGTTTCCACAACTCACTCCGGTATCAGAGGGACGCCCGCTCTCGAAGGAGTGAGTCGAAAACGCCGCTCTTTCAAAGAGCTAGATTTTTTCGATTTTTCGAGCTGTGCGCTTGCGCAATGCATGCTGAAAATTTTTGCCGTAACAACCATGGGGGCGTTTCACGAAACCGTCATAAGTCTAACTTCTTGACTAAATCGGAGATAGTGAACAACTTGTCCACAAGCGGGTTCACGAGCCCCTCTCTGACAGATCGTGACAAACAAGCTGACTAAATACTTATGACAGCTCCGGACCTGTCAATATCTTTTGGAGAGCGCTGATACGTCAATCAAACGCAATTTATGCAAGCGATCGGTTTGGGCGAATTGCATTTGCCGCGACAATCTCGATTTTCTCATTTTCGTTCATACAAAATGTGGCAACCTCAGGATTTTGGTCTAATATCTAGAAAATAAATGGTTGTTAACAATTAAGTGATTTTTTATCCAATAAAGAAATAATATCTCGTAATATATCCAATCAAGAAATAATATTGAATAAATTGCAAAAGCATTATTAGTTACCATAAAGCTAAATAAAGAGACCCGCAGAGACTACGTTGGTAGTTAAATCGATCTATTAGTCCCAAAATTAATAATTTTGAATAGATTTCTTTTTAAATTACAATGCACTATTAATTTTTTTGTGAGCAAACAGAAAATTTAGGAAAAAACCTCAATCTAGCTCCATTTTCAGCTAGCGTACTTTTTTATAGTCTGATTTACGAAACTATGAAATTTAGCGCATCCGGGGGTACCCATCTCATGTTCTGACGTGGCTTATTAATTTCATGATTGACACCTTGTAAAATATATGCAGTAAGAAACATTGTGCGTTTTAATTCATATTATATAAATTATACATAATTTTATGAGCTTTCATACTGTTATTGACCGATTTTTTATCACTTCGTGAAACGCCCCCCATAATAATTTCAACATGGCCGGTGGACAACCACAGCTGCAGGAGCGGATTTTTCGGAGGAAATAATCAACATTTTAAAAGGTGAGGAAATGCTAGAATGCCAAGTAAACTCCTGCGACGTGAAAGATGCTAAATTTGACCCTTGTGAGGTGTGTTTAGCTGTTTAATTTTACGGTATACGGTACCGTGAAGGCAAGCCCGCTGGAGCCCAGGGGGGCGTTTCACGAAACATGACAAGTTAGTCCATTTTATCCACCAACCACGTAGTTAGCTCAATCTTACTAAGTCGGTTACACAAAGCTCTTCCAAGCTCGACAATTTGTAATATCGATTATTATCGGAGATGATGTCATCGAGCAATAGCCTTAATCACGGTTTCGTTGATTTTAGACATTTGGTTTAGCAAAATTTTCAATATTATCGAAATTGAAGTGATAAAATCGGTCAATAACAGTATGAAGCCATAAAATTATGTATATTTATAATATGAATTAAAACGCACAATGTTTCTTACTGCATATATTTACAAGGTGTCAATCATGAATTTATAAGCCACGTCACAGAACATGAGATGGGTACCCCCGGATGCGCTAATTTCATAGTTTCGTAATAGAACTATAAAAAAATAGCTATGCTTGAAATGAGCTAGATTGAGGTTTTTTCCTAAATTTTCTGTTTGCTCACAAAAAGAAATTAATAGTGCATTGTAATTTAAAAAGAAATCTATTCAAAATTATTACTTTTGGGACTAATAGATCGATTTTAACTACCAACGTAGTCTCTGCGGGTCTCTTTATTTAGCTTTATGGTAATCTTAATAATGCTTTTGCAATCTATTCAATATTATTTCTTGATTGGATATATAACGAGATATTATTTCTTTATTGGATATAAAAATCACTTAATTGTTAACAACCATTTATTTTCTAGATATTAGACCAAAATCCTGAGGTTGCCACATTTTGTATGAACGAAAATGAGAAAATCGAGATTGTCGCGGCAAATGCAATTCGCCCAAACCGATCGCTTGTCATAAATTGCGTTTGATTGACGTATCAGCGCTCTCCAAAAGATATGACAGGTCCGGAGCTGTCATAAGTATTTAGTCAGCTTGTTTTCCACGATCTTGTCAGAGAGGGCGCTTCGTGGAACCTGCTTGTGGACAAGTTGTTCACTATCTCCGATTTAGTCAAGAAGTTAGACTTATGACGGTTTCGTGAAACGCCCCCCAGGTCGCTCTTCGCTTGTACTTGTAGAGGCCAGCCCCGCGCGACCGGCGCGGCTGGCCTCTAGCTGCCAGCGAAGAGTCCCGTGCCTGGGCTAGGCCGCTGGAGATGTAACAGTTAGAGTGATAGACTAGAGTCTAGACATGCACGAGTAATCAAATTTAAGCATATTTCACGTCGCAGTAGTTGACTTGGCATCTAGCATTTCCTTACCTGTAAAAATGTATATTATTTCCTCCGAAAAATTCCGTTCCTCCAGCCACTCCTATATGGAAGAGTGAAAAAACCACTCTAAAAGAGCTAAAGCTCACTCTTTCAAAGAGCCATATAAATGACCAATCTTTTAGAGTGAATCTCACTCTTTCAACGAGTGAATTATGTCACTCTTTCTTAAGAGTGAGATTCACTCTAAAAGATTGGTCATTTATACGGCTCTTTGAAAGAGTGAGCTTTAGCTCTTTTAGAGTGGTTTTTCACTCTTCCACATTTAGAGTGTATTGTAAAAACCTCCTGTACGTCGTACATGCATTGTACCTGCAAGGTACCTCCGCTGCACGAATTTTCTACAAAATCCATCGTAGGGAGTTGCACGTCGAAGGTACGGCGAGTTGTGAGCGAGACAAGTGTGGTATCTCACCTGAAGAGACAATTTGGTATTGACAATAAATAAACAATCTTGCCGGCGTGGCGTTTCTTATCGCAAAAAAAAAAAAAAAAAAAAAAAAAAAAAAAAAAAAAAAAAAAAAAAAAAATGTATTAAGACTATTTTTGAAATGATTTCTAATCACGGACAGACGGGAATATTATCCATTCCGTTTCTTTCTTTTTCCTGCGACGGACTGTAATAAGTACATGTAGCAATAACATGCGTTATTATATGAAATGCATGCATGCACGTTTCCAGAAGTTTGTTCCTGCATAATTGCAGGCGGGCGTTCCCTTCTCCCACTGATTTTGGTTTTTTGCCAATCTGCCGTAACCCCACCCCTCCACTGGTGGAAACATTAAAAAACAAAGTTTTAAAAGGGTGCCTTAACTTGACATTAAGGCCTTTCCCTTTATTCATTTTTTATTTATTTATTTTGTTTTGGTCTTCCGAGGTCCTCTCCGAATAATGAAGCAATTGACTTTACGTGTAATAAAAATTTTGGACCCCTATAGAAAAATAAGTTGGTGACCTCATGTCTCAAAATTTAAAATCAATATCATTTCACTTGTCTAGAATACATACACAAAAATTGAGGAAAAACAAAACAATCTTTTTTTCTTTGGTCCAGTGAGACAAATGGGTGTACCCTGATTGTAAAACAACTCTTATTGTATTTACACATATCTACTACGGTATAGCATGTACAGTCTTTTTTAAAAAGAATGGTACAGTCGGGAAAAAAAAAATTTAGGCGTTAAATCTTTTCATATAATGTGTGTATCTGGTACCAAATTAAAGCCAAAAGATTTTTCTTGCTGATGCGCTTTGTTTTATATAATTTGCTTTCGTAAAACAAAAGTTATGCTAAGTTTTTTGCGACGAGGAGCAAATCGAAATTACGCACTTCTATTGTTCTGGAGCGCTGAATTCATGGCCATTATGCGAAACCTACACAAAGGCATGGGACGGCGTGCGGAAACTGGATTTTCTTGATTGTAGAAAACTAGTCATATCTCAAAAATTATAGCACCAAATGTGATGAAAAAAATTGCAGGAGAAAGTCTGATTTTCCTGCTTTATAAGGATACCAAACAATACCAGGTTGTGATTTATCTTCATACTATAAAAAAATGTTTTCCACTTGTACCATTTTATTTGACACAGACTGTATAGTATCATTGCAGATATTTATAGTAGGCTTGTAGGCCTATCTTGCTTCATATGTCATGCAAAATCAATTATTCGTAAGAGCACATGGCAATTTTTCAAAATAATGTATCATTAGATATTGATTAAACAATTACTCGAGTCTCCGAATTCTCTTTTTTTTTTCTCCCTTTTTTGTTGTTGTTTGGTTGTAGATTCATACTGACTGAAAATGACCTATTTTCTCATTTTTCAATGATGTGTTGTTTGTTTTTGAGCCGAATTAATAAGAGCTAGAATTTTCATGGTCATTTTGATAGAGTCTTGAGACAGAGAGTCAGGAAGAAAAGACCGCAGGCATTATTCATACAATCAATAATCACAATACAACCTAGCGCAATCACTGCTTTTCATATTCAAATCTAGCTTTCATTCAGTGAAAGGGAATGTTTAGTGCTGTTGAACTAATTGCCACGCAACGCGTGTAAACAACCAACGAGTACCTAGTACGGCGGCTGACCGGCGTTATGTCGTATACACTTCTTCATCCATGAACTCAAAATATTATTTCTTCAAAAATAAATTGCCTATATACCATGTCCCTTGGCATCACATGTATATATACCTTTGATTACATTATACGAGGTAAATGTGTCTTTCTTAGACCGAAAATTAATTATCAGACGAGCCCTGGATAACAATGACTCGGCAAAATGGTTTCGTAATTATTCAAGACTCAAATTTGATAGGGGAGAGTGACTAGAGGAAGGGCATGGGTAAACACAAAGAGAGCTTTAAATGTTTGCTCATCATCGGACTGAAAACAGTCTAATTGCAAAATGACATAATTCTAAGGGCTAATTAGTTTAACGCCATCAATTTGGAAACTGCTCGTTAAGTTTTCTTTAATGGATCAATAATTCGAAACTGAAATAAAGGTTTGTTTATCCGAATATTTTATTGCAAAAGTCGGAAATTTCTTTATTCAAGAGATTCGTGCATTTTCAAAAAATGAAATAGGGTTCAGTATTCAGTGAGTTTGAATTTCTAAAAATGAAATCGAATTCTTCAATTCGAAACTGAAATAAGGTTCAGTAATCTGAAAATAAGAGACAGTAATTCAAAATGAAATAATGTAAGGTTATATCGTTGGGGTTATTTCATTTTTCGGAAACTTTTTTCATTTGCCGAACCTTCTTTTAGTTTTGGATTAGTGAGCCTTGTTTTATGTCCTTTTTTTCTTCGGAAAATCGGGACCTGGGGATTTTTTTCCCACAGGAATAATAAGCCCTCGGAATAACGATCTATAATATTTATTTCATCAAACCCGAAACGAGCGATTCCATACTTTTATTTTTCTCTATTTGTTTTATCTGTTATTTCTGTATCTCGTACGACACAGCTGGCCTACTATTTTTCATTTCAATAATTGTAAATGATGTGTAATCGAGTCAAGTTAGGTCTTGGTTCTTGTGCCCCTTTTGGTATTTCTTGAGGATCATCGTCAATCAATAAAATATTTCTTTGTTTTCATGTCGAAAAGATGTAAAATGTTTTTAAAATGACAGCCCATTACTCCTTTTCCTGATGTGAATGTGAATATATTGTATCAAGCAGTTGAACATACATGTATATTTTGTACGGAAATTGCCAAATTTAAATGTACTAAAATGATCATAGTTTTGTCTTTATATATAAATCATTAACGCATTTCTGTCAAGGTATATTATCGTTGATTAATGTTGATCATGAACAAGAATGATCATGAATATCTCACTATTTTTTGCGACCGGATGATAGACCCGTTTTATGATTATTTTAATGATATCCATCTTACTGGAGCATAAAGAATTTAACAACCATATATGCATGAAAAGGGTACAATAATTTATGGAAAACGTGATGTTTATGGTATCAAAGTCACGACCACATAATCCACACTGTTTTTTCTATAAGAATATTAAACGCTATATGCTCTTATACAACGGGTGAACTTTGCATTAATCGTTATATTTTAGGCCTAATTACGAAATCCTCTTCCCAAACAAATGCAATAAATTTATCATGAAATTTTCTCCGCACCATGCAGTTTGTTCCCAAGTTCGCACAAAATCTACCATAAATCATTATTTATTCGATCATAAAACAAATATAGGATAAATGTCATATACCGTAAAACATGCCTATGGAATGAAATAGGACATTGGAGGAGCACATAATCAGACAAGAACGATTGGCATGTCATGCATGTGGGATGGGGCTTACAGAATATATATTTGTTTCATTTTTTGTGCATTTTTTGTTGTTGACAGTGGATGCAGTAATTTAGTGTATATGCAAAAAAGGTATTTAGAGGCCTACTATGATGTATAAGGTAGATGAGCCTACATGCGACTGGTCAGTTATTTTTGTTACGTTACGTCTACAAATCCAATTTGATAGTCGACAAGATTTTGAATTGTTGTTTCGTTGAACGAAAGTTGAAGTTTTCTAATTTATTTCGGAACCATTGAAAATACCGCAATGTTTGTTTTCTTATGTAAATTGCGGCTTCAATTAATACAGTCAACTCTGCTTAGATTGGAAACGTTCGGTTTTTTGATAAGCGGTCAAATTCGGAGCAGTTTGAACGTAAATGTATACCAGACAAAAGCAGCGTTTATTTAATTCGGAGCGATTTAATTGTATTCCGAAACGTTTGATTTATGCAGAGTCGCCTGTAACGTAGGCATGTCGGGAGTTTAATCGTAGAGCATTTTGGGATTTTTCGGACACGTCACACGCAATTTAACAAGTCATGGAGTGAGACGTTGTGTCAATGACAGTCAAATTTGGTGTCAAGTTTTGAGCATTTTGCTCAACGGTCAACTAGATATATGTTCCTGCCAGAAAAGCATCGAATGCTATGGATAGTTGAAATAAGGAATCATACACCGTTACGTCCTGCCGTATCGTATAGTGTTTTTATTCGATCTGTTTAAAGAAACAAGAACACAAGAAAAACACTATACGATACGCAGGACGTAACGGTGTATAATCAATCAAATATCGAAGCATAAAATTTCATATTGTTTTGACTTTTTTATCGTTAACTATATCATCAAACATGTCAAATAAACATGCTTCGATATTTGATTATCTAAAGCAAAATGTATGACATTATTTGAGGATATAAGATAGATATTCCGAATTAGATAGGTTCATGATTTACTATGGTAACAAAAAAAGGTATTAATTATAGACTCGTAAAGACACCAATAATAATGACTAGAAACCATTTATATTTGTGAGATGCTAGATTTATTTCAATGCAACAGAGATGTAAACTTAATTTAAGGTAATTATGTAACAATGAGCAAAAACTTAATATTTCTTGTGTTCTGTTTTCTTTAAACAGATCGAATAAAAACACTATACGATACGGCAGGACGTAACGGTGTATGATTCCTTATTTCAACTATCCATAGCATTCGATGCTTTTATTTATACGGGGATAGGAGACATTCGGAATTTCGGCAACTTATGGCTACCGCTAAAGAACAGGAGGTAAAGGACATGAAGATGAAACGCAGAACAGCAAATCGAAACTCACACGCATATCAAATGGTTTACTGAAATTACTTGACACTGACAGGGAACTAGATGAGATTAATGGCATGCTGAGGAGATGAATGATGCATACAAGATCTAGAGACCAAGCATGAGATGTATGGCGAGACGGTAGAGGAAGATGATAAGTTTATGGAGGAGGATGCCTGGATGGATGAATGTCAAACGTCATTCCTTGAGGTCAGTGGCAAAGAAGGAGATACCTCAAGGAAAAGGAGAGCCCAAACAGACATTCTCTAATAACAACGAGAATAGTCCTCAAAAGTTCAAGGAGAAACTCCTGCACAAGCTTCGTCGTCTAAGGTGCAGGTGCAGGTGGAGAGGCCTAAACTGCCAAGCTTTACAGGTGATGTGAGGGATTATACTACGTTTAGGTCTGATTTCAAACACTTAATCGAAACAAAGTATAGCAAAAGGGATTCCATAACGATTCTGAGAGCATCACTAGGGGGTAAAACCCTTGGACATCATCAAGGGCTAGGCAACGATTACGATGCACATGGTGGCATTTAGATACATTTACGGAGATCCAAGGATGATAGCAGATGCTGTAGTGTTTGACCTTGGGAAGTTTAGACGCTGACCAGAGGGGAGGATGCACGGTTCTGTGATTTGGTACATCTACTCGGAAGAGCTTCAATTCTCTGCAGGAAGTTGGGAGAGCTAATGACATGGACAACAATCACATGATTTCCTTAATAGAGAGGAAATGAGTATCGATGACAGGAAACTATGGCTACGGTTCATCGATCGGGAAGGAACGGATGCATCGCTCAGGTCGCTATTGTATTGGATGGAGATGGAATTGAAACCACGAATAAGAGCAGCTGCACACTTCGCGACAGCAAAGTAACTACCGTTAGCCACATCAGCCAAAATGAAGGTAGCGGTAGCACGCAGAGACAACCAGATTTCAAATGTTGGTTATGTGAAAGCTCGGACCATTGGATAGACCAGTGCAAGAAGGTGCTGTCGAAATCACAAGAAGAGAGATTTCAGCTAATGAAGGAAAATAGGGCATGCTTTAGTTGTCTTAAGAGAGCTGGAAAGGACCACAACGTGAAGACTTGCCGTCGTCGAAAGAGGTGTAACGAGAAAATAAACACAGGTGAGCAGTGTTCCTCATTTCATCATCCATTGCTACATAGACAGACTCCGAACGTAGTTGTCGACATCGCCAGTGTGACAGCGACATCTTCCATTCTCCCGGTGCTAAAGGTAAGATGCTAGGTCAGGATTCAAGAAGCTGTAAAGGAAATTGCCTCTTGGACTCGGGAGCTCAGATGAGCCTGGTAAAGAATGCAGTTGCGGATGAGTTAGGATTGAATGGGAGACCTATTGAGGTAAACGTCGTCAAGGTTGGAGGTAACACTGAGAAAATCGCACAAAGCTGTATCAGATGAAAGTCCAGGGAATAGATAGTACTCAGAGCTACAGTGTCTCAGCAGTTGGACTGAATGTAATTAACGACAGCATTGCCGAAGTTAATGTTAAGGAGCTGGCACAAATCTTCAATTTGCGACAGAAAGATCTCAACAGAGGGAGCGGACCGATTGACTTGCTGATTGGGATTGATCATCCTCGAGTGCATACTGGACAGACAAAGTTACAAGGGAAGCTTGTTTGCCCGTCACTCACCACTGGGGTGGGTCGTATTCGGGAAATCTTCAGATAGCATCTCAGATGAGCAGTGCTGCACATAACACTTAGCAATCCAGTCGAGCAAAGAGATTTGATGACACCGGACAAACCAGAAGGAATAGTGTGCGTCACGATCTTCAGAGATGTGAAGCTAACGGGATGACCAACGAGATGTGTTGTTGAAGGAATGAAGGCTAGTGAGCTTAAAGGAGCGAGGGAACACGAACAGACTTTCTTCAACAGCAAGATGTGACTGGCCACATGAGGTGCCGGTACAGACTAATCTATCTGATGTCGAAAAGAAAGGGTCATGAAAAGACGGTGCTAGCCGTATCTTACTCAATCAGATCATAGATTATGAGAGATTCTCTTAACTGGAGGAAACTGGTCAAGGTAACAGCGTTGGTGTTAAAGTTTGTAAGAAACTCAAGTCCAGACAGAGAAATCATGAGAAAGGTGCAAGTGAAGTGATGACGCCTGCAGAAATTGAGGAAGGAGAAAGATACGTCATCAAAGAGGTACAGAGGAGATTGGAATCAAGATTAAAAAGGTGAACTGAAATCATTGAGTCCATTCATCATGACTATGGAGTCATCCGAGTAGAAGCAGGCGTGACAAGGCAATTACTTCATTCGACCAGAGACACCCTGCTCTGCTTCCATATGGACATCGTTGTCTCAATGCTGATTATGCGTCATATACATGAGGAGGCTCATAATGGAATTGCTGCAGCGACAGCTAAGGCCAGACAGAAGTATCGGATCTTGAAAGGACACACTCTGGCAAAGACGGTAAATTCAGGTGTACTGCCTGCCGAGCATTTGAACACCGAACTATAGGAACGTCCGCGTCGACGATATTCGTTATGATGACCGATGCGAACTCAGTACGTGGTAAATGGACAATAGCGCGTGTTATATACAGGTGTCCAGACAGGACGGCAGAGTTCGCAACGACAATGAGTGCCGAATACCGCCGACCAGTGACGAAATTCGCTAAGTTATCCTGCTGAAGGTTAGAAGATTGAACTCAAACAAAGTCGAATGAAGAAGACAAGAGAATAAAAGAAGCAAGAGAAAACAAAGAAGAAATAAAGACAGTCATAACTTTAAAGTAAAGTATATTATACTTGAATTAAGAGATTAAGTGTAGAATAACAAAAATGTGTTTTAAATGTTGAATTGTAAATCATTAGGTTAAACGGAAGCTAAAGGAATTACCTTATCTAAATGTATCTAGATGGAAAATTCTCCTTGTTTTGGGCGGGGAGTATGTTTCGTTGAACGAAAGTTGAAGTTTTCTAATTTATTTCGGAACCATTGAAAATACCAATGTTTGTTTTCTTATGTAATTGCGGCTTCAATTAATACAGTCAACTCTGCTTAGATTGGAAACGTTCGGTTTTTTGATAAGCGGTCAAATTCGGAGCGGTTTGAACGTAAATGTATACCAGACAAAGCAGCGTTTATTTAATCGGAGCGATTTAATTGTATTCCGAAACGTTTGATTTATGCAGAGTCGCCTGTAACGTAGGGCATGTCGGGAGTTTAATCGTAGAGCATTTTGTGATTTTTCGGACACGTCACACGCAATTTAACAAGTCATGGAGTGAGACGTTGTGCAATGACAGTCAAATTTGGTGTCAAGTTTTGAGCATTTTGCTCACGGTCAACTAGATATTATGTCCTGCCAGAAAAGCATCGAATGCTATGGATAGTTGAAATAAGGAATCATACACCGTTACGTCCTGCCGTATCGTATAGTGTTTTTATTCGATCTGTTTAAAGAAAACAGAACACAAGAAATATTAAGTCTTTGCTCATTGTTACATAAATTACCTTAAAATTAAGTTTACACTCTGTTGCATTGAAATAAATCTAGCATCTCACAAATATAATGGTTTCTAGTTCTATTATTTGGTGTCTTACGAGTCTATAATTAATACCTTTTTTGTTACCATAGTAAATCATGAACCATCTAATTCGGAATATCTATCTTTATATCCTCAAATAATGTCATACATTTGCTTTAGATAATCAAATATCGAAGCATAAAAAGTCATGTTTTTATTTGACATGTTTGATGATATAATTAACGATAAAAAAGTCAAAACAATATGAAATTTTATGCTTCGATATTTGATTATCTAAAGCAAAATGTATGACATTTATTTGAGGATATAAAGATAGATATTCCGAATTAGATAGGTTCATGATTTACTATGGTAACAAAAAAGGTATTTAATTATAGACTCGTAAAGACACCAATAATAATGACTAGAAACCATTTATATTTGTGAGATGCTAGATTTATTTCAATGCAACAGAGATGTAAACTTAATTTTAAGGTAATTTATGTAACAATGAGCAAAGACTTAATATTTCTTGTGTTCTGTTTTCTTTAAACAGATCGAATAAAAACACTATACGATACGGCAGGACGTAACGGTGTATGATTCCTTATTTCAACTATCCAAATGTAATGATGTCGTTTTTGTTCGATCTATTGTCTCTCTGGTGTAGTTGTAGTTTCTTTGTTATGTCATTGTTTTATTGGTCACAATTACATGTTATGAGGCACAATTATACAACAAAGTGCGAAGAAAAAACAAAAAAGGGAAAGCGTGTTTGAAACCTGGGGAAATCTCGCTGTTTGTGCAAACAATACATTTGATTGGAGACATCACAGAAAAGACAAGTAAATCAGTTTACCGCAATTGAATGGTTGCTAAAAATACGAATAAATACTAGACAATGGCTATTTTTGCAATGGGTCTAGACAATAGACCGTCATCCTTATCCCTGTTAACTCACATCTGTATTTGTATTACCATTCTATCTATTAGCTTGCCCATCAGGATCTATGTATCAAGGCAAAGAAACATTCGTGGTTGTAATGACAAAGACAAATGCGCATTTCCCCCGATAATATTACTAAACATGAGAGGAGACGATAATAATGTCGTTTTCCGATACAAACTCAAAACCTAATTGGGCAGGCACGCGTGGGCAGGTCACGCCATTTATGTTGATATATTTGAGAATTTTATTAGCTATTCGAGAAAAGGATATGTCCATGAATCAGAATGATGATGGATATGGGTATAGGCGTAACAGTTAATTTTGCATTTTAATGATAAACAAAAAAAATAACCAGTTAAATTAAAGATTTTCCCCAAATAAAAGTATAAGAATCTGTTGAAAGAAATATTCTGAAAGTGAAAATAAGATATACTTTATATCTACCTTAACTGGTCAAAAGTATTGCAATTAAAATTCAACCTCTAATCATGCCAATTTTGACACGCATCCTCTTTAGCAACTGCGTATTATTATTATTATCTTCTTTTTTTTTATCAGCGTGATTTTTTCCATTCAATTTTGTAGTGGTAACTTATGACCATTATTCATTTGCAAAAGGTATAAACGAAATCTGCAAAATGTTTTCGGAGAAATATGAAACACTTTCTATGATCTTCTGACACTGATAATCACCACTTCCCAAAATCTTATTTTGTTATACCAAACTGTATACATTACAAAAATGCCATACATTATTTTGTGCTTCACTTTTATTTCAGTTTAACAACTGTGATGTTAATGCTTTTCAAAATATGCATACGGAATTGGCAATATATATTTTTTATTATGGATGTTATTTAGCGCCCAATCAGAGAGACATTTTTTCGGGGACGCGCTGTAAAACGCTCGATGGTTCATTTGAGAATTATATATTGAACTATACGATTTATAGGAAAATTTTGTACACTAGATTTTCCAATTTTCCACACCTCTATTTTCACCTCCTGGATGAGCTGCCGCTATAAATATTTGTTTTTAGAATGAGAATTACGTTGAAATAAGTCAAAGCTGTCCCAGTTCATAATTGTGTATGCTAGACATGTTTGCTTCCCATTATTATGTGCAATCAGGCGCAGGTCAGGAGGGAGCCTGGCGGGTTCGCCCCAACCAAAAATTTAGAAGGAAAAAAGTGCATGCAATTTTGTATTTTAAACCTATGCCCCCCCCCCCCCCCCGGTAAAAAAAACCCAACAAAACAATAGAAACGAGAACAAAAATTGTACCTTTTTGCTAGGTCGACATGACGTTAATTTTTTTTAATGGGGGTGATCCACCACAGTTAATAATAGGAAATATTCAAGTAAGAAAGGTGTTGTTTCTCCAATTTCATCTCACCTCTTTATTCCATCCCTTTTTATTTCTTCGACTTCCATAATGACTCTTTTCTTTCTTTCTTCTTCCTATTTCGTTAAATTATTACTTTCTCCTATCCTCTGTCTCTAACTCATTCATCACTTCCTATACTATATATTTTCTCTCTTTGTCTCTTCTTTAAGCCGCTCCATCTCTTCTACCTTTTTACGTTATCTCTTGATATGAAAAGATGACATTGGCATAATATTTATTATCCTTTAGCTTCCTGTACGTGTATAGCACCTGAAGCAGTAAACACCGGTCCTGGTTTCCGCCTTGCACAATAAATATCGATATATTGGCAGAGAGAACCCGTTCTCCCTGCCCTGTATCTTGGTGAACTGAACGTCATTATTAGATTTCATGCAGATTATAATCAATTTTGAGTGTTGTTTCGTTTCCATGGCATCGAATATTAATCAATAATTAATAGACCTTGGTAGTGTTCTTGATTATAATTGGGAAATAGGACAGGTTAGAGGAATCTTTGGTTTGCTCTGACCTTAGGCCTATTAAGGCAGTTGACCTACTTTTACGATTAATATCATACTGAAATAAATAATGCATTGTATGAATTGTATACATGTTATCTAGAATGCTCTGCTTTCTTCAACAATTTATAATATTAATCTTAAGCTATAAATATAATTTATACATGTTATTCAGGGGTCCATACGGCATGTTAAAAACAAAAGCAAAAAAAAAAAAAAAAAAAAAAAAAAAACAAGCAAAAACCCCAAACAGCAATTTTGTCATTTTCGAACCATGCGTTCGTATGCGAAAAATGGCCAAAACGGCGTTTTTTTGTTTGTTTGTTTGTTTGTTGTTGTTGTTTTGTTTTGTTTTTTGTTTTTGTTGTTTTGTTTTTGTTTGGGGGGGGGGCGTTTTTTTATGCACGCCTTATAAGGTTCCTGTGCATTTTGCTTGAGGCTTTTCCAGTGGATTTAACGAGGTAGGGAAATGTTTGATTATTATTTGCCAGAATGATCAAAGAATAAAAACCATATTGGATTAAATTCACTTGACTTAGCAAAAGAACAAAATATCTTTAGCGTTCAAAAGATGATACATGATACATGAATGATTGTTCTGTTGTATAACTATAATAATTTAATTAAAACTGAATTCCTGTCAGCTAAACTAAATATAATAGAGATAATGGATATCATGAGTGTGACAGTTTGCGATCAAAGTATTAGAATGAAAAGAGGTTTCGAAAAGTTGTTGCTCTCACATTCTTTAAATATAGATTTATATATTTTTTGTCATTCGCAGCTTTTTAAAAGGAGGGGGTAATTTCGACCAGCGCCGTATATGAATATATATATATATATATAATATATAATAAGTGTAGAAGAAGGTGGAAAATAAGCATCAATGACTATGTAAGTCTTTTGACCTGGAAATAGAAATGTGATGTTTTCCCCCTGACATTTTTCCTTCCGTCATTTCGTATAACAATTCAAAAGAAGAAATCGTTATTAAATTTTTAGTTTAAATCATCTTTACTAAATGATGCGGATAAATTTTTCATAAATGGATTTGATGTTAAATTTGATGATAAGTTCTCTCTATCAAACGATATTAAATTGTACTCGACATGCTAATACGGCACAACATATACAACATAGTTCGGATAGATCCATCCTTATTTGCCACATGGAGGAGTCAAAATAGAATAGTGGTATTTTTATAGCTTTTCTTACTTGCAAAGTCAATTCGGTTATGGAGATCTCTTATACAGACATAAGCCTCAAATTAAGATTGACATTTTACGAGCAGACTATCTTTGCAAAGTAGCGAAATATTACGATGTATGACCTAGTGTTATTCTAATAATGTTTCATTATTTTTAAGATTAAAACAATTACAGTATTCAAATATTTATGACATTTAAGGTTATACAAAATATAATAACACAAAATTTACTAATCCTTTAAATAGTCTTCTTTGATAAATTACTTTTAGGTTAACAGTCTCCTGACCAACGTCTACGATCTAAATTTTTCAAGAAATTAACGAAAATTTAAAAAGGATGAGCAAAACAAAAAACAACAACAAAAAGGCAAACAGATAAACAAAAACAAACAAAAACATGCAAAAAAAAAAAAAAAAAAAAAAAAAATACAGATTCAAATTCCATCCTTATAAAAGACGGAAGAAAGCAAATTCAGTTTGAATGATTTCCAATCCTTAAATAATTATTTCAATATCACCATAATAGCATTTTGCTTCTAACTCTCCTTCTCCGATTATAATGATAACCAATTAATAAGCAATATTGGTGATAACAAAAATACATTGTGCATAAAGCATCGTTTAAAATGAGAGTTACTTACGATTAAGCGTTATTCCAGAATCTAGAAAGTGGTATACTTATCCAAGAGCAAATATAAATCCGTAAAAGATGCGACTTACCCAACCTGTATAAAATCCAGAGTGGGCCGCTTCAGCTCGCATCAACTCAGTGATGCAACCCATTTGTCGGTGTGACGTAATCTTCTTGTCATGGAAGCGTATTGTAACAGTCACACTGGTCAGCTGAACCAGAACTGACGTGAACTGAACTCATTGAGAGTAACGTTTATTGTTGCCCGGTGCATTGTACGACTTGTGTCAACTCCATTTGCATGACTGTAGCGTTTGTAGTGAAAATAGTGTCCAGGGTTTGACTATTCATCATAGGTATTAACTTAAACCGTTCAAGATAATTTCGTCTATAATGCAGGCGTTGTAAGAGGATTTTATGAACTTCAGTACTGTTTGTGAATGTCTATGGAGTATAATCTCCAGATTTCATGCTGCATAATACCGTTTTTGTATCCAAAATTGACAGATTTATTTATTTCTTTATGTATTTTTCTACATCAATTTCACAAAGGAGCCTATAATGTAATAAGCTTAGCTTTTAACTTAGGCTCCTTCATATTTCTTTCTTTCTTATGCTGCTGACGCCATTCGTTTTATGATTGATCAAATAATGTATAGTATTGAAATGACATACAGTTGTAGATTTTATTATTGCTTGATTGGAATATGTAAATAAAAAAAAACTGAAGATACAATCTGCTTTTCCGAATCGAAAATCGCCCCATCCTTTCGAGTTTTAAGTTTATACCGAACTGGACAGATCTGTCCAGAGGGAGAGAGAGGGGGGGGGGGGGGGGCCCAAAAATAATGTATACCACATGATCATACTTGGTAGGCGCAGATCCAGGGGGAGGGTGGTGTGGGGGTATGCCGTGCCCTTACTCCAACATTTATAAACAGATATAAAAGATTTTCCCCATGCTACACATTATCTTTGCAAATGGAAACCGAAATGACACACATGGGCATAAATCCTGGCTACATGGGCTAACAAATTAGCATGATTAATAAAAATTATATAACGATTGCACTTTGATAGCGTGAGCATGGCATTCCTTGTTTTTTTAATGGGATTGGATTAGGCTAAAACTTTCAACTTTCAAATTTTTTTCCCCATCACAATCATGTAGTGGCACTGGCGTCATTCCGAAGCAACTAGAAAACTCATCTTAATGGTGGATTTTCACGAGGCTCGCGAACTTTTTGCCAATTGTGATTATAGAATTAAAGTCCAATAGGTTTATTTAATAGAACACAAGCTTGAATATGGACGTCCAACAGGAAATTTTTACGCCGTAAGAGCTTTTGACGCATAAAAAAGCCTTTTTCTGTGTTACAAACGACTGTTGGGCCGTAATATCCGATTAGTTCACTCGTTATAAAAAAAAATATGTTATTCCCTTTGACATGTAATAATGTTGATATAATATTTGTTATTTATAATTCATGTATGTTATTTGTTATTTATAATTCATGTATGTTATTTGTTATTTATAATTCATGTATGTTATTTGTTATTTATAATTCATGTATGTTATTTGTTATTTATAATTCATGTATGTTATTTGTTATTTATAATTCATGTATGTTATCGGTTAAGCGTCTTGAGCATTCTTTCGAAAAGACATAAGCGCATTATAAACTTTGGCATGATGACTACCATGTCTTGACTTTAAGAGTGGTATCTCACTTCGCCGAGACGTCTCCGAGACGGATAAAAAGTATTAGAGACATCTCCGAAACTTAGGAGACGTCTCCGCGACAATTTTCAAAAACTGTCTAAAAGAAGTTTCAAAGGACCGTCTCAAAGTAGTTTCCGCTACTCATAAAACGTCTCGGAGACGTCCCGCGACATCTCCGAAATCCATCTCAAAGTTGTTTCAAATCCGTCTCAAAGTTGTTTCAAAGTAGTTTCCGCGAAGTGAGATACCACCCTAAGTCATCATGCCAACATTTTAATGAGAAGTTGTATAAATCTTTCGGTCACCTGAATGCATCTGTATTTTGCTCTCTGTCTACTTTTGATTCTATTGCTTGCATAATGCGGGTCGACTTGTGTATTGTCCTTTCAAGGTTTGTTTCTTTCACCTGTCCGCAATCACGGACAGGGCAGCGTTACGCATTGTCATGGTGACAGTCATCATGTTTGTGTACTGTAGTTTAGTGCCACCCTACGACAGGAACAAAAAAGTACCTTCATGGTTATCCGGTGGAAACCAATGCAACATGCTAGTTTGTTCTTCGGGAAACACTGTTGACTATGTGTTTGATTAAGAATATATCTTTGGGATCATTATTCAAACATGCGCATATAGCATGATAAAAGGTGGAGGGGTGGGGTAGGGGTAGAGGGAAGGGGAGCGTCCAAATACCCTAAAAATGAACCCTAAATGGCGGATTACACAAAGTCAAATTTGCACCCCTATTCGACATCAGATTGGGACAAACACCCCGCCCGCCCTCGGGAATCGTTATAAACAGTCGTGCATCGGTCGTTTTTCTCTCTTTGTCTTGCCTGCGTCAAATTTCGCAAAAAGTCCGTACGTTCAACGTAGGGAGGTGTGCGCTTCTTTCAGCCCAGCAGAACAGAATTAAGATGGCCGTATGGAGGCCTACTTTTTGTACAATCATGTCGAAAGGAATCACAAACATGAAAAAAAAACTGTGTTTGGCTGCCGCCCGACGGTACCTGCACTATGTCAAAACACGAAAGACCGGTTGGGACCATGTCTTTCGCTTGAGGGCTTTTCACTTGTACCTCTTCAAGATTCGATATCCTTGCGCATCACTAATAACAGAGGCCAAACAATTAGCCTCATATATATTGACACGAGGCTATGGTATCAAACACATTATTTATACCCTTTCTCTCTCTTTAAAATTCCAAGACCGAACAAAAAAAAAACTTCTTAGAGTGTATATATCTCACTTCTTGGAGACATCGCTGCGACTCCGACACTAAGGGACGTCTCTGATAATATTTTCCCACGCGGAGACGTAAAAAATAATATGTTTTAATTTTGTTCGATTTTCCCTCGACACATAAGACGTCGCCAAGACTCAGGAGACGTCACCGAGATGTCTCCGCGACTAGCCTTAAAATCGTCTCAAATCCGTTTCTCACCCGTCCCAAATTAGTCCCAAATCCGTCTAATGGCAAGCGAGATATCACCATTAGCACACAGGAATGACTTATCAATAATCCTCATTTTTTTCCATTTTTTTTTTCTTAAAAATTTATTCATTTATCTATTCAATTATTCATTATTTTTTGTTGGGGGTTATTTTATATGTAAAATTCAGAATGCATCAAGTATTTCATAATCTCTCTTTCTAAAAAAAAAAAAAAAAAAAAAAAAAAAAAAGAGGAAAAAAAAAAGAAGAAGAAAGAAAGTAGGCATAGGTATACGTGTAAATGGGAATCCACTACAACTACCAAATTATTATTCATCTCCTCTCCGAGTTTGAATATTTTGCAATAGTAAACATGTCAAAATCAATACTACTCCCATTATGATCAATACTGTGCAAAAATGATACGTGTTTGCATATGACAAGGATACGGCAGGAATTTTACGAAGATGTTGTATATCGCAGGGGCCGCGGAGCGTTTTTGAAAGTTGAGGGGCTGAGCCAAAAGTGTGTGTGGGGGGGGCTGAACAAAAATCACAAATCTGTGGCCATTTACGCGTTAGGGGGCTGAAGCCCTCCCCCTGTCTCTCCAGCCCCACCGGCTCCGAGGCCCCTGTATTTTCCTAATAATAAAGAGGATACAATAGCGGAGTTAGCGACGTAATAAACATTATTTATTTTACGTTCGTTTCCCTAGGGCTACACTTTAACAGCACAAATTGACTTATCATGCAAAAAGTGGTGGAGTCACCAAGTTTCGCTTATCATTCTTTAACCGTTCACTTTTTTCCAAAATTTGGCGGAGAAGTGAATCGACCTTTGATATTGTGATGGGCTTAATTTTTGCATGATTATATTCAGGGTTTATAAACATGATGTGGATTCTTTTCCGAGGAAAACTCTTCTCTGGCTTCCTTCGATATGATGATTTATAAAAGTTTAATATGTTATTACAAAAAAATATCTCGTACGTTTAAAAATTGCATTGAAGAAAATGAATCCCACTATTTGAGCTTAACGTTTCTGAACATACCACGACTTCAATTGAAAGTTGACATTGACAAATTTCATTCTGTATTCATCGCGGATTCAATTCCAATAATTATCCTCAACAATGTCCTAATCAAAAACATTTTCAATAGAGCTGAATTGATTAAATACATTCTATAGGCAGAAAGTATAATAATGATTAAAGCTTACTAGGCGGCATTGTATTGCTTGAGTTGTGATAACTACAAACAAACAATATGCATTCATTCGTTAAAGCCACAAGGGCATTGAATTGGTTGAGCATGAATTTATCACTATTGGAACAAATTAATGAGTTTTCAGAACGGTTAGCAAGATCTTAATCACTTTTGGTTTTGCCTCAATTTCTGATCAGGAGGAGGGGGGGGGGTAGGGTTAAATAATAATAATAGTAATAATAATAATATAATAATAATAATAAATGATAATAATAATAATAATAATAAATAATAATAATAATAATAATAATAATAATTTGTTTAACCCGAGAAGGAGGCGTAACGTAAACAACCAAAGGATATACGCGGCATACGCAGGCAACCATTGTTGCGCATCATGGCAGTGACTGGCATCTATCTGAAACAATGTAAAGAGAATCTGCTTTAAAATAGGTGAGTCCATCAGTACCTATTTAGCGAATAAAAACTCTCGAAGAACTGAGCGATGAACACAGAACCAACACAAAAACCTGAAGGATTGAAAATACAGATTTTAGGATATCGGGTCTAAAGATGTCTCTTACAAACACAATGTGGGCGTGAAGTACTAGGAATGGAAAATGAGCCAAAACGTGCTTTACAAATGAGCCCAAAAGTAAAACCACTAGAACTGATAAATCGACAAAAAAAAGGTGTCAAAGCAGAAAAGGAACAACTTATTTTCTGCTTTTATGTAGCAACTAACAAGAAAAACTAAAGAGACAAGACAATATAGAAAGAACTATGAGGAAAGCGTGGCTTGAAAATGACGGAGATCCACAAATTAGCGAACAAGCTCTTGCAGATATGAAACAGAGTATACTACGTTCAAAGTATTTCACTGATACAAAACTACACGAAATAGAAGCACGAGCTGTATCATATCTTACAGAGAAAGACCCTTATAAAGGCTCAGACAGAGAGGGGGAAATGAAGGAGAAGAAGAAATGAACTTGCTGACACGTGTGCAGATGGAGAAAACATGGTTGAAGAAACCGCGTGTTCTGAAAAGCCATTACCAGGAGAACAAGATCACCATTAGGCCCAATTGTGAGAGAAAGAAGCAACGAAAATAGACAGGCAATGGATGAAAGTGCAAGAAGGAGGAAGGAGCGAGAAAATCGTGGACAAAAGGCGAAAAAGAAAAACTCATATTTGCTTCTTCTATGCAACTGACTTGGCTCACAGAACTAGACCCTATAGGAAGAGAATGAGACAGGAGTGGCTTGAAAGTAAAGGAATGCTTCCTCGGAGAACAAGCCTTGCTATATGAAACAAAACATTATCCGTACAAATAACTTCAGCGAAATTGAATTGCAGAGAATGAGAGATAAGCCAAGGAACTATATCGACAAAGAAGTGCTCCTGAGATATCCCATGCATGGACAGACAACTGGAGCAAGAAGTAACAAAGTCACCATGATGTCATCGTCCCTGATGTGGAAAACCGAATCTATCGACAAAGAGATGGGAATGAAGTTGAAAAAGAACAAAGAGGAGATTCGATGAGCATGGTGATTCCCTTCTTAAAGAGGGAAATGCTATTGGGGAAAGCAATTCAATTAGCAAAGCTAAACCTATGAATACTGAAATACAGATGACTGAGAGGGAGTGACAGATTCAACCGAAAGTAAAAAGGTTGGCTCAAGAGATAATGAATAACAAAATCACGGTCACATAATTTGACAGAACACGAATAATTCTGAAGGGCAAAATCTCTTAACATCACACAGCATGTTGCATCACTCACTTTTTTAGAACAATTGAATGCAGAGAAGGACCTACTTACTGATGGAAATGAAGAAAATTCTTTCTTCAAACACTGTATTGCATTAGACTGTCAACCACCTAAAAGAGACGAGGACACACAAACTACTCTACCAGATCTTGGAGAAGTACTGGAGGTCACTCCTGGAGAACGCACCAAAAGAAGAGGAGTGGGCGGACAACTTGAATGAAAAAGTCAGAACAAACACACGAGAGATATTCATCATGTTCACTACGCATACAGCAATGCTCCCAACACAGCAAAATTAGAAGAAAAGGGAAGAAGTGTGGTCAAAACCAGAAAGGAAAAGCTCATGATCTGCTTTTACTATGCAACTGACTTGGCGCACAGATCTAGACATATATAGAAAGAGAATGAGGAATGAATGGCTTGAATGTAATGAGACTCTTCCATCGGAGAACAAGCACTGGCTGATATGAAACAAGACTTCTTCGTACAAAATACTTCAGCGACATTGAACTACAGAGGCTTAGAGATAAAGCGAAAGAAGTGCACCAACGACGTAGTATTCTGAAATACCGCCAAGTAAGAAAGGACAAACACAGCAAACAGACTACACTCTTCCTGACGATATAATTCCAGATGTTGAAATCTTAGACTCTACCGGAAAAGAGCATTTGACGGAGCCAAGGAAAGGTCTACAAGAGAAGTGCGTAGAAAAGAAGTCAGCGTCAAACAAGGTGAATGCTCCTTTCGCAAGCATCAGAAAATCACCATGATGTCGTCTTCCTAAATTTGATGACTCGGAAACTACCAGAAAGAGACGAGAAATGAGGCTAATGAAATCTGAGGAATTCAAGAAGCAGTGATCATCTCTACTCAGAGTTAGATAATGACATCGCAGGTTCAGTCAGCACCATGGAGCCAATTAATAATGCAATACACATTGACTTGAGCGGAGGTGAAGATAAAACGAAAATGAAGACGACTGACTTAAAAGATAGTGAACATGTATGTCCAGACCACAGTCTAATTTGAGAGAGCCACGGAACATGCCAAAAGAACACAGGCGCAAATTAGCAAAAAAAGGTATTCAACCAGATGGAGTATGCTCCCTAACTCTTCTGGACCTACTAAATGAAGCTATAGAGCAGGACGTTACTATCAAGTGTAACTGAAGGGGATTCTTTCTTCCAGTATTGCGATGCGTCTAATAGTCAACCAACTGAAGAAGACAATCAAGAAGCTTACACAACTGAAACAGAAAACGGGAAGCTCGCTACGCAGGAAATATGTCTCTGCAAAACATCTACTGCATACCTGCCTTATCTACAAAACAAATGCAAAGAATGCAGGAGAAGTCTTGGTAGGATTGAAGGAAAACATCAATAACAAAAACTGCAGAAACAAATGGGTGCATGTTCCCTAACACTCTAGAAACAACAGATAAAGTGTAAAGTGCCCCGGTTTGAAGATGGAATCAATGAGGTCCACATGTTCATCATCCCGAAGTATCAATTAACCAACAAAGAGCAGAGAATGAAACAGAACGGGCAAATACTGAGATGTCTATGAATGTGCAGGAATCGACAACAGTCTCAGTATACAACTGATGAAGACCAAGGTCTCGAGGAACAACTGTTAATAGCCTTGAAGAAAAACTATCAGAATGTAAGGAAATACCAAGAGTGACCGACCGCACATTCCAAAAAATGACACAAGATGTTGCACTACCACGAAAGTGATCGGCGTAGTAGATAAACTGCTAAAAGAGTGGAGCCAAATCCCTCGGATATGAGGATGATAAATTGCCTACTTTGGGCGGGACAAGACTGTGTTGAAACAATTGGACTAGAAATGCATTCACCCAATCAAAATGGAGAACACAAACCCAAGATACCGGAATGGAAAAGACGGATACAATCAAAGATAGAAGAATTACACAAAATGTAGCACAGCTAGGAGAAATGGAGAAGGGAACACCAATCAAAGAAGATGAGAGTAATGGGAAAAGATTAGACAAGAAATACCGATAGACGGAAAGCGGGACGCGTATAATTGTTATAAACTCTCAAGATGAAGATCAACGCTTTGAACAACGAATCAAGAGATACACGAGAAGTAATGCATTCAAGCAACAGAACAAACTCTTCATGGAATAGAAAGAAGTTCTTTTGAACACGATCAAGCAAGAGTGGAAGTTAGAGAAGCCCCACCGACAGAGAACGAGCAGATACTGGAAGGCCCTATGGAGAATGATGTCACTCACAGAGAAGCTCCTTGGATACAGTCTGAAAGAGAAATGGAAAAATGTACCAGCCTCAGCAACTGACTGATTTGACATTATCAGAGCTTCAAAATATCATAAAGAGCTCACAGAACTGAATAGTCCTGGACAGCGGCCTGCAGAATTTCTGGATAAAGAAATTTAGTACCAGTCACATTCTCTCCTACATGCCATCAATGACATAGTTAAAGGGTCCACATATCGAAGCATGGCTGCCAATCGGAAGAACATACCTTCTATACAAAGCAATGACTCAACAAAAGCCAAGAACTACAGGCCAATCACATGCTCAATCCATGTACAAGCTACTTACATCAACGCTTGACGGCACATTAAGCGCATATCGACGACAATGACATCACTCGGAGTCTCACAGAAAGGCTGCCGAAAGGAAGAAAGGATGCAAGGACCACTCTTGACCAAATAAGCGTATCACCGGGAAGCTCGTCAGAGACAAACAGATCTATCCATGCATGGATAGACTACAAAAAGGCATACGATAGTGTACCACACAGCTGGGATCATCAAAGTTATGGAGTGTATCATATCAACCCAACACATACAGTGCATATCTGAAGCATGAAGTTGTGAACACAACTCTGACACTAACAACAGACGCATACTCAATTGAAGTAGACGAGTCCGGTACAAAGAGAGATATTTCAGGGAATTCATTGTCCCCTTGCTCTTCTGTCTTGCTCTCAACCAGTATCCTCCCTCTTGCAAGCTACAAACTTCAGTATAGATATAAAGGAAATGATGTTACGGCGACAGTAAATCATTTGTCTACATGGATGACATCAAGCTTATGCAAAAATGATGATGAACTTCAAAGTTCGATAGCCATTGTTAAACAATTCACAGATGACATTCGGATGGAATTTGGCATTGAAAAATGTGCTAAGATTACACTTATCCGCGAAGAAGGGTGGAGACAGGTGATATGCCCCTATCTGACGAGGAAGTATTCAATCAAGGAACTGACGAATGAATCCACCTTACAAATACCTTGGCATGATAGAGAATGACAGCATCAGCCACACCGTAGAAAGAGAAGGCAAAGACAGAGTACAAACACAGACTGAGGCTCATTATAAATCTGAACTTAACGCCAAACAACAGATGGAGGCTTATCAATCACTGCTATCCCCGTGTAAGTATAGTTTGGAATAATAAACTGAAAAAATCGAGGATATACGAGGGCTGGATGTCATGCACAGGAAGCAATGACAATGCACAGACTTCACACCCAAAGCTGCTGTTAAGAGTGATCTCCCCCCGCGACCTTGTGAGAAGAGGTCTTCAGCAGATAGAAACGCGTATGAATATGGAGTTAATACAGCTTGCCAATTACACTATCGTCCAAGATACATTGACAAACATTACTCACGATTATGACAAAGCCCAGCCAATTACTCCATGTAAACAAGCATTGAGACATTACAGATCACCAGATAGCTCTACCAGTCGGCGGAAAAGACGAGAACAGAACTGAAGCGTCCTTAACAAAAGATTGCAGACAAATCTACAGGCAAACGTCTACACCGGTCACCACGAAAAACAATCGAATCGCCAGTTCGTTGACAAAAAGAACACCCACGGATGGCTAAAGTCTGCTGGTCTGAAATGGGAGAAACGGAAGGGTTTATATTTGCCATACAAGATCAGGTAATCAAGACACGGGCATATGAGAATCCATTCTGCAATCAGATGTAGAGGACACGTGCAGAGTATGTGAAAGAACCTGAGACCTCTAATGCATTCTGCATCAAGGATGCCCCATTCTTGGCCCAAAACAGAATATATCAGCAGACATTTAACATCTGCAAGCATATTACACTGGCAACTTCTAAAGGATCGTGGGACTCAAGCATGCTGACCATCCATGGGAACATCAGCCACGACAATCACCCTGGCTGATAAAAGTACCATATATTTGAACTGCGGCATAATGACAGACAGATGCTATAACTGTAACAAGCCAACATCATCGTAAGAGAGGGAAACAAAAGTTAACATCAATCGCAAGTATCCCGTCCCACTCACGACAAAACCTCGCAGTCAAGGAAATACACAGCGGACTGAATATCAAACCTGAGGATAGATCAACAAGTGGAGTCAATGCAGAATACCTCCGTGATAAATTGTCACACGGGATGTGAAGAGGGTGAATCGAAGCCTCATCACCAAAGATCCCCAACATTCCAGATCTACGCATCTCCAGAAAAGCAGCGATTCTCGCACACTAAAATTATTCGAAAACACTTCGGACACTAAAAATTCACTTGAAATCACTTCCGCTGCTTATTTTAAAGCCAAAAGTCTTCAAAGAAAAATACGGACTTGATCTCTGTTTATCAAGTAATAATAATAATAATAATGAAATAATAATAATAATAATAATAATAATAATAATAATAATAATGATAATAATAATGATAATAATAATGATAATAATAATGATAATAATAATGATAATAATAATGATAAAAATAATAATAATAATTATAATACCCATTATTTATAATGCCCTTTTCCCATAGTGGCTCAAAGCGCTTTACAGCATATTATTACCCCGTTCACTGGATTTAACTCCAAGTTGTAGTCAGCCATTTATAGGCGCCTTATATGGAATTATCCTCCCGGTTACCCATTTGCACCGGGGTGGAGTGGACGTAAGTGCCGGTGCGGGAATCGAACCCACGACCTTTGCATTCCCAGTCGATTGATACGACCACTAGACTACGGCACTTAGTTTAGTTTATTCCTTATTTCCAATCAAACAATATTTAAAAAAAAAAAAAAAATAAAAATGTCATGTCAATACGATACGTCGACAAAATTACAAGACGAATGCCCATCATTAGAATAAGAAAGAGAATATGAACATGATGAAGTAGCTTAAGATAAGAGCTAAGGCTCATTTCTGTCAACTCTACTACTACTACTACTACTACCACTACTACTACTTCTACTACTACTACTACTACTACTACTACTACTACTACTACTACTACTACTACTACTACTAGAGTTCCCCCCACCCCCCCAAAAAAAAAATTGAGTGGCCATCTTAACAAGTAATTTTTGGTCTTTTGCAGATTCCGATAAATTTCATTTGCTTCCGATGTTTTCTTTTATTTTCTTTTTGTGTCTGTGTGTGTGGGTTTTTTTTTTTTTTTTTTTTTTTATTTTTATTATGCATTCGTCTAATAACATGACTTTATTTTGTGTTTATGCAATGAAAAATTGATAATGAAATCAATTTAAACAAACGACAAACAAACAAAACAACTAACAAAACAAAACAACAACAAAGCTTAAACATAAAACAACAAAAGTTTTGAGAAAAAGTGCTTACTCGCAGCTACTCGCGGCAATCCGAATATACACTACCTGGTTTCTGAGAAAACAGAAAAAACCTATGGCTTAGAACTAATGCGAAGACTTAAGAACAACTGTTATCCATTACCTCGTCCTGTGATCAAGCATAGGGGCGCGGAACCAAGACAAAAACAAGAACAACAAAAGATAGCCCCCAACTTATCACTCATTAATTCAAATATAAGAATATACATAAAATAAATTTATAAATATTTAAAGGCCCATTTCTGCGCACCCCTATTCACGAATCCGATATTAGCTCTTATAGCATACCTCCTGAATCTCAAATGTCCCCCATTTTTTCCCAAAAGAAGTGTCGCCCTTTCCATCGTAAGACCCCCACTATTTCAAATTCCCTTCCGCCGACATACTAGATATAGACAGACAAATCTCATATACACACATACATTTTAACATATAAGATAAAATAACGAACAAATCACAAATACAAACCCACATATGTAAGAGGAGATTAGATTGTGGATAAACAAACTGAACACAACGTCGTGGGAGTCAAGCGCGAGTACAGATAATGGTCAAGTTAAATCTGTGCGAATATTGCATCAACTGTAATGATGTGCCCGATGTACTCTTTCAAACGGAAAGCAGGTGATTCATTGTTGATAACTGAATGCATCCTAGCCTCACTCTTATGCCCTCCTGTTATATATGTCACGTTCTTATTTCTTAGGTTCAGTAATGAACACAAATCAAATCAAAGAGCTGCTTCAAAACAATACCTTTCATATTTACTTTGTATATAACGATTAGCAAACAGTTAAAAAACAACACCCGTTGGGAAAATCTTTATGCAGGAGCATTGAGAAGACCTTGATACATTAAAGTTGATAACGTTTTTTGGGGGCAATTATTGGAATGAAATTAAATCTGATGAGAACAACCCTACAATATACTATATTTTATTAAAGTGCAAACTACCGATATCATTATGTGGTTATGGCCAACCATCCATGATGCCTTTAGGGTGCCCAGGGCGCTTTGTACCCCTTTACTTGTTTAGGGCACCTTTTCTCATTTTTTTTTTGCGGTTAAGTAGTGCCATGCCCCCCCCACCGGTGGATCTAGCGACTGCGTCAGATTCTAGCAAGAAAAAGAATATGAGCTAGAAACCATCAGCACGATTACGACATAAGATATCAAAAACAATAGAGCTCCAAATTTTAAGTGTAGGCCTAAGTTTCTCTCTTAATCAGCCCTCCCCTCTTATTATTTCAAAAAAAGCAAAACAAAAAAAAACCAAAAACAAAAAAAACAAGGCTCATTGCTGATTTTAATTTTGTCCAGATGTTTGGCGCTCTCATATTGGTTAAGGCGCTACGAATATAAACTGCAAGGATAAAGGAGAAAAAAGGCACGGGTTAAACAGAAAAATACAAAAAAACAAACAAGAAAAAAAACAAAATAAAAACACAAAACATAACAAAAACATAATATAACGACAAAAATCGACAAACATATAATAATAAAGACAAAAATAAATAAGAGAATCACGCAATGGAAAAAAACAAGGAACAATAAGCAACAAAGAACAATCAAAACAAAACAAAATATAATAAAGCGGATAAGGCGTATCAAAAATACTATTCATATAGTACTTAGTAGTAGTAGTATAGTAAGAACATAAGTGTAGTAGTATAGTATGTCTATAGAGAGTAGTAGAATAGTAGCTAGTGTAAAGTCGGTAGTATTAGAGTAAAGGAGTGGTCCAGTGTCAGTATATTATAGTAGTATAGGGAGTTGATAGTTCAGTGTAGGTAGTAGTAACCAGTTCGGTCTAGCTGTTAGGTCAGTATGAGTATAGTAACAGTAGTATAGTGCTTCGTAGCCGCTGGCTCCCAATCTGCCAAAACGGTCCTAGACGATACGAGTCTAGTAAGTAGTCGGTCGCACCCGATCTGGAACAAGGGGTAAAAGGCTTACCAGCTTGTAGAGAACTTAGAATGCATCCGAGCAGTAACGATCCCGACTGCCCATAGTGGTTGAGCTAATAGAAGCGTACTGTAAACACAACGCAATCCAAAACACATTCAAGGCGCCCTGCTACTCATTATGTTGACCTCCAGTACCATGAATTACGATCCCTAGTAACTGAAGAAGCAGTAGTACAGATAGTCGGGGTTATCTTTGTTGAGAGAGCCCACAGCTCACACGCCTGTCACCAGGGCCTTGGCTTCTAGCGAGTCGTGATAAATTTATGTCTTCCTCAGCGCGGCAAGTTAGCTGCCGCGTAGAGCGAGTTCGGTGGCATAACTCGCGAGAAAAATCCCCGCCCGGCATGGACTTGCACCGCTCCGCGCCCAAGGACAAAAAGAAACTATGAGAGCGGGACAATAGTGGCTGCGGTTACTGGAGACCCCCGCCGCGGCGGCAGCGCAAACCAAGAGGCCCGGACCACTTTGCAAGACGAGAGACAACGGCCAAAGAGCAGTACACTGCATTAGTCGCTGAGAGCACCCGCGCTATGAGATCTGCCTCGCTTACGCCGGATTTCTGCGCCGGCTCCGCGCACAATAATGACGAGCAGAATCCTAGTACGTTCCCTAGGTACTCGCATACGCTGGCGCCGTCGGGGGCAGTGCCGGGAAGGTACGTAGTGTATATAAATAAAAGTAAGTAGTGTACTATGGAAGCTAGAGAAGAAGAATATAGAAGAAAGTATCAATGGAGTAAAGAAGTGGAAGGGGGTTATAGTAGTGTTAGTAGTTAGGGTTATGAGTGCTGAGTTAGTTAGTCAGTGAGTAGTAGTAGTAGCTTGAGTGGTTATACCTTATAGTAGTAGTAGTAGTAGTATAGTAGTAGTAGTAGTTCAAGTAGTGTAAGTGGTAGTAGTAGTTAGTTAAGTAGTAAGTAGTTAGAGTTACAGAAATGCGGCCTTAGCTCTTATCTTAAGCTACTTCATCTATTATAGTTCTCTTCTCTATTCTAATGATGGTCATTCGTCTTGTAATTTTGTCGGACGTATTTGCGTATGACAGTATGAATATTATTTAATTTTTGTTTAAATATTGTTTTGATGGAAATATGAATAAAACTAAACTTAAGTTTTTTTTTCCCGTAGTCTAGGGTCGTATCAGTCGACTGGGAATGCAAAGGTCGGGGTTCGATTCCCGCACCGCACTTTACGTCCACTCCACCCCGGTGCAAATGGGGTACCGGGAGGATAATTCCATATTAAGGCGCCGTATAAATGGGCTACTAAACTTCCAGGTGAACGATTGCGGAAAGATGGCGAAGACTCTTAACCCTGCAACTAGACGGTAATATATGCATGTAAAAGCGCTTTGCCCCACTTATGGGAAAAAAGCGCATTTATTAAATAATGGGTATTGGACCATTATATTATAATTATTATTTTAATTATTATATTATTATCAATATATCATTTATTATTTATCATTAGATTACCGTATCCTCAACAATAGCTAATCCCGATTGATGATATCTGGCTGTGTGTGGGTAAGTCCAATTATCTCAGTTTTCGTCATTATTATGTAGTGTTGTAATAAGTTGATGTGATCAATGTGTGTATCCAAAACACTTTATCATACTTAAGGAATCAATGTCATTATGGCCATATACTAAAGCGGGAAGTCTCATATAATATAATAAGTAGCACCCATTCAGTTCTCTCATTGAATTCATTAGTTGATTATCATGAGATATATAAATTTATAATATGGTTGTGATGATAAATAATTGCCGCATTATATCATTAAGATTATAAGCCACTTCACATATCTCATGTAATTCACTAATTATTAAATTAAACTTATATTATTCGATTAAACGTATCTAGTACTGTATATTTATTATCCTTCAAACCCACACCCACCCCCACCCTCCCTCAGGTATGCAAACGAGAAACTTGAGGCAAAACCCCACACATGGCCGGAGGGTAGACAGTCTATCACTTATTGCAACTAACTAAATTGCTAGTATACCGTCTAGAAACTCAATTAATTTAGTGGAGGAAACCCAACCAACACACAAATTACGGCGGTAAAGATACCATTCGAAATGGAGTGCCTCGGACCCTAAATTCAAACCCTCGTCCCTTTGTGGCCCCCTTTTCTTAACGACATTCCAGATGCAGTTAATGTTTGTTTGTTAGTTATCTACAACTCAAGCGAAATACAAATGGCCGCCTGAAAATAAAGCATTTAGTCAAGGAATAATATTAATACTTCGTCAATGCCTACATAGAATTCTTTAATCAATTTCCCCGAGCGCTGCTCTAGTTCCGTGAAAGTGGTTTCCCATTTGGTTAGAGAACCACTATGTTTATGCCAGAATAAAATTGGAAGTGAGAATCCGCGAACTGGGATTGATGAAGAAAAAATGGAGATATTGTCGTCAATGTTAACTGTCAATAAGCAAGTCGTGTACGTTCAAGAAACGTTAAAGCCCGACAATAGTGTGGGCAGAAACTCATATTCGTGTACAATAGCAAATAAAAACATTCTTAACTTTACAAGACTCGCTAACGAGATATAATGTTTTAAAAGCTTTTTATAGGTAAAATAACAAATTTAAAGCAACTTGTGTTAGAATAAGCCGTTAAATCATCACTATTCGAACGAAACCAGCCTCCAGTGAGCACGAGTTTATTACCCTGCGGAAAAGAATCCCACATATCATGTTTATAAACCCAATCCTTTGGAAAGTATTCATGGGCAAAGGAAAGATTTAAGCCCGCAAATGATCACAAAGGTTCGATGCATCTTCTCCGACACAAATATTTGAAGAAAAAGAGCATAAACAAGTCTGACAAAGAAATGATAAAGCTCTTCGCAAAAGCGTGAGACTCGGCGACCAACTTTATTGCATAAGAAGCTCATTATTGTGCTGTACACCAGTGAGCGGAGCCATTTTTCCAGGAAACGAATACGGGTCCAAATAAAAATAAATGCTATTAATTATCGTCACTCAAAGCATCCGGCAATAATCAGTAGCACGCTCACTCAAATTACTATAGAAAAAAATAAAGAGGGCCCGGAACCTGTGGGCATAGAGACCGCCGACACGGGGAGGCTTCAGAGCACCCCGTAACGCGTAAAGTGAGCCACAGATTTGTGATTTTTTGTCACGTACCCCCCACCGCCCCACACACTTGTATAGCCTCGCACACAGTGTCTGAGACTATCAAACCCCGGAACTCCGCATGGGCCCCTGCGACAGTACTAACAAAGTATCATCAAAGGAGAAATTCTCTTTGCCGGATATCAAGTGTGCCCACCATAAAGCAAGTATCGCGGGTCTCATTTTGCCCTCACAGGTTATGTACTAAGCGAGAGTCAGATTGAATTATTGATCATACGGTGTGTTAGATATTAGCAAAAGTATTCACACAACTCGTCTCTCTTCATATTTCTGTAGTGATTCCGCATG
>CALNVZ010003425.1:1759367-1810689 GCA_940671915.1 Paracentrotus lividus
GGGGGGGGTTACTCTTAGCCAAAATTGAGCTCCCAAAATTCTACATAAACGCGGGTCCACACACTCCAAACATGGATCAAACATGGCGTATTGCACCGTGTAAAATTTGCGACCTTATTCGTCATCACTTCAAATAAACATAACCCCAATAGTGTTAATACCGGGCAAAAAATTAGTGAGTAAATTTAGTACCATTCCCAGTGATTAAAGCTGAAAAAAATTTCTTTTTAAAGGAAATTGTGATTGTAATCATATTTTTTTTCTTTTCTTATATAATTGTAGACCCCCCTTAAACTTAATTCAGTCTACAAATATTATTGAAATGTTATTGTTCAAAGAACCTGTTCCTGTTGTCGTGGCTGGTGCTGTAGTTGTTGTTGTTGTGTTTGCAGGGCTAGTGATGTCTGCAGTAGGACCAGTTAACCCGTCCGCTGTAGTAGCCATGGGAGTAGTCGGTGGATCCACAGCGAAGAGGGCAAACGATGTGAGATGGTCAGAAAGGCACTGCGACTCGTTGGCTGAGTGGCGAATGGTCGTAACTCCCTCAGTGCTCCAAAGCGATTCAGCCGAGTCCCAAAAATAGCAATTGTAGACCTTCCCGGCGTGGAGAAGCGTGGCGGTGAGATTGATGCTGATTGGTGCTGTCAGACCACTCACTGTTAACATTTCATCTGCACTCATTATTGAATATGAAAAAAAAATAAAATTAAATTTCACTTTTTTTTTCTGATATTGGTATTTAAAATCATACATTTATTATATTCATGTAGGCTGCATATTCCGACAGACAGCTGGGATCGCGAGGGAAGGAAAAAATAATCAAACGAATTTGAATATTGAAATAATTATGAAAATTTCAAAGTAAAAGCAAAATTGATGGCAATAAGAGACCATGAAATTGCACAAGATGGGTAAAAGAATTGTGGTTCCACAACTTTGTTTAATAGGCCTGAATAATTTTAGTGAAATACCAAATAAAATATAACGGGTATGGTGTTAGAAACTAAGCTTTAGATGATAAACTAATCAATATTTAAACATGACAAGGTTTCAGTTATGACCTATTCCAAACAAATACTAGTACGAAACTTTGTTACCAGCACGAGCATACAAACATCTGTTCATAAATAAAGTTATTCTTTAATTATTATGTAGGCCTACTGTAACTTCGAACGATTTTGATTCAAGATGGGCAGACATGTTCGGTAATAAAATGTCACAGAGAGGTTTTGCCCATACCAGTTGAAGGTTTGTAGAGCTTGATGTCAATGATGGCCGAAGCACGGGTGTCATTGAGGGAATCGGGCAGGAAATCAACATCGTCATGGTATTGCGTGAAGATGATATTAACTCCAGAGCAAGGATCTAGGTTTCCACATTCCCAATTAGGACCGTACCTGTATCATAATCATTAAACAAGTTATTAGCAACAAAATAGCAAACACATCATCAAGAAGAAGAAGAAGAAAAAGAAAACTAGAAAACATCAAAAACAAGATAATTGTGACTGTGTCTTACATACACAAGCCCTTAAAATATTCAGAAGTTGATGTTGAAGATGTCAGATCTTAATGTTCTTCCCTCCCTTAAATTATTAGTCCAAGGTCCATGCAAACGAAAGCTAAGCATGTTGACGTAATACCGGCTCTTTATTCTGGAAGGGGTGACGCTGACCCCCAGTTTAAAAGATGGAGCTAGCTGCCAACAAAAATTATTCTGTAGATGTATTTTTTGTCTCTAGGTATGTGTAATAAGCGTTGCCCCACAGGCCTGATGCCCACATTAAGGTAAGGGCGAACGTATTCTGTGCCCCATCTTCATGGACCATCATCATGTATACGGCTCACCTCGTCTCGATGTCGCTGCCAAAGTCGATCTCGAAGGACGTACTGTCGATGCTCGTCGAGGAGTACGTCCCTTGTGGAATCGTGTTCAGCGCCCTCTGGTGGTAATACTCGGACACGGTGTCGATAGTCTCGCCTGGCGGTGTACCCACGAGTCTAGAACTTGATACACTTTGCGATATATTCCTGTTATTGAATAAAGGTATTAAGAGCCATTATTATAATACTTCGAGAACTTTTTTTCTTTACGCATTTCATGCTTTTGTTGTTTTTGTTTTTTAATTTTTCTTCTATTTTTGTGTCCCGTACGACAAATTACTATTTTTCATTTCAATTGTAAACGATGTGAAATCGGTCAAGTTAAGTCTTGGTTCTTGTGCCCCTTCTAGTACTACTTGAGGATCACCACCAATCGAGAGAATATTCTTTTATTTTCATGCTAAAAGATGTAGAATGTTGTCAAAATGTCAAGTACGACACAGCATGGAATCGCTCATTTGATTGTATTAGCTCACCGGTAAAAGGCTTATTATCAAACATCAGGATTTTGAAATACGAACTACTCACCCGACTCTGTCGTGCAAAGTTTGATCATCGGGGAGGGTCAGTACTCCTATGATGTCGTCTAGTTTACCATTGATCACATCTGCGGAGTCTTCAGGCAGAAGTTCTTCATCGCTGAAGAATACTTCCAATAGATCTTCATAGATTCCCAAGAGGATACCTTATTATTAGATAAAAGAAGCCGTCCATTAAGATTTGTTAAAACCATAATTTACCGTTACAGATGCCAAAATCAGATAGAACAAACGGAAGGAATGGGGGATTGGGGCAATGGTTGTCAAGAGCATGGGGAAGTGTTTTTAATGATAGCCAATTAGGTACAGTCACGAACTCCTAAGAAATTCCTGGTGGAGACCTGCGTGCCGCCGCGTTGGTTCATCACTGCCCGGACGCCAGACAAAGACTAAAATCGCCCAATTTCGCGCATACCCCTCAAACATCTCGACGATCATCGGCCGCCCACCAGGATATTTCTTTAAAAATCGAACGGTAACCGGTGGGAGATCGTCGGGAGAACATCCCGATTTTAGCAAGTTCTTTTTTTATTTTTTTTTACATCGACTGGCGATTGACGAAAAATCGTGTAGACATCACACTTCCTTCCCGCTCGACTTCTCCTTAAATCGCCGAGCGATAGATGAAGTCGTCGGTCTGTGTTTACAGCGCCTGAATCGTGAACAAGTAAGGGCCGCCAAGATGCTAGAATTCGCCGACTAGTAACTGACCCTCAGCAACCGAGCGATGTCCTCATTAACAGTAATTCCCATTACCAGGGAAGAGTCCGGGCGGCCATCGCTCAGTGTTTCGGCGAAATTGACAAAAACTCGACACCCGAACGCCGAAAAGGCTGGTCTGGTGAGTGATGAACTTAGTATATATTATGTGTTATGAGGGTGGTAAGGGTGCACGTCCGTTATTAGATGTTTTAATCATATTTAAAAGGAAAATCATGAAGTCCTAAAAAAAAATCTTACCAATATCGGCGAGAGTGAGGTCGGTGATAATCAGGGCATCACTCTGGTCTATCCTAGTCTGAGCGTTGACAGTTGTTAGAACTGTACTCTCTATGGCACTTTGGATTAGATCTAAGAGCTCTGCTGCATTCTCTTCAGTTTCGACCGGCAACGTCAGCACGGCTCGCTTTCGGCGACGACTCCCGTCTTGTCTCTGGAACGTTTCCAACACGGCGAGGAAAATGTTCAGGGCGTTGTCGAAATCCCCTAAAAGTTGATAAAATAACGAACAATCAAATACGACTGTGTTGTAGCTTTATAGATATTCTAAAGAGAGTATATAAAAATTCCAATTGAGAAAAGAAAATAATGCAATAAAACAGGAAAAAACCTACCGTCATTTTGTGCCTCTATTTTACAATATTTCCCACCATTCCACGATGTTTTAAGACACATACCATTTATTTCACACTCGCCGTTACTTAAGAATATCATAAGGCCGAAATTAGGAATTTTACCATCATAAAAAAAAAAATCCTGTATCAAATTTATTTCTCATTGTATATTATAATGAATAACTTGTGTATTTCTTTGTTTTATTATCTTCCAAATAAAAACGTGTCTTCGTGCCCATCTGATCCTCAGCTAATTCTCTGATACGTACCTGAATTCTTTGCCTCTGCGACTTGATTATCCTTGATAGCTTGGAACTCATCGATACTGAATGAGGGCTTCTCCACGACAGTCAGATACAGGGAAAACACCTGGCAACTGTTAAATGTATTACAGACCTAGTGCAAACCAAAAAGCACATCAAATTTATCATATAACAGCAGCGCCGTTTTGCATGTACCGTATATAAAAAAATACAAACATGTAAACGATTTGGAAAACATATCGTCTGTTGGGAGCCAGAAGGGCGTTATTGCATCTTATAGATATTCCGTTGAGAGACAGAAGGGCGCTATTACTGTACAAAGTCAATGGTAATAGCGCCCTTCTGGCTCCCAACGGAACATCCTTGATCTGCAATAGCGCCCTTCTGGCTCCAAGTCGACGATATTTGAAACGAGCATACCGGTATACATTATAGTTTTGTCTCATTTTGATACTAAAGATTCTATATTAATTGTATTAAAACCTCACTATGCCATCTTCAGGGACCGCGGAGCATATTTGAATGAAGGGTGTGACTGCAAAAGATAGTGGCCGAATATGCGAAAAACACAATTTGATGATTAATTTCCTCGTTTTTGTGCATGCCTACTGAGAAAGAAAAAAAAAACTTTCAGGGGCTGAAGCCTCCAGTAACCTGGCTTCGCGAATGAGGAACTTCGTGTGAATTAAACAAAAATCGAGAGATTAAGAAACTGTATAATGCAACGTGAAAGACTTAAAACGAAACCAACGATATGTTTTGATTTAATAAAACATATTATACTAATATATCGTCCTCACTGTACATTATCTATAAGTACACAGAATTTATTCCCATTTTTATGCAAAAATAATGGCCCTTCCTTGTGGATACGTAATATTCCACAAAATTGTGAAACAAAAATATTACGATTTGAGTATAGAGATGGTCTAAGGATGTTCGATATATAATCAAATCAAACCATTTCTATCATATAAAACGGCGTATAATCTTTATATACACCAATCCGTCTTCAGAGCAATGAAACTAACGGCGGCCATATCTGTGGGCTTCCAATTAATAGATGGGCTATCAATTAATAAATGGGCTATCACTCAGCCAATCCGCAAAGAGCTAGGTGCGCGTATATACATTTTCCTTTGGAAGACCCCTAGCCATAGCCGACACGAGACAAAACATCACCCAAACCGAATTCGTCTATACCTTGGCAACATAATGGTTGATGGACCCCTGTGCGGGTGGACCACGACCTAATGTATTGAACTCCCCTTGGAAGTTAGCTTCACCCTGTGCCCTGAATCTCCCTCTTCTCTCCAGGAATAATTGGAAGTTTAGAGGAAGAGCTTCTTCATCCGTCACACAGTTCTCGACGACAAAGATGAGCTATAGAAAAAAAAAGAGCAAATCGAATAAAATTAAATCAAATCAAATCAAGTTATTGAAACAAAAAATCCGAATTTTCGGATTATCATCAATAAAAAAAAACAATACAAGGAAAATGCAATAGTAAATATGAATGTACATAAAATTGATATAACAAATGTGTATTATAAATGTTATCAAATTAATACATTAATCAGTATAAAACCTGTCAATAAATAGGCCTACACGTATAAGAAATATCTACATGTTACATTATCACTGCCAATACGCCGCGATTGCATGTTTTGAGTGGGTGTGCCTGTATTTTGTGGGTGAAGTGATAATGTAGCGCAAAATGGCGGATTCGGCATCACAGTCTGAGTCGATATTCAGTTAAGGAGTTGCAATTCAAAATGAACAAGATGATAAATATATCACTGTATCGCTGAATATAGACATTTACCGAAAATTTCTGTCCTGTATTCATTAAAGATTTTGTTGTTGCAGGGATGAATAATAATAGAATGGACAAAACACCACCCCTGTTTGTGTATATATATATAAATATATATATATATTTTTTTTCTTTCTTTTTCTAAAAAACTAAGTTGACAACTTCTTCTTCTCGAGTCCTTTTTCTCAATTTTTGTTTATTTGTGAATTAGAATTTGACTCAAACTCTGCCCATTAGATACTGAACGCAGGCGATCCCATTAGGCGAAAGGGAAGTAAGATCAGCTGGGGAACAGGGGGAAGGCAAAAGAGGGCATTGTAGGAGGTGACTCATGGTCTCCTCCTCTCCGCATTCGCAAACTGGCTGTCCTTCAGTGTTGATGCCCCATTTGACCATTAGAGCCTTGCAACGGCCAACTCCAGCTCGCAAGCGGTTTAAACACAGCCAGAAAGGCCAAGGTTCACGGAATCCTGGTGGGAGGGACTCTTTTGGACTGGTGTTGACACTGTGTGGTGCAGACGCAAGGCGGGTTGACCAAAGGTCTAGCCTACGGTTGTGGGGGCTTTGGTTCAAGGGAACGATAGCATGAAGGAAACTGTGCCTAGATCTTAAGCGCTTAATTGCAGGTATAGCGTTGAAAAGAGGGTGGAGTGGGTCATTTTCTTGCTTAAGTTTCTCTTTTTGGGAGAGAACATGCCTCCTCATGTGAGGAGGGGCGATGCCACTCAGGATGTAGATATCGTCTACCTTGGTTGGTTTCAGGCAACCTGTTATGGCCCTACATGCACTGTTGAGTGATGGGTCTATCTTTGAAGCATGGGCTGATCTACCCCACACAGGACAGGCATATTCTGCAGCTGAGTAGCAAAGGGCAAGGGCTGTTGTGCGGATGGTGCTTGCATCAGTGCCCCATTTCGAATTAGCTAGCTTCTTCAGTATGCTGTTCCTGGCACTGACTTTCTTCTTTGTCTTCAAGATATGATTCTTGTAGGTCAGGGAGCGATCTAGGGTGACCCCGAGGTAGACTGGGTTTGGAGAATTCTGTATGGCCTTCCCATACCATTTAACCTTCAGCTGGCGGTTGGTATCCCTATTCTTGAGGTGGAAGACGCTGATCTGGGTCTTAGAGGGATTTGCGCGAAGGTGATTGGATGCGTTGACAGCTGAAAAGGCGCCATATATGACGTTTTTGTTACAATGGTTATTACTAATTCTGCAGCAGTGGCGGATCCCGTACAAGCGCGGCGATTTCATGTCACGACTGGGGGGGGGGGGACGGAAACACCCGAAAGTGAAGAAAATACACTAAAAATTCGCATAATTCGCACATTATGCAGAAACTAATGAAAATATGTTTGCGAGCGCAAAGCGCGAGCCGAAAATTTTTCCTTATAATAACATTTAGCATTGCATTTGACATACATTGTACCTCTTTATTAGCTTCACAAGCTAATAACTATATAAAAATATGTTAAGTTTCAAAAATCGAGGGGGGATCCCCCCGTCCCCCCCGGGAGCGCCGCTAATGATCCCGTTATGTAAATAGAAACAGCCAGGAGGCGGAGCGGGGGGGGGGGGGGGTCGCCGCCAAAATTTTCTGAATTTAACACACACAGTCAACGGGCGGTTTTCAAATAATAGGGGGAGGCGTCCCCTGCGCCCCTACATAGATCCGCCACTGCTATATGGATAAAAATACACGAATGAAATTATATTACCTCTTCAAGCTCGGTGTACGACGTAGCCCCATCGATCAATGAAAATGAACAGGAGGATACCCCAGCATAGACTCTGGTACTGACGCTGCTAACTGCAACTTGATTCTGAGTATCAGTAGCTGTAACCTGAAAGGTATATGATGTTCCTTCCTCAAGGGTACCTGTTTGGATGTTATGCAAATATTTTCATAATTATTGATATATAAATTGAGTCTATGAGCAGAAGTTTTAAAACAGGTGGTGAGAGGGAGGGGATGTGAAAAAAAGAACTTGAGAGAAGACTCGACTTTGATTATTGATTTCCTGAAGGAATAAAAATGAAGAGGGAGAGAATAGCCGCATATATGAAGGCTTGAGACAATGAAATATTAGGATAATATGTCAGTGTTCACATACAAATATCATCGCTAACTTAAAAAAGATCAACTACATTTATTAGAAAGTTTGAATACCATGGTATGATGATGTCATTATAAATATGAAATAACATTCTGATTTTGAACAGCCAATTTCAAACATTAAGATCACAACACACCAATGATCTTTAAAAGGTATTTAGAGTATCCCGATACTTATTAACTGTTCCGTTGAGGTATTAAACCAATAGTTTAATGTAGATCCTAATGGTACTGATGATATTTATTAGTCGGGTGAAGGAAAAGTATTTACCTTTGTCAATGATGAATGCAGTCAAGCTGTAACCAGAAGCAAACAGTTGAGTTCCATACAGATCTGTCATATCGATGAATCCTTCTCCTATTTATAAAAAAACAATCGAATTAGTGACATAATTGGGAAGTATTTTATATTATAATGTAACTGCAAACCGAGTTTATGACCTCCTTGAGTACAATCAAAATCACAGTGGGCACAACTGATGAAAGGTTTGTCTGAATTTTGGTTTGATGTAACCTATATGCAAAATACATTGTTTAAATTACTTAGCTACTTGGCTTAGAATCTGATTTTTAAAAAAATTTACACATATCACTATACGAGCAAAGGCATAGTGGATGGTGTTTGAAAATTTGCATCTGTAGGCCTAAGACATGGAAGCATTTCAACAGACACGTAGATCTTTAAAATCAACATCGTCCTGTGAAAAACGGAAGAGTGACTAAATTGTAAATAAACCTTTAATTGAAATGGATTGTTTTTGTTTTTTTCCACATAAAAAAAAGGTCGTATACAACAAAATTAGCATTAAAAACATATAGACAAAAAGATATATAGGAAACACGAGGAATTTGAGGAAATGTATATATAAATACTCGAAATTAACAATAGATATGGAAAACGCCGTAGAGCCAATGAGGCTTTATCTTGATCAACTGGATTAACCATGCGCACTATTAACAAATTATTAATTGGAGGATAAAAGTACGTATTGCATTTGAGTATGAAAGACGGATGATAGGGACCATATAAATTATATATAATTACATATTAATAAATATATGATAAATAAATTTTAAAAAATATATAATTCTTTCACAACAATTGGGGTTGTCTAACCTTCGTCAGTTGTCTCCCATACTACAGTGATATCCCCGACGTGAGTGATAATGGCGGCAACATAGAAATATTTATCTCGTCTTACTCTTGGTTCTACCTCGCCAGGAATGATCTGTGAATCCAAGGACGGACGAAAGGCAAGAAAGGGAAATCAATAGATGTGGAAAAGGGATATGTACATGATGAAAATACGCTAATCGTAGTGGTATTAGCTATATCAATGATAATGGGCATATTAATGACAATAATAATATTATTAATTAAAAAATATGATGAAAATAGCGATAAAAATAATGATAAATGGGGCAACAACTAAGAATAATGCTGCCCTACTTTGGCAAAAGGAAGTAACTGACAAAAGTGACATTTCTTGTAAAAGAGCAAAATGTGTCCGTCATTTACACTGATGTCAATGTAATCTCCTAATGTCTTAATTTCAAAGATGGATAAACTTTGAGGCATAAATTTGGACAGCAAAAAGATGGCACCAAATGAAATATGGAAACATTAAAAAACTCAAATTTGATTAGTATGTCACTTGCTTCCTTTTGCCAAAGTAGGGCAGAATGGGTTCACGGGTGTCTTTGATCCGTTTTCATGTACGTTAAAAGTAAAGTAATTCCAGTTTTCCACCAATCACTCTAGTTATTTCAACCCTGTCCCTAGTCAAAAGACGTAACCCTGTATGATATAAACCCAAATTTAACTCCGAGTCAACGAACTCTCATAACTCTACACCCTCTCCGGTTATTTCCTGTGATATGACCGGCCAAAATGTTAAGCCGAACCCCTACCCTCCTGATCGGTTCTGATATCAGAAATTTTTTTCCAGACCGGCCGGGTTTTGACGAGCACCATTTTTTTTCCAATTCAATTCAATTCAATTCAATTCATTTATTTTGAGGGGGTGGGGAAGTAAAAATATCTGAAAATCTGTGATCTGATCTCTAATGAAATCCCTGATCCACCATTGTTACCTGTGGTGGTGTTCCCGCTTTTGCCTGGATGATTTGTGAAGCCGTGTCACTTCGGGAATTCTTCATCACTGTAAGGGTAATCTCATAGATTGTCTCAGGAACCATGAGAATAGCATCGAATGAAATGCTACTCGTATTGACCTGATCTGATGGTAGGATATCAACGCTATCCGCTGACAAACAGGGGCCTTGAGTAAACTGAAACAAAACAAATGCAAGTACAATCGATAAATACATTAAAAATAGTCACAGATGTAGGTCTTGAGCGGGGTGTTCAATATTTGCTCCGGTGAGAATAGCTCCACATTCATTCCCAAACAATAATCTAATGACTAAATCATTCTAACCTGAAACCATTATCACAACCCCATTCTAATAAGGCTACATTTTAGACGAAATAAAGCCCGGAGCAGCCTGGTGCGAACATCGAATCTCTTGAGACCATAGAAATCAGTTTTGACTTAGGACTTACGAGAGGTGAATAACACGTGTCTTTTATAATCTGGACTAAAAATTGCTTCGACTTACGTAATTATTCGACTTATGGAAGGCGGCATTTGCAGTAATGACTACTTTCTAAGACTCGTTAAAAGTATATACAAATTCTTACAAGGTTCCGGCATGTCCACGTATACATCAGCAGGTCGTCTTGTCCATCAGGGTCGTAAGATCGTGAACCATCAATATCCACAGTCCCACTGCTGACACCAATAGTTTGGAACGCACTTCCTTTGATCTTAGCGACTGGGTCCGATGACACCGTAATTACGATCACCGTTCGGCTGGTGTTCTGACTGGGGTCATCCACCTTAGCGACGGTGACTGTGATTGGTATGATCATATCACCTGAACATATAGATATAAAAATGGTCATGATTATGGTTACAGTCGTAATAAAGTGATGAAAATAGCAACATGAACATCGATGGCTTTTAATTCTTCTTCGCGAGAATGATTGAAAAGAGTTTACTATCTAACTTAGATAACATATCCCATGCTGCATGTGATCACATGAGATCTGATCTTAATGTGTTTCATTATTGTGCTATATAAGACAGCATAGTTGGAGGCTTAATTACAGGTTTATTCTAGTTATCTATGTCGATTGGGTGTCACAGAATGTTCATGTTAGTTTTTTTTTAAACTCTTTATGTTACCGATATAACACTCGAGTCTTCTTCTTTCCCCCCTTTTTCCATTTCCAATTCTTCCTTTAATCAGGGAATCACAATCCCCCTCCCCCTGATGAGCTTATGAACACAAAACTTCCAAAGCATCTTACACGAGTCTATCGGTGACTGTAGATCTTGTTACACAAGTCTAGTCTGAAATTCCTTTTTATGAACTTGGGCGACGATTTTACACTTTTGCAGCTCCACACATTTCCAGTGCACATGTATAAAAGGTAAATCAGTGTCGCAATTATATGCCCCATATTTTCATGAAAATGTTGTCAAACGGTGCCCGAGTCGTGAAGTCAAAGTCAGTAGGCATAAGTGGCCTAAACGTGATATGTAAAGAAAAGATTACTAGTACCTGGCAAAGTTCCAGCCCCAATGAACAAAGCTCTTCGGTGATGTATTTCTGGTCGAAAATCACACCGGCACACTAGTTGACCATGTGAAAGAGACATCCCCTGCCCCACCGCATTGTTCGGAGAAAGCAACTCTTGCGACCAGTCCAAATCTATAAAAAAAAAAAAAAAAAAAAAAAAGATATATAAATTACGTTGCTCAAGTATGTAGATTAATAGACTCACAAAATTGGTTTAATATAATAATAACAACAACACAATAACACAATATCTATCATGTCTATTGCGCTATACTGAGGGCCCACAACATTAAAAAAAAATTACACCCTGATGGCTACAACTGACAGATTAAGACTAAATTAGATTAATGTAATACAGAGATCAGAATCCTTACCAGCTTAAATGAAACTTAAAAGATACCACTTCTTATCAACGAAAATGAGAACCATAACTACCAGAAATGCAGTGCCAACCACCTCAAAAAATGTAAATGATTATGCATTTTCATGGTACCATGAATCGAATTTCACCACTGATTTCACAGACAAATGACGTTTGCTCCGCGATCAATCCCTTACACTAACCAAAAGGCTAAGTTCAGCCCTGGATTAAACACGTACCATACCATACCCTATTTCTAAACCTATCATAAACTTATCACAATCCTGCCCTAATCCTATAAATTTTCGACGAAAGAAAGTCGATAGTATATCCAACCGCTGGGCCTAGAGAACTAACTTAATCTAAGCCTTTAAGTATGTTAAGTAACCTTTACTTAGGATAGGGCCCTCTAAGAAAGGAACCAACTTTTTGGACCCCCTACTAGTATTTGAAGTTATCATATACTCTACACTATAAACTCTGATTACTCACGGTTGAGACACTCTGATGGGCTCATCTATATTGACTCTTTGGGCGGCAATGGACACCTCCGGAGCTACCGTCGCTTCTCTGGTTACCTGGTAGGTTGCCGAATCGAATCCCCCTAGGAAGTTACTCACGTTGCACCTGAAATCATACCTCTCCCCTGGGGTCAGGTAGGAACCGTTGAAGTTTAGTCTTGATCCCGCATCTGCGAGGAGAGATTCAAATTAGTTTTAGTGTGAGGTAATTGATATCCACATACATGTATAAGACTTGGGCCCTCAAACATAAAAGACATACGATAAATCTTACGATCGATTGTAAGTCCTAGTACACGGTTTACCATAGACCTACGATTGGTATTAATCTTGAGATTGATCGTATCTGTTTGTTACAGGAAAATGAATTCAGGATATTTCAAAGTGCTTGCATTTCGCAATTTGAAACTTATTTGCTGTGTAATAAGCAAGTATAAGATATCGTTGTATCATCTTACGGAAATTTGAAAGCGTAGAATGTAACTCGTCTTTCGATGGTTGCTTGAGTTCGATTTTATAAGATATTTAACTTGCAGACTGCACATACTTTGAAATTCTGAGGGATATATAGAGATTAAGGCCCGTATCCATTAACGTGTTCACAGTTAAGGCAGGCCTAAATTCTGTGGTTTAACTATGGGTAGCAAAATTTGACACAATCTGTCTACGTTGTTATGTTCCTTATGTTCTGGAATTAAACTTTAGTACTTATGATTCACAGGGAGATTTTAATAGTTTCAATACCAAAAATTCTGATAAATGTAAAACTGTTCCAGATTGTGTCGATTTTTGCTATCCATAGTTACAACCACGGAATTTAGGCCTGGGTAAACTTAGGACACCTTTGTAAATACGGGCATAAACCCTTTACTTTACCATCGAATATCTGTTGAAGATCGGCATGATCAGGTCCACCAGACCAGCTGAAGGTCATTGGTCTTCCAGCGCTGCCTGTCGATTTAGTTGCTCGGATGCTGACAAAGCTGCAGAAGTTGATGACTTCATTTCCATCCAGTCTTGCCCGCACAGGGACAGTTACATTCGGTGGCTGCACGTTGAGAGTTTGGCCAATTTGTGGACGTGTGTAGAGCTCTCGGAAGACACCAATGGCATCGTTCTGCTTCAGGGTCAGGGAATCACCTTTGAAGAGACAGTTACGAAATAAGATTAATGTTTATTTTGAGCGTAATAGCCTAGTTGACCAGTGAAGCGACGGTTGACTGATAAACAATACTGTATATAATTCAGCTGGCAATATCTTACTAGCTATGTAATTATTTTATGACATTTGATGATATATCAGTTCTATTTTCATAAATCCTTTGGAGATAGTTTTTCCCCTTTCACTAGGTAACTAATTTTGAGTGAGCGCTTCCACACATTACAGTGCAATAGTTTGAATTACCTTCAGAGAAAAGAGATAGTTACCGACAGTGATCATGGTTATTACAAAGTCAATCTCTACGTAAACTTAAGAATAATGTATTTTTTGGCTGACAAACATAATCCCTGATGGCAGACTGACGTCTTAAAGACGTCTTAAACTGGTCAAAAATGGTCAACTCGTCATACCGTCGTAAACACGACATCTTTACGATGTCTTAACGACGTCTTCCAAACGATTAATAGAATCTGATATTTAAATATCTTTACATGTTTCTATGCGATGTGATTATGTCTTCTTGGTAATGACTTTCAAAGACGTTAATTTTCTATTTTTGGAGCAAAAAATTATGACAGTAATATGACGTCTTTATGATGTCTTTACGACGTCTATAAGACCACTTTTCTTGTCATTTTTTGACCAAAATACGACATCTTTAAGACGTCTTTAAAACGTCTATACGACAACTTTTTGATGTCTTTACGACGTCTATAAGACCACTTTTCTTGTCATTTTTTGACCAAAATACGACATCTTTAAGACGTCTTTAAAACGTCTATAAGACAACTTTTTTGTCTATTTTTCTACCCAAATATGATATCTTTAAGACGTCTTTACGACGTTTATAAGATCACTTTCCTTGTCATTTGTTGACCAAAATACGACATCTTTAAGACGTCTTTAGAACGTCTATAAGACAACTTTTTGATGTCTTTACGACGTCTATAGGACCACTTTTCTTGTAATTTTTTGACCAAAATACGACATCTTTAAGACGTCTTTAAAACGTCTATAAGACAACATTTTGCTTTCATTTAGACCAAAATACAATGTTTCTGTTGGTCATGAATATTCATAAGCAGTATTCTGAGATTTGAAAAAAGGGGGAAAATGAATAGAAATATACAATTTTAAGCCATGTAACCGGCATTCGGCTTATTGACATAATCAAAATTGTTTTAAATTATTATCATTTTATGTATAACACAATTTCAAGGTGCTTCATAATGACAATTCTTCATATTTCATTAACAAAATTGTAATTTAATAATAAGTAACTGTCTTTCTTCAAACATTTGTCTGTATCACTTTATATAGCAGGACCGGACAAACTGCCAGTATAATAGGGCCTGTAGGACAGCATAGGTTATAATATTAGGATAGGTTAGGATAGGATAGGATAGGACTCAGTATTAATGTCAACATCCCTGATAGCACAGTGACGTCTTAAAGACGTCAGAAAAAAAAATTTATGACGTAAATTTGCACCCGCGTTTGACGTCTTAAAGACGTCGTATTTTTACGTCATAAAGATGTCTTTTTTTAGACGTAATAATGACGTAAAAATACGATGTCTTTAAGATGTCAAACGTGGGTGCAAATTTACGTCATAAAGATGTCTTTTCCTGACGTCTTTAAGACGTCTGACGTGATGTCTTTAAGACGTCTTTAAGACGTCACTCTGCTATCAGGGATATATAGATACTCAAAGAAACATTGTCATTTCTTTATACCAAACCGTTACATACCTATGTTGATCAAATCTTCACCAGTTCCGATGCGGATGAGAAGATAGTTGCTGCGGGGTCGTGTACCGCAGGTACTACCATTTCCCAAGGCGTTGGTATTCTCAAAGATGGCATCACAAGAAGTGTCATCAACGTTTACTAGGCGGTCAAATTCCAAACGCAAGCCGTTTCCTTTAGTCAGGACAAATTGAATAATTCATTTGAGTAAAGTCAGACGGACAATTTGACAATTTAATTGCAATATCATAAGTGCGAAACCAAACAAGAATTCATATACAACAAAAAAAAAAAAAAAAAAAAAAATAGATCTTGCTCTTTCTAACAAGATCAAACGGGAGTTTCAAAGAAAATGTTGATTGATATAAAACATAAATTATATCGACATAAAAAGTATCTTCCCTATTAAAAGGTGTCATTAAACGAACAAAAATGTTTAGGTTTTGATTAGTCCATTGTGATTATGGTTTTTATTGCTTAACTATATTCATGTGCATCTATGATATTATGGTCATTCTTGTTTATATATTGTTTTGCAAAATTGTATATTGCAAATGTAAACTGTATCTGTATATCCTATATTGTTCAAATGTTGATGTTTTGCAGGGCCTGCTGGAAGACCGGTTTGTTAACTGACGGAGTTACCCTGTTGAAATAAAACTAAATCAAATCAAATCAAATCAAATCAAATCAAATCAAATCAAATCATGTGATCGGAACATATTCTTATTCTCTTTTTCTCTTTATACAGCACAATATTTTCAACCTGTTCGTTTTTGGACACTGTTTCACCGGTACCCTCGAGACATAATCTCGACCAAACCCCTTAACTTCTTACCTTGGTTAGTGAACCTCAGGCTGACAGGTTTAGGATCTTCTACGTAGAACCTAACAAGGAGACCTTCATCATCTGGCGTTGGTAGTGGGTCGATTCCATTCAATGAGAAAGCGACTCGGTATGCACCCGATTCAGAAGGGACGATAGTCTGGACTACCACTATTGATGTGTTGTATTCGTGGAAGTATGAAATGGCGTTGGCTTCCGCATTCACTACGAGACCAGTAACTAATCAAAATTTGATTTGAAAAAAAAAAATGGGGAATTTATATGCTAACATGATAACATATAGGCAGAGACACACACAATTAAAATGCAGTCCTCTTTCTTTGTCATTTTTTTAATTGTTGACATAAACACACACACACACACACACACACACACACGCTCACACACACACACACACACACACACACACACACACACACACACACACACACACCCACACACATACATGCATATTAGTTTATAAATGAGGATGGTTTCTGTGAAAGAAAAGAGAAGAGATTATAGAATTATAATAGAATTATAATAGAAATAATAGAAATTACATAATATTATGTGTCTCTGCCTATATATTGCATCATGATCATGTAACACAAAGATATCCATCTCCATTCAGTGTAATTAGAATTATGTATGTTATTTTATGTGCAATATTTACTTCAATTTATGAATGATACTACAGTGTATTTGTGTAAATAATTATAATAATATAAAATGAAAAATATTCGTAATAATGATGATAATAATAATAATAATAATTATTATAATAATAACAGTGGACTAATGAAAATATTGTTCTGATTTCACATGCATTAACTAAAATTTGTGTTCTCTCGTGTAACAATAATTGTAAGGATTAAGTGTTAATAATTACAGTAAATCTAATGATAATAGGATTACACTCAAAGGAACAAAATTTTGTTTAAATAATTAACTGAAACCAATACCTCATTTATTATCTGTATTTTTATGATGTTATTATGGTTTCATAATTATTTACTGAAAGTTAAATGCAATATTTACTTCAATTTGTAAATGAATAATGACAGTGTATTTATGTAAATATTATAATAATAATAATAGACGTGGTAATATTCATGTTAATAATAATAATATAAAAATAATGATAATAATGGCAGTTAATCTAATTATTAATGATGATATTATTATGATTTCATATTTATTAACTGAATATTGTGTTATCTCGTGTAACAATAATGATAATGATAATTTAATAATGACAGTAATCTAACAATAATAGGATTATTTACAAAAGAACAAAAATTTGTTAAAATAATTTACTGTAAACAATACTACATCTGCTCTGTATTTTATAAAGTTACTATGATTTCTTCTTTGTTTAAATGAATATTATGTTATGTCATATAATCTCGATGTGTTCAAATTTTTATTGTAAGAAAAATCTGTAATTCGGCCTTCGGGCCGCAAATGATTTTTGTTGTTTAATAAACCATTTCTACATTTCTACTAATAGAAAAATTCTCCGAATGTTGACACATTCGGAGAATGAATAATTTCTTTTATACGTGGATATATTTTGTAAATGACGTATCGTGTCTGTACGTTACTCAAATGTTTTAACTATAGATATGCTAAACTTCAACAAATCTAGTCGTATAATGGAGAATTGCATTGTCGCCACATATATATATACATATATATACATACCCTCGTTAACGACAGTGACTTGTGGAATAGAACCAGCTTCTTTCACAGAGGAGAAATTCCCATTATGGGATATCAGATTGAATTCAATCGTTGTGCTGGAGAAAGGAAGGTCTACCTCAGCGGGGTAGATCGTATCCAGTTGTATGTCTGTTCGTAATAAGCATGCAGTCAAATAGAAGTGAAAACAGAAGAAAAAAAAACATTCAACGATTATGAATTATGAATTTATATTTTTTATTCACCATTTAAGTCTAAATATAAAATGGTTATGAAAGGTTGAGGTATGCATGAGGTACTTAGTCAGCAACACCAAAAACTATACAACGTAGAACTTGAACGTAAAATAAATCACTCCCGCCTCTGAAAATGCCCTATTGTAGAAGAATAGACCAGTTTACTAAGTTATTATAATTTATCCATGTTTCTTTCCTGGCGACATAGCAACAAGGTATTCAAACAACCTGTAATAAAAGAATGAACTACAATATATGGAATCCAGTTTGCAAACGTTAGTTGTTGTTATGTCAGGCAAGCCTCAGGCAAATTTCCAGGTTTTCAAGAACAATTTTTTTTTTTCAAAAAGAATGCATAAACTTATAAGAAATTAGTAAACTGGTCTATTGGCTAATAGGTGTTCTTCATTTCACGATGAAGATATGTCACAATTAACGACAACTAGCATGTATAAATGATAAAAGAAATATCAACCCAACCAACCCCAATCATACCAATGTTTTTAATTTAAAATCTGTATGACTTACCAGGATATACATAGAGGTCTGAATAAATCTCCGATAAATCACCACCAGAAGAAAGGTATACGTGATACGATCCTGTACGAATTAGAAATAAATATACATATAAATATCAATCTTATTATATAACATCGAAGTATAGATCCTGGACATTTTATTGGTCACGTGATATCAAGTAATATATAATAAACGAATAATAGTTAATATAAATTTATAAATACTGAAAAATAAACAATAGCGTTCATTGGTATGAATCATTTAGCAGTATTTAGTCTTTCCAATCCAATCGGTGATTTTTTATTATCAAGATCCCCTCATTGGTATTTAGACAAGTCTCTAAATTCTATTAATATTTCATATTAATTATAATTATTATTTTATTTGTTAGTGTATAAAAATGTATATTGACTGATTTTGTTATATAGAATAGATATATTGACTGCTTTGAGAGGCACATTCGTTTCTATGGGCTCAAGTGAACTCAACACTCTGTATGACCCCACGGCAGGACAAGGTCTCTGGTAGCCCTCAGAAACTATTATCTATTTGGTGCATGTTTGATTTTATGAGAAATAGTTTTCTTTCATTACGAGAAATCATTACAAAATATTCAAAAATATTTATAAAAAAAAAATTTAAAAAAATATTGCAGCGATCTTTATAAATCCAAAATCACTCATGAGCAATTAATCAATAAACTGATCATTATTTGTCACAAACAATCATCATAAACATTGCACTCTGAGTTTCGTTTCCCACGGTATGCTTTGGTGTACTCATCTCAAACAAAGGGTAGTGGGAAATCCGAACCAAAATATTTCTATCAATTTTATGTTGTAGTCTTCATGATTTAACATGCCTTTTGTGAAATTTCCTACGTCATTAAATGGATTGAGGAACTTTGTGGAGGCCTGATTGAATAAATCGTTAATTTGACATGTTTGCCTGGTATAGAAGGATACATAAACAGCCGAAATGTAAAGATTTTCTTCAAATACGGTGTTATGAAGATATGGATGATTAAATATTGCCATTAACAAAATGGCAGTCTGGGCTGGGGGGGGGGGTGGTAATCTGATATATCATTTTTGCTTATGGTGATGCATTGTTAAGATGCTTAAATGAATTTCAGGGTTTCATCTTGACACAACTGACAGCATGTAGGGTCCATATCTCAGATTTTTGAAAGCTTTCACTCACACACACACACACACACACACACACACACACACACACAAAATTAAGATCGAACTTGGTACTTTTTAAACTCTGATATTAGATTATTTAAATAAATAATAATAAAAAAATATAATAATAAACTCTTACTGAAAACCTTAAATAACGTTCGTGTGTATACAAATGTCCTTAGGACCCTTTAAACGAAAATGAAAGGAGAATGAAAATTCTTTGATATGCATGACAAATAAATTAAATGAATAATTGCCCAAGGGTATCAGGTTAATATCATTAATGTAAGAACAAGGCTCTTGTGCTTTTTAATATTAGGTTGCCATGTAAATGGTGCGGACCAAGAAAATGTACATACATTATTTAGAAAAAACAAATATATTAGCGTTTAGGTGAAATTTGATTTGATATACAAATATAACCAAATAACGTTAGTAGTTTTATTCAAAATGAGTATCTATTTTATTCATGTATTTCCTAAAAGAATGTATCACACTATACATGATTCACAATTAAAAGTTCTATATATGTAACACCATGTAGATGGCTTCACAGTGAAAAGGCTGTCCCTAAAACTGGTTCTTTTAAACAAAAAATTGACCGCCATTATTTTTTCGTGGGGCTTACCAATGGTGTTACCGAAACTTTTACTTGTCAAAACTTATACCCACCATAAAAAATAAATATAAAACTAAATACATAAAGAATAATAAAGTTGACACTTGCCTGGTTGCAGATTGACTATGCAGTAATGTCTTCCCATCTCATCTGTCACCACATCAGAATCAAAAGACCCACTCTCTCCCTGGACATTACATTGGGAACCTGGTTGAGGCTCGAAGTCTCTTCCTCTAAGCACAAGCTAAGAAATAAACATAATCCAATAAAACTATTGCAATATAAGGAAATATGTAATAATAATTATAATAATATGTAATAATAGTAAACAAATAATAACACAAACAAGTTACAACGAATACCTTAAGTCATACTTAGAGTGGATTGAAATTTTTTAAATTCTTGACTAAAAACCATAGAAAAATGATATCTTCTAGTTGAACAAGGGCAAATTACAATAGTACCTAGAAGATAATTGATTTATAGATTTATTCTTATCAACAGTGTTAAACAATGTTCATTCACGTGATTATCCATGATAGGCTGTATAATTGCATTGGGGAGCAAAATCAATTCATTAAGATGTGTTAAATTTCATTTTAATGCGGCGGTCACAACTCGTCGTAGACTACGGGGCACGTGCCATCAACGTAGCCTGCGTTGCATGTGCAATGCATGCACAGGCCGTTGGTCAATTTCTGCGATTCCTGCGTTTCTGTAGTAAAGGTATTGGAAAAACTTCCTGCACGTCGTACATGCAACGTGCCTCCGAGGTACCTGCGCTGCACGATTTTTCTACGAAATCTATCGTAGGGAGTTGCACGTCGAAGGTACGCATTTGCAATCCAAATATTTGACGTTGCTTTATTTTGTAATAATTTTAATTGCATTAATTTTGCATCTGTGTTTTTCTTAATTACTGAGAACAAAACAAAATAAGCATCACTATTGATTTCTTGACGGCCATCATAGGCCTATTGTTTTTTGTCGAATTTGCATGCTGCATTAAATTTTGCATCTCATCTGTGTGTAATGTTGCTCCGAGAATTTGGCGGAAACAGTGGAATACTCGGAGCTCTTTTTTTAGTTACATATTACAGGCGGTAAAAAAACCCCTAGAATAATAGAAATAAAAAGAATGAACATTTTGGAAAAATGCGAGCGAAAAACTTACTTCACTTTCAGTTCCAGCTGGTATGATAGTAGGTTGGATGGTGAAACAACCAGCCGTGAAACCACCGCATACACCACAGGCTTGGTTCAGTTGGCTAGGAAAAGAAAAACATTAAGAATATTATTAAATACAGTGTCAGAGGTAAAGCATAATGACATAACAGCATCTCGAGTCTCGAGGTAATAGCCTCAAATAAAATGTTATATTAAAGGCAATCCAATTTAAAAAGGAACATATTCGCAGCTCACTTGTTAGAAATTAATTTATATTTTATAATTAAAGAAATCTTCTTTGTATCACATATATCACACGTAATTGCAAAGGAAGGTGACAGGTTCCAAATCCTGTTTTGCAAGTTTTCTTAACTTGCAAAAACGGGATTTTGTTCCTGTCACCATTATTTGTGATTTATTTGTTTATTTGTGATTTATTTGTTTATGTGTGACATCTATAATGCAAGAAAACCATTGCAAAACATAAAAAGTACCGTTACTTTTTGATTTCACATAGGCTGAAATATAAATTTGATTAATTTTTAACCTTTTATGCTACAGGTAGGAATTTGGTACATGTATTGTTTTTTTATATGAATAACAGAAAAATAACAACAAAAATAAAAACACCCTAAAAAGGAAAGAAATATAAACTATAATTTTGCCAATGGTTCTCAAAGATTGGTACACATCTGTCTGGGAGGAACTGTACAATGCTACCTGTCCATTTAATAAAATACATGTACGTCCAATATGCACTTCATACATTTTTTTATGCGAATCAAATTATATTCTACGGATTCTTTTTATTTATTGATTTTTATTGGTGGAAGGTCGATTTACAATGGCCATAAATAAAGCTCCAATACACGGGCCTATACAGCTACCAAAAATAAAGGGCTAGCTATCACAAACGAGGACGATGTAAGGTAATATTATTGAAGGGCTAATAATAATACTAGTTGTAAGTACTACGATCAAGGTTAATCCTTTACACGAATCTGATCTACACTTGGTTGGATACAATACAAAAATGTATGTATCAATAAACTCATTTGTAATGACGATTATATTGATGTCACCTATATATTCATATTCACAGAGGAAGCAAAAAACTAGAAGTAGTTTTCTATTAAATTTGCAATTAATCAAATTAATTGAAATGATCTGACTCTACTAATGAAATATGCCATTCAACTGTGACGATCATCAGTTCTGCATCTATTCAGTGGTAATTCTTTTTCATAGTGGAATTTCAAGCCATTGATAGTTGTTAGGGGATACGTATCAATAATAGTTTGCCTTTGTGCAGTATTCGCACTGGTTGTGGTTTAATGCGTTTCAAATGCGAAAATGGTACGTATGTTTTCACATTGCTTGCGAAGTAATAGACACGAGTTGACCTACAAATGAGTTATTTTTTTAAGTTTTAGATTAACAGAAGCGCAGATATGAATGCTGTCAAACAAAGTGAAGCAATGCATAGCATAATTTTAAGAATCAACTTTCATTAGATGTAATGGAAATATTTTTTTTTTATTTGGTACACAACCTATGAATCGTATCCAATATTTTCTACTTTAAATGAAGCCCTGATGTAACTCAAATGCTACCCATACAGGCATTAGTGTTTAACACAGAATAAATTATTTCTCTCAGTCATGCAAAGATAATTCCATACATGAATGGCACTTTAAAACAATGCAAATCTATAAATCGACTCCCACCGGGTATTATGCTCCATAGTAACCAGGCAAAGGCACATAGCAACAAACAAACATCCAAGGAGAACGTTTATCGTTTTGGCCTTCATAAATATGTCTCTTACATTATGGAAGCAATATAAAAAGAGTGTACGGTAGTGTTATCATATCGAATACATATTGATGAAAAACACACAACATTGAGTATATAATGCTACAGTCACACAGACACTTACGTATAGATACGTCCGGTTGCGTCCAAATATTATTTCATCTTCTATTCTATCATTTCTAATGTATTTCTTTGTTTTACTGGATAAACGAAATTATCAATATTTCCACTGCTGACTATGACGGGTAGGCATCAGTGGGGATCCGCAGAAAAGAAAATAATTTTTGGACGCATCGGGACGTAACTATACGTAAGTGTCTGTGTGACTGTAGCATAAGACCAACCCTACACAATTGAATCGACACCGGAATAAATCAAATACACATTCATCTGGAAAATCTAATACCAAAGTCAATTGAGGAATGCAATTTACGGAATAATATAATATTAAAAATAATCAAATATATATATCCAGTACTGCCAACCTAAAATCGTATTTTTGTCTTTTTCATTTGGATAAGGGGTACCAAACTCATTAAATGTCAATAATTATTCAGATCATAAAAATGTCAATCCCCATCCACCTGTCGACCTGAAAACCTTTTATTATTCAATTATTTTCAATAGAAAACAAGGTAAATATGCCAAACATTTTGACAAGTGTGTCATCCCTGCACCAAAGGCATTCGTTCTGGTAAATGAGGGACATAGACAATTCATTGAACAATTAAATGTTTTCTATGAAGACAGGTGCGATGTAGTATGGCATGATGGTGATGTGCATTCATAGACATCTATAGATCTTAGTACCCCCTTAAGAAGCGAAAGAGGATAGAAAAAGTACGGAATACGATTTTTTGTTGGCAGGTCTGTATATCCTTCGCACTGTAAGTAGGGGGGGGGGGTGGGGCAGGTGCGGACCCAAGATATCCGAATTGTATACACTTCTCAGGCCCAATTGTCTGGGGACAATAGCGGCTCTATTATGTTTACGCATACTTTAATACTTTAATTTACTTTAATTGTGTGACATCAGGCTGCGTCCGCTACTGGGTAAGGGGGGGGGGGGGCGGTCCTCTTATTAGACCTAGCTACGCTGAGATATCTGCAGAATTTTATATAAGCTCTATTTTTGTTAAAACAATCGTAGCATACAAATACGACAGTATTATGAATATGGAACGATAGGAGAAATGTGTGTATATAATCTGTTCTTCATGGCATAAAGAAATAAATACTGTTGGGATACATGATACTTCTATCCATAATGAATGATGGATTATTTTACACAGCTCCACTTTTTATTTCACTATTGCCAACCAAACTAACCCAATTAAAACTTTCTCTCTAAATGCAAATGTTTGTAAGCACTTATAGTTAAAAGCACTTGTTTAAAGTCTGTGTTTTTTCTACCGGTATACATTTTCCTTTTCTACAGTTATCATTATATCATTTTTTTCTCATTTCAAACGAACAATTTTATTTCATTGATTAGATAATTGTATATACAGCTAAAATGTGCCACGTATAGATAATTATGTCTGTTTTTATATTGTGAATGTGACATTCTTGATCCTCCGACCTTTGCCATGATGCGAAATATATTTGAAAGGAGAATGAAACCCTATGTAACTTCTACATTGCGTACTATTTATAAAAATATAGAAACATATAAATGATAATTCAAGAGGAATTACATATGAAGAATAAAGAAGTTATTAGCATGCTGATTAAATGTTGAGATTACTAATGTTGTGGACATCCGCCCACTTCCCCATTACTTTTGTATACAATCATATTTGACTTAAGCTCTTTTTATCAATTCTGTCAAAAGTTTCATTAAAATTAATCATGGACGACGAATAAGCCTGAGTGTGTACTACCATTATAATGATAAAGAACAAATATTTATGTTATTCTATTGTCCATCAAATTGGAAAGTTGTTCATGTGTGACATCCAACATCTTGGCCCCTTTGTCAGTATGAGGATCTTTATACCATTAGTGATCTCAACATTCAAAATGTTCATAATTTCCTTATCATTCATTCATTTTTTAAAGAAGCTTTTATTGATCTGTTTCTTTGATTCCTCTGTTTTATACAATATAACTTGTTCCTCGGTGTTCATTAGTTACTATTTTCATAAATAAAACGGAAAATAAATTGAAATGGTATTGAAATTTAATTGAATTGAAACGTACCTCCGAACCTGTTCCTCTGCGGTAACTGTTCATTAAAAGAGAGAGAGAGAGTGGAAAAGGCAATTAATAAATGACAATTGATTATCCGACATGAGATGGCAAAGAAAGCAGACATGACATCCAGGGGCGGCGATTTCAAGTGACGACTGGGAGATGAACCTCGGAAGGGGATATATTATACACTCGAACGGAATAAAGCGTCCCAAAGATACTATGAAATATTATTGTACACCCAAAGTTCGAAATAGAATGACCTATTTTGCACATTATGCAGAAACTAATGACAATTATAAGAATATAGGGTTGGCAAAAATAAAAACATTCCACGAATACATGAAAGCGACCTGAAGAAAGAGTTTTTCGTTAAATCATTGTATTGTTATTTGTCTGAGAGTGCGAAGCGCGATCCGAAGATTTTGTCTTATAATTACATTAATCACTATATTCATTAGCTGATGATCACTGCCCTCATAGTACGAAGCGCGATTGAAAATCCCATTAATTAACGGTCTATAAAATATGTTTATGATCAAAAGATGGATAACACCAACACCTCCCCCACACATCATTGGTTATTATGCTGTAATGTTTTTTTAAATTTTATTATTATTGTTTGATTCCCTGACATTTGCTCCGGCTACAATTAATCCGCTGTAAATTAAGAACACTAATCACAATCAAATAGTTAATTTCAACCCTGGATGACATGTATACCCTACCATAACCTTGACATAATAAACCATCGCAACCCTAGCCCTAATCCTATATACATCTTAGACAGAAATAAAGCTCAGAGCATTTGTCGCCGAAGCAAATGTCACGTCACCCTTTTGTTCTTTATAGCTCTTACCTTCCCGTCCCCGGATAGCACCTGTCAACTTGTAGCACAGCTCCTCTACGGTCCGGAACCCTGTATACGAGAAGAGGTACTGATTCTGGAACACGCTGAAGGAGATGTTGGCGAAAGATAGTCCCAGTCGCAGTCCTTCATTGGCCAGGCAAATGCATTGGTCTGGGTCTTCCATAATGCCAATGGTCATATTGATAAGCCTATCAGCGTACTGACGAATCGACTGATCATCATTGAGAGAGGATGTCAGATCGTAGCAGAAAGCGTCAAAGTTTTGGAAATCAAGGGTTCTTGATGCAAAGTCGACGATTTGACGTAACTCCTGTGCTCCGAAGTCGCTGAAATGTTCGTTTGGAGGGAACACTGTGTAGAGAAACGATTCCCAGCACTCGCAGATTTCCGCACCAACAGGGAGAAACAATTCCAACCATTCTCGTCCAAAGTCAGTGATTAGATCGGGCAGGTTAATACCAGAGTCAATGACAGTAGATACCGAAGTGCACACCCCTTCACGATCGAAGGTTGATAGTTCGTAAAGTTTTGAAGCAAGTTCCAAGAGGAAACCAAGGAAATCAAAGCTAGAAAGTGCATTGAAGTTGATCAACTCCCCTCTGTAGCAGATGTGTAAGTCAGCAGCCTGTGGGCGTATTACACCTGAGTCTTCATTAAAGCCATGGAAACAGTTGAACCCATATGAATAGTAAATGTAATAATAATGATAGCTACTAATCCAGTTGAGGCTAACATTGTAACAGATACTGTTATCGAGTCCAGGCAGCAAGTGGCACAGGGTCTCCACTACCGATGTAGTATCGTTTGCAAAACTGTAAAGGGTTGCAATCATAAGAGCCCTGCTGTGAAACCATTCTCCAGTGGTCAAAGAGTCGATGTTGTTCGAGTACTGGAAAAGCTTCATCTGAGCTACTCTAGGGTCAAAGGATGGTCCCAGAATTTGAGTCAGGTTGTCACAGAGTTCAGGAACGGTATTAAATGACGTAAATGAATTAACGTCAAGGTTAGTCAGACTTGTAAATTCTCCAAAGAAGTCTTCGCATGCACTAACGTTGGTTAAAGCATGCAGCACGTTATCTTTCATCCACTCTGCCAGGAATACCAAAGGTGCCCCATGTTCTGCACTTACTGCATGTCGGGTATAGTTACACATGTCGTCATCATTTTCAAATTTCCCGAGAAGACGAACAATGACGGGGTGGATTCGTGTCAGAGTGATAGATTCCGACGATTGACCAAAACAGCTCCATGTAGCGTACTTAATTGAATCGTACATGAAGACTGAGAGGAGACGTTCAAATGAATCTTGTCCAATGGTAGCGAAGTCATAGTTGTAGAATATCTGGTTGAAAGCATTGCACGTTTCATAACTCCCCAGCCAAGTTTGGTATACCAGGCTTGATACTAGAGGGTTAAGCGACCAATACTCCGATGAATATAAGGGATTTGAGATGTAGTAGGATGGACTTGTGTAGTTTGGATAATGTGGGGAGACCGTTGTGTGGTTTGAATAATAGTGGTATCCCATTGTGTAGTTTGAATAATATGGGGAGGCCGTTGTGTAGTTCGAAAAATATGGATAATCGGGGTAGGATGTTGCGGAACTCCCATAGCAGCTCTGGCAATCAGACCAGCACTCATAAATAAAGTTACTCTCATATCTTTCCAGGTCGTCGCATAAGCCTTTGTTGTATACCCAGTCCGAAACATAACACAGATACCTTGTGACATCGATTTGATCATGTAGCCTGAACAACCTTCCGAAGAATCGCAGTTCTGATAAGATGTTCTCGCTGCCATTTATGTATGTATCCTCACTTGAAATGTCTGCTACATAATCAGGACTAAATGCTAAAACAAAATCGGTGCAGAACTCAGCGTTATCTAGGCTGGACGAGGTATCGATTGCTCCCGAATTGTCCGCAGCTTCTAAACTCGCCACGAGGTCAAGACAAGCAGTCTCATTTGTCGTTGCCAAATAAAAGTTTTCTTTTATTTGCTGTACGATGTGCCTGAGAGTGTCCTGATCATCAAAGTAATACGTTGCAGTGTGTGTCGCATTGCAAAAGTCATTGATAGTCTCAAACCCTGCAAGGACTGCCAGGGTTGAACTATATTGATGTTCATAAGAATAGCCATCGTAGTACGGGTAGTCATGGTAATAACATCTTCCAGCGAACGATTCCACCAGAAAATGGAAAACGGAAGTAAGAAGGAAATCAGGAACCGTCTGTTCGTCTTGCCTAATTTTCAGAACGTGCTCGAGTGAAGTGCAAGTATCATAGTAGTTATGATAATAATATGTATCAACATGAAATGTGTTGAGGATGAATTGACCAACTTCGCGGTATATGTGATAAAAGTCTGGGTGCTGATGCTCATGGTGGTGACGACATCCATAACCGAAATCTCCATCGAAGTCTTGCTGACCTATGGATTGACAAAACCTCTTGCCCGTTTCAGGAGAAAGATTGCAAAGGGTTTGCACAGTGAAGTCTATATCGTTCATTCGCCTTACGGCTGCAGTGACATTTATGAGATATTCTAACCAATTATGATCATAAACGTTGTGATAAGAGAGTGAAGTGTCCGTCATGGTTGGCGGTTGAACTGTCGTGATATGGCTTCCACTGACGAGAGGCACTAAGCCCCGATGGCAAATGTCTGAAATGCTGTTGAAGGTTGATGATTCAACAATCGAAATATTTAGGTTTGCCTGCAACGCTCCGATGGCCTCCTCACACATGGCATCAGAAGACATTGCATTGTACAGATTTTCTTTAATTGTACTGATGAGCAGAGCAAGATCACTACCATCGGGAGAATTATAAGCTCGTTTTGTGATGTTACAAATATCTGCGACACTTGCCAAGCTGAAACTATTGTCATAGAAAAACATCAGACTAATGTCAAATGTGTTTCCGAACTCTCTATAGTGACAATCATGGAAAAGCCAGAAGATAGAGTTATCAATGAACCCCGTCAACAAGCGATCGAAAATGTCTGTTGCATTCGTATAGTAGAGTTCTTCGAGGACGTTGCACGACGCTTCATCATAATGATAGTGCCCGTAGACGATAGAACGGAGAAAAGCGCCTAGTGAATACTCACTCGGGTAATCAAAATAATATTCCTCGCGAGCAGTACACTCATCTCCAAAGTGGGTATAACCTGTCATGTTTAAGTTCTGGCAAAATTCCTTGTCGGTGCCATCAGCAGCAAAACAAAGGAGTTTCACAAGAGATCTTGTGCCATTCCCATGTCTGTAGATATCACCAGTCAGATTAAGTAGTCTCCCACCGTAATCTTCATCGTCTGTGACAATATGTGTATCGGAGCCAGTAAATGTATCAACCAAAGCAATGCAGAATAGGTCGTTAGTAGCAAATGAGGAAAAGTTATTTGCACCCAAGCCGGTATCGTATTCAAAGCTCTCCATGAAACTCATACAATCTGGCACGTTGGTAACCAGGTTATGAAAGTTGCTCTTCATGGTGGTTGCAATGCTGAAACGATCATTGTGGTAAGCATCATAGGGATAGTAGTAGTAGTCGTAGTAGTAATCGTAGCTTTCGTCAGGGAAGTGCATGCCATCGCAAAACTCATTTATATCTGAGTATTCTCCAAAGAATCTGAACATAGAATAGGATATCTGGTGCTCTGTCGTATTAAAATCGTAGCTATAGTACGGCCAATAATCGGATACGTTACTGTTATTGACATGGTCGATGTAGTAGTTGTGAATGCACAGTTCCTCAGCAGATAATATCTTATCGAAGATGAAAATGGATAGCAGTTCATCAAACACATCTCTGTTATTTGAGTAGTGATTGTAATCGTAATAATTGTAATAATCAAAATATCCGTAATACAAGTATTCCAAACCATAGCAAACACCATGTTCATCCCCCCAATATTCGAAATCCAGCAGATCGTTGACCAGTGGTTTGAGAGCCCAATATTCGCTTGGTAGGTAGGGCGAATTCTCATAGTAGTCGTGGCAGTATCCGTCAAAATTTGGGTGGTTGTCCAATTTGATTGTAGAACAGAAATCCTTGTTTGTGGTTTCCAAGTAGAAGCAGAGGATCTCCAAAGCTTCATCTGTGTCACTGCCAAATACATACACACCACCTAAATGATGAATTACCCTGCTGAACCATTCCCTATCGACATACAAGTTGGTGAAATTACCAGATGTAGCTAGGCTGACATTAACCTGGTCATGCTGACCGAATTCCGATTCGTATTCAAAAGATCCATTGGTGAATGAGTGGACGACTGCGTTGCAAAGGTCACTGTCGGTATCAAACGTGGAAAAATCACTTGGTGACAGACCTGTATCTGACTGGAACTCCGCAAAGACCCACGTGCACTCTTCGACATTGGTCACTGCTGCGTAGAAGTTTTCTTTAACAGTATCCACTAAGCTGCCATTGGAGTGATACAGACTGTCGCATAGATCCGATATACTTCCATAACCACCTAGTATGCGAAAGATTGAGCCGATGATCTCATTTTGAAACGAGTCATAATATTCTCCGTAGTAACATCGACTCTCAGCTTCCGAATACACACTGTAAATACCGATGGTGAGTAGCCTATCAAATATGTTGTCGATGTGAAATTCTTCGAAGTAAGTGTTATAATACAATATTTCCAGTGCATCACAAGATGAATATGTATCCAGCCAATACCCGAGCCCCATCAAGTTGTTCACGAAACTATGCAGATCATAGTATCCTGGTGGATGAGGAAAAGATGGTGAGATGGAGGTTGAGCAGTTTGGGCACCCGTTCCAGCACTCATGGAGAAAGTCGCCCGCAAATCTCTCCAGGTTGTCACATAGGCGTTTGTTGTATACCGACTCCGAAGCATAACACAAGTACCTTGTAATATCTACTTGATTGTGTAGTCTGAACAACCTTCCAAAGAATCGCAGATCTGATAGGATGTTTTCGCTTCCATTCAAGTGTGTATCGTCATACGACATACTCGCGTTATAATCTGGGTTAAAAGCTTGAACCAGATCAGTGCAAAATCCACCGTTATCAAGACCGACTGAAAGATTACTTGCTTCTAAACTCGCCATGACGTCAAGGCATGCTGAAACATTCATTGTTGCCAAATGAAAGCTTTCTTTTATCCGTTGTACGATGTGCCTAAGATTTTCCTGATCATCAAAGTAATACAGTGCGGTATGTGTCGCATTGCAAAAGTCATTGATATTCTCAAACCCTGCAAGGACTGCCAGTGTTGAACTATATTGATGCTCATAAGAATAGCCATCGTAGTACGGGTAGTCATGGTAATAACATCTTTCAGCGAACGATTCCACCAGAAAATGGAAAACGGAAGTAAGAAGGAAATCAGGAACCGTCTGTTCGTCTTGCCTAATTTTCAGAATGTGTTCGAGTGAAGTGCAAGTATCATAGTAGTAATGATAAAAGTATGTATCAACATGAAATGCGTTGAGAATGAATTGACCAACTTCGCGGTATATTTGATAAAAGTCTGGGTTCTCAGGCTCGTGGTAGTGACGACATCCATAACTGAAATCTCCATCGAAGTCTTGCTGACCTACGGATTGACAAAACCTCTCGCCCGTTGCAGGAGAAAGATTGCAAAGGGTTTGTACAGTGAAGCCTATATCGTTCATTCGCCTTACTGCTGTGGTGACATTTATGAGATATTCTAACCAATCATAATCATAAACGTTGTGATAAGAGCGTGAAGTGTCTATCATCATCGGTGGTTCAGCTGTTGTGTCCTGATTTCCATTAAACAGAGGCACTAATCCCGAACGGCATATGTCTGAAAAACCGTCACCGAAGGTTGATTGAAAAATTGATATATTCAGGTATGCATCCAGTGTCCCAATGACATCTTCACAGTAGCCAATAACTGACATTGCATTGTACAGATTATCTTTGATTGTATCCAAGAAAAAAGCGAGATCACTGCTATCGGGAGAAGTAAAAGCTTGGTTGGTGATGTTACAAATATCTTCGACACTTGTAAAGCCAATAATATCATAGAAAAACATTAGACTAATGTCAATCTGGTTTTCGAAGTTTCCGTAGTAGTGCTCATTCCAATAACAATTATGGAAAAACCAGAAGGCAGAGTTATTAATGAATGCCGTCAACAAATGATCGAAAATGTCAGTTGCATTCGTATGTCCTAAATGGTACAGTTCTCCTAGAACCTTACACGACGCTTCGTCATAATGACCGTGCCCGTAGACGATAGAACGAAGAAAGGCGCCTAGTGAATACTCACTCGGGTAATCAAAATAATATTCCTCGCGAGCAGTACACTCATCTCCAAAGTGGGTATAACCTGTCATATTTAAGTTCTGGCAAAATTCCTTGTCGGTGCCATCAGCAGCAAAACAAAGGAGTTTCACAAGAGATCTTGTACCATTCCAATGTCTGTAGATATCACCAGTCAGATTAAGTAGTCTTCCACCGTAATCTTCATCGTCCGTGACAATATGTGTATCGACGCCAGTGAATGTATTAACTAAAACGGTGCAGAATTCGTCGTTACTAGCAAATGAGGAAAACTCACTTGCAGTCAGGCCGGTATCAGTTCCAAGGCTCTCCATGAAGGTCATACAATCCGGAACGTTGGTCACCAGGCTGTAGACGTTGCTCTTCATGGTGGCTGAAATGATGAAGCGGTCTTTGTGATGAGGTTCGTAGTAGTTGTAATCATGGTAGTAGTGATAGCTGTCATCAGGGAAGTATACGCCATCGCAAAACTCATCTATATCTTGGTATTCCCCGAGGAGTTTGAATACAGAATATGGTATCAGGTGCTCTATCGCATTAAAGTCGTAACCACCGTAGCCTCCGTATGGCTCATAGTAGTATGCGTCACTTTCATTATATACTGAATGACTATAATGGCTGTGAATGCACAGTCCCTCAGCAGACAAAATCATATCAAAGATAAAGGTAGATAGCAGTTCATCAAAAGCATCCCTCTTATTTGAGTAGTGATTGTAATCGTAATAATAGTAATAGTACGAATATTCGTAGTACACGTATTCTAAACCATAGCACACACCATGTTCATCGCCCGAATATTCAAAATCAAGCAAATCATTCACGAGTGGTTTTAAATGCCAATATTCACTTGGTAGGTAGGGATAATGTTCATAGTAATCGTGGCAGTATTCATCGAAACTTGGGAGGATATCCAGTTTGATTGTAGAACAGAAATCCTTGTTTGTGGTTTCCAAAAAGTAGCAGAGTATCTCCACAGCTTCGTTTGTGTCGTTGCGGGCTGCGTATACACCACCAAAATGATCAATCACTCTGCTTAACCATCCCCTATCGACAAACGGGTTGGTGATGTTACCAGATGTAGCTAGGCTGAGGTTACCAGTTGTAGCTGGGGTGACGTGGGCTTGGTCATGTTGTCCGGATTCAGATTCGTATTCGAAAGATCCAATTGTGAATGAGTTGATGACCGCGTTGCAAAGGTCGCTGTCAGTATCGAAGGTGGAATAATTACTTGGTGGTAGACCTGTTTCAGACTGGAACTCTGACAAGACCCACACACACTCTTCATAATTGGTCACCGCTGCGTAGAATTTTTCTTTCACCGTATGAACGAGACTGGTATCGGAATGATAAAGATTGTCGCATAGATCCGATATGCTTCCGTAACCACCTAGTATCCGAAAGATTGAGCCGATGATCTCGTTTTGAAACGGGTCATAATATTCTCCATAGAAACATCGACTCTCAGCTTCCGAATACACACTGTAAATCCCGATGGTGAGAAGCTTGTCAAAGATGTTGTCGTTTTCAGATCTGTTGTAGTGTGCATTATGATACAATCTACCCAGTGCATCGCAAGATGACCACGAATCCAGCCAATACCCAAGCCCGATCAAGTGATTCACGAAATTCTGCAGATCATAGTACTCTGGCGGGTAGTGAAAAGAGGGTGAGGTTGGGTTCGGGCCATTGGTATATGGGTTGTAAGGGCCTTCTGTGTACGGGTTGTAAGGGCTATCAGTGTACGTGTCGTAATCTACTTCTCCCCTGAAAAGCCCTTCGATCAAACTCCAAGTTTCGTTGCACAATCGAAAGGTATCTCTTTGGGATGGATCCTGCAAAGCAAGAAGCACAGGATCGCACAACTCACGTACAATCCCACCTGTGAGCTGATTGATGGCAGGGCCTACATCCCGACATAATACTCCTATGGACTGTAGAAGATCATCGGCATTCCAGACTTTTCCCGCAACAGTGATGAGGTCGCCAACTGCCAAATTTGGGAGGATCACACCGGGTGAGGCGAATAATTCGAAGTCGTCTGATGGGTCGTCGTCGTTCCAAGTCACACCAGTGCTTTGTCCCTGAACCGTAGCAATGGTGAAGCAAAAGACAACCAGCCCTGCTGCGAACGCATTCATGGTGGGCAATTGGTTCAATTTAATCGGACTGGAAACTGTTGAAAAAAAGACACGTATTACAAATGATTAAAAAAATATCTCCGTCCCACATTTCAATTTCATGACCAACAATCTTATTATTCACCTTCAAATTAAAGAACCAATTATCCTTTTGGATTAATGAATATCCACTGGTATTGTAAATTTAGGTGTTCGGATTAAAAACTCTTCCAATATGACCAGCAAATAAACAGCAAATATATGCAAAATTGTAATGTTTCCTGCAAGCATGGTAATAATTGAAGAGGACCTCCTATAATACAGTGGCCACAACTGGTCGTAGCTACGGATTTCGTAGAAATATTCTACTGTGCACGCATTTTATTTCTAGACACGGACACAGCAGGCAGGATACGCAGGAGGTATTTTTAAATTGCTACGGGCAACGCCCAGGCTACGGGGCAGGCACATGGTAAGTTGTGACTGATCACTACATAAGCGAACATTGTAACTTTTTAAGACCAATAGGCATTGGTTGGCTATAAACGACAATGTGAAAAGGTGCCTTCACATTTCACTTAGGCCTACAAAGGTAAAGAGTTATGTTTTATTATCACTGGCATAATATAAGTACATAAATAAGCTTTTATTTGTACATTTTGTAGAATTGTACAAAATTGTACAATTACACAAAACTGGCTTTCAAAATTCATCGTTTCTGATTTTCTCTCTTATTATCCCCATAGACAACTATTAAATGACAATGATGCATTTACATGTTTCATCATCACAGTCATAATATAAGTATAAGATGGAATAATAATATCCGAACGTATTTTTGTTGTAGAAGGTAATAAATATCTGTAACTGTTTTAAGCTTTTATTTGTACATTTTGTACAATTATAAAAAATTGTACAATAACAAAAAACTTACTTTAAAAATTCATCGTTACTGATTTTCTCCCATATTAACCCATAAACAAATAGACAAATATTAAATGAAAATGATAAATTTACATTTGTCGTATAATTTCCCAACATTTGTTTGTCGCAATGAATAGTAATTGCTTTGAATTGATAATAACAACAATGACATAAATATTAATACCCCCGTCACACTGAGCTCATTCCTACTACGTCCTTGCTAATTTTGCCGAACGGGCATAGTCTGTGTGTAAACAGAGTGGACGTAGTAAATACTTCTTACGATCTGTTTACGAACTTCATGGACTAGCTCGGTTGGATTTCCAAAAAAGTGTTTAAAAAGATCGGGCGCCCATCTCGTCCTAAAATTTAACGGGGTGGCAACGTACCTGAAACGAGATGGACGTACTACAAACGAAATTGCCGTACTTAAATCGTTCTAAAGATGTGCTAGGACGTCATACAAACGAGCATTGTATATTAATTATTCAAGTTCTAAAATTAAACGTAGTGACAACGTTCCTTAAACGGGTAGGACTTACTCTGAACGAGAAGGACGTACTACGAACATACGTTTCAATTTTTAAACAGAACGGCATGTCATAATTCCCGTCACACTGAGCTAGTTCTCACTGCGTTCTAGGTAGTTCTTGGTGAACGGGCTCAATCTGTTTACACACGGACTGAACGTAGTGCAGACCTTTTAAAATCTAGTACAGACCGTTTACAATCTGGTTACGAACTTGGCGAACGGGCCCGAACGGAGAGAACGGAAAGGCATTCCGATTTTTTTTAACATGTTCAAAAAAATCGTACTGGCTTCAAGTTCTAAAATTAAACGTAGTGACAATGTTCCTTAAACGGGTAGGACTTACTGTGAACGAGAAGGACGTACTACGAACATGGTATCTAACTTTTATCATGCTGCGCATAGGCACTTTTAGTGACGGTTTGGACGTGCTACGAACGGTATAGAGTGAACGAGCCGTTTACTCGGTCTGAACTGGATAACAACGTATTGCGGACGCGATAAAGACGGAATTGACGTAACGAGAACTATTTATGAACTGCCTAGTATCGTATTCAAGAAATTATTTTTCAAAGTTATAAGTTCCAACCCGACGAAAGCCCGTTCAGCAATTTTTTAAAGAACGGGCAAGAACGTTATAGAACGACCTCAGTGTGACGGCCCCCTTTCTTATTTAACATGACCAAAGGAATGATAATAAAAGTCAGAATCTGTACATTCTTAAAAGGGTAAACAGGAATCATGCACGTTTGTTGGGTAAGGTTTGGCACAATAATGGTTAGAATGTTCAGTATTTGTATACCCAAATGATGTCCAATAAGTTTTTAATACAAGTCTGTTATTTTTGTACAAGCGTTTAATTTAAGAGCAACGTGGTATAATACTGGGTATAATAAAACTATAAGTGTATCATAAAATCTTTCTATTAATTTCAAGCTCCAGTCTGACATGCATCTCATATTCTTAGAAATTTGTGCGAAATTTGACAATTACAATACCTTAGGTGTGTAATAAGAATGCTAGCCCTGTAAATGCACTTCGTAATATTTTTGTAATTGTTTTTCTCTTTTATTTATTTATCTTTTTGAAACGATACAATGATATAAATAGGTGTTCAGTATCTCTTGAATACTACAATTTATTCTGAAGACACAATACGAGCAATATAACCGGACGTGTTGGCGCAATCAGTAGAGCGTCTGCCTCATGAACGGGAGACCGTGGGTTCGTTCCCCGGTCGAGTCATACTAAAGATTTTAAAAATGGGACCCTCTGCCTTTTAGCCAGGCGCTCGGTATTTGGAAATGGAGAGGGGTAATAATAACTTTATGTTATGCAGGGCCCGCTGGGAGGCCAGTTCATTAAGAGCTGAAGTGGCTACCCTGGGTAAATAAGTGAATATTATTATTATTATTATTATTGTTATAAGTGTTTTGCATTTATCTAACACAAAAAGAGAAATGGATAATTATGATGTTGTATTTGATGGATACAATTGTGGCTTAAGTCAAGGATATGAGTGCAACATTTCGAAGAAATTATTACGAAGATACCGAAAGTATAGTTTTTTTTACACCTTAGGTTGCACAATTCTAAACCTTGAGTATATTCCAACGAATCATCATGCACCTGTAATGCCAGGACAAGTATTATGAGATATAACAAGACCAAACGATAAGATTGAATATAGCATCTGGTTATTTTTGTTTCACATTAAACTGTAAAAAAAAAAATACAGAAAAAATACAGCAAAGTGATGTCAGCCAGAGTCGCCATACAAAAATGTAATTTGAAATACAGTTTTGTTGTAAATTTCTCCCTTAAGAATTGATGAAAGAGAAGGAAAAATATCATTAGAGTTTTATAGCATACGTATTTGGTTAAAACGGAACAAATGTGTTACTTCTGATGTATATTTTGTATTTCTCACGTAATTGTTTGCAGGAGAAACTGACAACAAAACTGTTTTTTGAATTACATTTTTTATGGCGAATCTGCTGACAGCAGATTTGCTGTAAAAATACAAATATTTTTACAGTGTATGAATAGGCCATAATGAAATGACCAGCTGCGTTTCTACATCATGATTAATGTTGTACATGTATGTAAGAAATGATATTGATTGTATACAAAAGATGAAACATATGTTCCCAGCACAATGGAGGTCGGATGACTTGACATGTCCTCCATCGAATTTTATGTATAAAATCTCAAAAATTAAATTGCATATGTTACCCAAAATGAAGAGTTAAGGAGTTAGGAATTGGAAACTATTGACAAACAACAACAACAACAACAACAACGACAATAACAATACCAGCAACTTGACATGCATGTAACATACTAACTAAAATAATGTTGTTTTATATTTTCATGTATAGGGCGATTCCATACTGTTGTTGTTTTTGTCTCTTTGTTTTCTCTTTTATTTTTGTGTCCCGTACGACCCACTACTATTTTCCATTTCAATTGTAAATGATGTGTAATCGAGTCAAGTTAAGTGTTGGTTCTTGTGCCCCTTTTTGTACTACTTGAGGATCACCATCATTCAAGAAAATATTCTTTTATTTTCATACCAAAAAGATGTAAAGTGTTGTCAAAATGTCCCGTACGACACAGCATGGAATCGCCCTATAGCAGAATATACACTGAAAATAAGGTATTATACTTACCCTTGGTGTCCGCAATAATTATTCCTAGTGATCGACCTATTAATAAATCCGAATCTATAGAATACCTCCATAAAAATGGCTGATCATGGCAGGTGCTTGATGGATATATTGTGTGCGGAGTCACGATTCGACCCCACGGAGATGAAAGGAGTGATTCTTATTGGTTAACTGTTAATAATTAGCTGTGCTGTTATAGGCTGCATTATACCCCAGCTGATCATTCAATATTCACCTATTCATATTATCATATCTATCTGAATTCTTTCATGCACGCAGTTTGATTGGTTTTTGCCCCTTTCTGTTTAGGGTCTTTACATAACAATCCTATTCAATATCAAATTTTATTTCGTTCTAGTCATCGAACATAATCAATTAATATCGATATCATTTGGACCTACAGGACGTACGTGACGTAATTGTGCAATACTGACGTATTAACTGTTGTACAAAACTTCGTCGAAAAAAAAAGCTTCTTGGATGATTGTTTTAAAGTAATTTGATTAAAAAAAAAAACATATTTGATAGTCTTAAAGTAATGTATTACCTAAGATGGTGTCAGGATTAGTCAAACACACTTTTTTGTAGTCAAACTTGCACTTCTCGTTTAATGCTATTTTTCTCGAATCTCATATTTCAAAGTCCATGTCCATACTACATAAAAATTTACATAGATTTTTGAAATAACTAAAGAAACTTGACTATAAACAAACCAAATCGAAAAATTATAATTTATTACCCTCCCATCTCCACTGTATTCGATGTTCTATTTTGAGGTAGTGTGCAATTACACAGAATTGCTAATCAACCAATATCAATATCAATATCAACAGTCATGCCGGCAATCTTTTAAAACCGTACCCACTAGTACCTGCACTCAATCTGTCAGAAACCAATCAAGCATACAATGTAATATCAAATTGAAACTCTTCTTTACAAAACAATCCTATTCATTACAAAGCTGATCTAGTCACAAAAAGAAATAATCAATATCGATAATTTAGACCTACGTGATGAGAAATAATCTTGCGCAACTACCAAAGTTTTGTTAACGTCACTGTCGGAATACTTGTAACATTTATTGTATTTTTCAAAAACTTGTATTTGTATTTCATCCCACCAGAGGAAACTTGTCCAGTATAATCCTCATTGTCTTCCAACCAATTCACCTCCTTTTCTGTCTTCTTTTGGTGAAGAATGACTGATATAATGACTATTTGCGATGCAAGATACGTAATATACATGTATTTGTTTATGCAAATCCAAGCAATCAAATAAGTACACAAAAACAATAAAGAGGATTCTCGGCTCTTTTGCTCCTTATCCACCATTTCTAAAAGAGGCAAGTGTAGAAAAAGGTACAAAAGGATGGGTTAATGTAATAACGGTCTTCCCGGTCAATTTAATTGTTTTGTCAGTTAATTTCATGAAAGAGACAGTCATTTTCGGTAAATAACGCTGATGCACGGAAATATCGTCATTCAAAATTGTATTCAGTCATCCAAATTAATGATTATGGTGACCGATTTCGTATTTGTGCATTCTTGTTCACATAAATAGCTCATATTTTTCAGGCATGTTTATTCAAATTCGTTTTTACTCCGAGTCGCGCTCTCATTCCCGTATATTCAATTCTTTTTGACAAAACAGTTCATGATTAGGTCATTCAATTAAACTGTAATGATCGTTAAAATTGACATTGCTCAAGCGGATATTTTAAAATGAATTGTGAATAATAAATAATATTAGCAAAGGTCATAATAATTTATTATATTGTGGTGAACTAAGATGGAGAAAGAGGCTCATAAATTGAGATCAGTATACGTGAAGATAATAAAGATATTAGATCATGACGGAATAAAATGTAAAATGATGTTCACGATACAATGCAATAATCCAAAGGAGAATGGCGTTATTTACTTTGAGTATCAATTATATTGTGCTGGGTAAAGAGGGAGTGTCACTTTACGATGAAAGTTAAACAGCACTTTTAATGATGGCTATCCTATTAAATGCTATCTGTTATATGTATAACGGATTTGAAATGTTGATAATGTAATGATCGGCATTGATACGAAATGAAAGTGTTTTAAAGAGGCTTACCTAGCTCACAGTCTTTGAATGATTATCATTGAACTGAGTGCATACATTGCGCAATTTAACTTGTCATCAGTATTTTGGTGTGCCTTTAGAATGAATTAGAGGCCTTGAACACGAATATTTGTTGGTGATCTAAAAAGTCAGTTTGCGCACCAAAACACTAACGAATTGAACACATGTAATGAAAACAGATAGTAATGTTATGAAATTGGCCGGAAAACCTATAATAATGAATCAGGTATTGGTAATTGAAACGGAGCGGTATGGTAGCGTTTTACTATTGGTTTTCCGGTCATTTTCATCCTCCATGCGCGTTTCACGAAATATTCATTCAATTTCAAGCGAAATAATGATTCCATTAACCCCTTACTTCAATAGATAAAGAAAACGTTTAATTTCATTTCTTATTTCGATTCATAAAAGACTTGATCAACAAAGATTCATTAGGTGTAACAATTTCGCTGCGCGGAATTTGCCTGGTTTGCATTTTCCAAATTCACCAGGGATATTCAAATTAACACGTGTTCTTCATCATGCTATATGCTTGTTCCGTTTGCTCGTTCCAAATTTTCCGGGGAAAAGGGTATTTTAGGGGTTAGGTAGGGGGAACCGGTCATTATTATGATTTAAAAAGGTCTTTTCATTTCTCCCCCCCCAACCGGCCAATTTTTTATTGGAAGGTATTTAATTTTATTGAGGCAAACCGAAATTGTGTCCCGAAATGTGAACAAGGGAAGTAATTTTGCTAAGACAGTGTATGATTACCCATGAGTGGGGGGGGGGGGGGGGGGGGGGGCTTGTAACTTCTCTTCGAACTCAAATAACCGTCCAAATTACAATGATAAATAAAAAATGGCTTCATAAAATAATGAAAACAAAAGTATACAATGACACATAAAATACACATCAATTGATGGAAAAGCATAGTATATCTAAAAATAAACTTTAAAAAGAAAAACAAAACAAAACAAAACAGAGAAAATGAATAAAAATTAAGAAAAGAAAATATATGAACGAAAAATAATGAAGTATGGAGAATTTGTTTCCTGGCACATATTTATACATTTCAGAACATGATTAAATGAAGGAGGATTATGAAATGAAAATTAAATAATGAATATTTGATACAAATAACATTGCCATAACGTCATTTCCCTGAAGAGGAATGGAGAGGGTGGTGCGTATGGAGGGCCATCCTCGCCATATTATATCATATTTAAAAGAAAGAGAGAAAATGAGGAAAAAAATTATGAGAGAGAGAGAGAGAAAGCATTGAGTCTTATTCAGGCATATGTCCCTACATTTCCGAAAATGATAATCAATAAAGAAAGATTATGAAATCAAAATTATATAATGAAACAAAATATAAACATATAACATTGATATAACGTCATTGCCCTGGAGAGGGATGGAGAGACAGGGGTGATGCATTCATCTCGATCTCTCTCCATCTTCATGGCCTATACCCGAAGTGTTGATTGTTTATCAGAATCTATATGTGGGATATGGTGATGAATATGATTCATCATATTCAGTTATAAACACAAACGTTATGACCATTCCTTTCAAAGATTGACTTTGATACATAATTTCTTTCGCAATTATAAAATCATGCGTTAGAACACCATATACCATACATGGTGAAATGGACTACCTTTTTGCATTAAATAGATAGCTTTAAAATGAAATAGAAAATACAAATAAGTACAAATTAGCTCATGTTAACATTAAATGTGAAAATGAATATCACCATTGTGAAATAGGCGAATTTAGTACGTCTTTGATTGACTAAAGTACCTTTTCGGTCGCTGTTCACATTAAATTGAATTCCTAAAGTGCGATATTGAAATGCCAGTTTAAGCTCAGGCCAAAAAATGAGCTAAATTGAATGCTCCGCACATGTAATTGAGTGAATGAGGGATGTAAATGGCCGGGAAAACCTATATTTGCTTAAATTTCTGATATCACAAAATCGAATTTCTAATATCACAAATTCATTTTCTGATATCAAGAAATCGAATTTGTGATATCACGAATCCCTATTGGTTTAGCACATAAGGCCAATTTCTGATATCAAGAATTCTAATTTGTGATATCAAGAATTCAATTTGTAATATCAAGATTCTATTTGTGATATCACAAATTCTATTCGTGATATCACAATTTCGAATTTGAGATATCAGGAATTCAATTTTTGATATCACGATTTGAATTTTTGATCACAGGGCAATTCCATAGGTTGGTGGACATGAGCTTAAAAATTCAAATTCAATATTTGTTGAATTTTAAATATTTTAGTCCTTCATACATGATAGTTTCAGGAACAAAAAATTAAAAGTTTATTTTCATATACTTTGGAAAAAAATGGTCGAAAGTTGTGTCTTCCATTCTGTACCAAAATACAAGAAAAATAATATAAAATGAAATATGCCTTATTACCATTTTGTTATTGCAACATCATACCACTTTATATATTTCTGAAGTTTAGAAGAGTCAAATTACTTAAAATACACAACAGCTTTTCAAGAAAATTTGTAGTACTCATTCAAAAAGAAATATTGTAAACCGCTCAGGTGATGTAACGTGAGTAACCAAAAAAAACTGACTTTGTTTTCTGAGAGAAAAATTCTTCACAGTTAATTGGTGGACTTTAAATTCTCTTCCTTCAAACAATATTTGACACGGGTGATGACTATCAAAATCATAAAAAAAAATACCCATTTTAATAAAATGATAAAGAAAAACTGTAACGTGAGTAACCGTGTAACGTGAGTAACCATCATGTAACGTGAGTAACCAGTAAAAATTATGAAGTTAGGTAACATTTTCTGTGGGATGTCAAGTTTTAAGTCTCATGGTGAGTTGTGAAGTTATTTTTTGTTAATTAAAAGCAAAATGAGGGTACACCTCTTTGATGTGACTCTTTTTTCATCAAAATATCAGTGGTCATACAATCACACAACAAATCGAATAGAAGTATTCACAATGCGAGAGTGCATTAGTAAGACTCAAAGTTTAGATAAACCAAACTTTAAAGAGTGTTCGAACAATACATTGAATGCCCTTAACCCGTGAACTGCTGAGGGTTTTTTTTATAGTTTTTTTGGGAATTCTAGAGCCATAATTTTGAAATATTCAGCAAAAATATGATTTTCATATTCATATATTGAATTAATAATCATATTTTTCATATGTATGAATTTTGATTTTCAAATAGTTTTGACGAGTTTTTTTCTCCGAAATTGAGGACATTTTGGACGTTTCAAGATGAAAATTTATCATCGAAAAAGTCATATATTTTCAAAAAATTATATGAATTATTAATATTTTCAATATTCAAACATATTTAGTTATCTCAATTTATGATCTAATCTTGTAGAATGATATAATAGAACCTAAAAATGAAACTTTTCTTTTATCTCATTTAGTTTTTAAAATATTTGCGTCATAAGCCATGAATTTTCAAAATGTCCGCGTAGTCCGAAATGTGCATGATTTAGCGGTATTTTGCACAATTTTGCCATTTTTAGCCGTATTTTTGTTATAAAATCTCACATAATCATCCGATTTCAAATTTATATTGTTTATATCTTCAAATTAAATATGTTTCATCATTTCATCATAGTTTAGGTGCCCTAATTAGTCCTCAATTAAAGAAAAACATGGAAATGGGCCACTTTTCTGCCCCTTAGCAGTGTACGGGTTTAAGTTGATTACATGTATACCACTGTGCCATCAAAAAGCAGGGAGGTAAAGAAGAAAGGCCATCCTACACACATTATTGAATTTTAGTGACTTTTATGTTGTTGACCATACATGGACAAAATGTAACGTGAGTAACCGTAACGTGAGTAAACACTTCATCTGCACCCCTAGTAAAAACCATGTGTTCTTTTTTTTAATTATATACAAATTGTGTCTCCCTAATATACTTCTTTGAAATGGATATAATCAACTTCCATAAAAGCCTGTATGAGGACACTTTTCACTGATGTCGACTTTCTATTTTATGCATGTCCAAATCATGTTACGTGAGTAACCGACACATTTTAAGATTTGCCAGGAGCATAATAAAATTTCTCAAGTTTTGTTTTTATACAAAGGATAGTCAGACTGTGTACTTTGTTGTGATAAAAAGATGTTTACTTCCTATCAATAATAATGGAGTTACAGCTCCAAGTATGAGTCAAGGTGTCTCCAAATGTAACGTGAGTAACCGTGGAATAGCCCACTCAAATTCGAAATTGTGATATCACGAATAGAATTTGTGATATCACAAATTGAATTCTTGATATCACAAATTTAATATTTGTGATCAGAAATTGAATTCTATTTTTTTATATCAGTAATTGGAATTAGTGATATTCGAAATTAAGTTTAAATAGTAAAACGGCTTGCCATACGGGCGCATTTTATTATATGGCAGTGTAGCAGATTATCTCACACACACCTTCACATACACACTCACTCACCAACACCCTGACACTCATCAACACATTCACACCCATCAAAACAGACACATTCACAACCCGCACATTCATGCTGACACACACCTACCTACATACCCACCCACACAAACACCCACCTACACATTCATACCCTCAAACCGTTATCTTCTCATTTTTCACAGTTTTTGTGTTCATCTATAGGCATAGAGGAGACTGGGGTAATTATGGCCCTCCTTTTAACATTTCCTATTTTTGATATATATAATTTGATCGAATAATTATTTACTAAGCTGTAGATAAATTTTGTCCTCAAACTTATTTTGTTCTAATTCTAATCATTCCGTTTTTTATCTTTTTTAAGCTTGTTTTAAAAACGAAATACTTTTCGTTGGTGCATTTTAGTTAAAATTATAACAATCTAAATATTGATTAAAAAAATGATAGATGATCAATAAAACACAAAAACTAATTTAAGAATTATTTTATTCGATTGGTAAGAATATACAGCTACATTCATGGACTCTAAACTCTGCAAAATCTTTGAACAATCATATCCCGATTTATTTGTTTACAAAATTTAGGAAAATAAATGCATATAAAATCTTTGAAAAAAAATCTGTTAACGAATTAATTTGAGTTACTTGAAAGAATGCATCAAATATCTCTAATTAGAGACAACCTTTTTCAACATCTTCAAAAAAGGAGAGAAAAAAGCTTTTAAGCTGGACCCTTTTTGTTTAAGGTGCAACATTTCCCTCTTCTAAGTGTGAAAAATCATTAAAAAGACAAACATCATAAACCCGGATAATATTACTTTGCTTAGTTTTGTTTCATTTTGAAATCTTACATGCGGTAATCACAATTAATGAATACACCATAATAATGATTATAAAAAGTACGATGGTAGTAGCAGCAAAAACTATTTTTTGTTGTTGATTGACTATTGGACCAACGTGGACTTACTGACAATGTGATATGGCAACTAGTGCAGTTCATTAAAGCGTTTCCATGACGACAGTAAACAACTGGAGCTGCACGGTAGACGACACAATTTGTATGGCGTATACGTGGTTACGCCTGAGGCACCGAATAGGGTATGAGGCTACGGGGTTCGACATAAATATACAGTGCGTCCCAAATAAAAGTAACCCCAACTTTGAAAGCCTCGTATTAACATCTTAGAACTTAATTGTCATTAATTTTATATGATGACAAAGAGTAACTCATATTCTATCCAGTGATACCCAAATTATACCTGTACTGTCAAATAAAAAATTTGGTCAAAAAAAAATTGTTCCAAGTTTTTGTCAGAAGCAACCCTGGCTTTCTGATCATTCATTCTTTGCGTGGGGCAGCCTTCCTAAGTCCATTTATAAGGGACAAATGATTACTTGGACTATTGAAATGCAAGGGTTGCACACCCAAACTTGGTACAAACCAATTTCTACCCTTGCGTTTAAAAACCCAGGTGCTCAGTCATATGTCATTACACAGGTATAAGTTTTGTGTCATTGAAAAGAATATGAGTTACTCTTTATTATGAAATACATATTAATGTCACATAAACTATACAATTTAAATATGAGGCTCTCAAAGTAGGGTTCACCTTTTCTAGGACGCATTGTACATTATAATAAATTTATTATAAGGATTGATGGGGGCAATATATGGTTCCATTGTTGCAGATTCATACCATGAATAGGTTGGGTCGCTAGGTGCAATTATTGTTATCAATATCTTTTGTGTCCATTAGTTGGTTCCGCATGGTGGACGAATGGTTTTGAACGTTTCAGTTTCAGTTAGTTCCATATTGCCAACCACGAGTAGGGCATGAGGCTACGGGGTTCGATAAAAAACTATCTTATGATGAATGTATTATCATTATTGACGGAGGCACTATATACTTCCATTGTTGTAGATTCAAATCAGGAATAGGTTTCGCTGCAATTATTCTTATCAATACCTTTTGTGTCCAATAGCTTGTTCCGCATGGAGAACTAATAGTTTTTAACATTAAAGTTTCGCTTTCGGTTTCAGTTTGTTCCATATTTCCAGTCACAAACAATCAAGTGAATTTGTAAAATGGTAATTAATTGGGGTACTCACCCTATAGGGGAAACTCCCAATAATGAATATGTTGTAAATTATTTGGACAGGGGAGGAAACACTAGTTTATTATTTTAAAAAAATTAATAATAAATAAATAAATTTTAAAAAATCACTAGATTCTTAAAATGGTCTGAATTGGGGCTACTTGCTGGGCAAACCTTCACTACCGAGGATAATAATAACACCCCGCAATAAAGACAGTTGCGATATCCGAATTTGCTCAATTTAATGTTAAAAAAAAACAAACAAAAAACGTAAGCTTTTACTAAGTGTGTAGTCCTATGTTCTATCATGGATGGAACCTCGATCGTTGAATAATTGATTATGTTCCCTCAGCCTTCATCCAACCGCCCATCAAACTCTCTCTCTCTCTCTCTCTCCTTCTCTCTCTCTCTCTCTCTCTTTCTCTCTCTCTCTCTCTCTCTCTCTCTCTCTCTCTCTCTCTCTCTCTCTCTCTCTCTCTCTCTCTCTCTCTCTCTCTCTCTCTCTCTATTTCTTACGAAAAAATATTTCCTGTTGTCCCCTGCCTTCACAACCCTTCTTTCTTTAGATGGGGGATGCTCGTTAATATAAAAGATTGTTAAAAGATGACTCCAAGTTGGAATAAAGATGGTTTTAATGTATAGTAAAATATAACAGGAATAAAACTGAAGATATCGGAGTTATGATTTTTTTTAAGACTTGCAATTTTTCTATGAAACGGTTCCACGCATAATCTCATGCATATTCAATGACAAGCTGATGATATCACTGATCCACTCTTTATTTTGCATTTTATCATATGAAATCTTATTTATTTCATTTTTTTACAAACACGTAAAAATTATATTCCATATAATTATTGACATGAGTAACAGTAATGATAATATTGAACATTTCATAGGGAATCATCCATGTTTTATATTCTTGGAGCAAAACAATTGGATAATTATTATTTCATATCATGAAATACAAAGCAAAATGTGGATCAATGACATCATTCACTCGCCCACTAAATTTACTTAAGGCTATGAACACAAATGAAACCAAACAGGAAAAACTTTAAAATGAAATCACAACTTCGTTATTTTCATCTGATTTTGATGAAATTTACAATGTTGTACTTTTTATATGTCAGTCTACATATCAAATCATCTGAATTTAACAAGGGAGTGTTCATTTAATGAACAGATTTCCTATACCTTTTCGGAAATGTGAAATGAGATCCGTAAGAGCGAAGATGGAATAGATATTTTTTTTTAAACTCAGAAACACTATAACCATATAGGCCTATCGTATTTACGAAATTGGATTCTTGAATTTAAAAAAAATTAATAGGGATCATGATCCTGGAAATGAAATAAGGTTTGTTTATCCAAAATCAAAATAGGGCTCGTGCAACTAAAACACTGCAACACTGTTTCATTCCGAATTCACAAACTATATTAAATTTTCGAAAAATTATACCTTCAGAAGAACAAACAAAAAATTAATGTTGACGAAACATTATGTGGGTTTACTGATAATGTCAAATAAATTTCAATTCGATTCGATTCGATTCAAGCCAACCCGCAGAATAGATATACCCATTTAAACATTATTAAGACCAATCACACTTTCGAATTTAGTGTTTTATTGGCTATCGAGATACGAGACATTAAAACGCAATATAAACCATTTTTTCTCCATTATGATTAAAGGGTCAAGAACATTGCTTTCGGGTAGAAATTGGCGCCTACGCATATTGACATGCAGCCGTTTATTACCTAGCAACCAGTACAACTATACCAGTATAGTGTCGTATTGATTGACTGAAATTAATGTTCTACCTCGAGCTGTAGGTCGTTTTTGGAGATGTATACTGGAGTCGTGATGTATGGAAAATGCCTGCATCGCTCATTGTAGATCAGTGTATGCTTTACTTATCCATTATCTTTCTAGAATTGTAATGGTCGGCGGAGATTCTCCAATACTTTCTTTCAGAAAATATGCATCGATGAGAGATTGATAAAAATCCATTTTGACGCTATCAAAATAATTTTGGCCGTTCCCCCGAGACCTAACCTTGCAACTATATAAATTTAAATTTTGACGTAAACCTACAAATCAAACTCGTTTCCTGGGTCAAGATTTGGAAGGCGCGCGGGACAACTAAAAAGGGCCCCAAGTGGGAAAATGGAGTAATATGGAGGAGCGATTTAAAAAAAAAAAAAATCATTTACCCTAATATAAAGGCCCGAACAAAATGAAATTGCCGGAGAAAGAATACAAATACTACTACTACTAAAAAAAAAAAAAAAAACAACTTTTATAACCAACAGTGTATGATGTACACCCATCCTCTATCCCAAAAAAGAACCCATTTGTGCTATGAATTTGTTTTTATTTAATTGCCCTTTTGTTAATTTAAGAGGATTTTCAACTTTTACACATTGATATCGGGGAGCGATAATTAATTGAGCGCTTTCCCAACAACCTTGGTTATTAGAGATAATTATCAACTCATGCTATTTGAACAATTTTGCTGGCGAAGAATCAGGAGATAAATGCCTATATCATGCCTATATAGCGTGGGGCCGAAATTGCTTTGCATTTATAAGGGCTCGTTTTTATAACTTATCCTCGGTCTCTCCTTTTCACCATCTTTCTGTCACTCCCCCTCTCCAGGCGCGTATCCAGGATTTCGCACCCCGGGGGGCCCGACGTGATTTTGGCGCCCCTGTGTACTTTTCAAAATATGGCGCCCCCCCCCCGCCAGGCAAACATAGGCCTACGGCTTAAATGTTTGTTGAAGGATTTTGAATAATTTATTTGTAGGGTGGTTTTTTTTTTGTTCTTGCCTATGGTGAGTTCATTGAAAAGAATTTCTAGGTATATGAGGTATTACCGCTATATACATGTAGATGAAAATACGAATTCTAAATACGAGCGCAAAGCGCGATCATATTTTTCCCCTCTACTTTAAGATCAGAAAGCAAAGAATTCTAAGCAAATTAGGGGTATTAATTTTGTTTAGCTCTTCATCAGAATATCATATGAACGGGAGCTGTTATTTGTCCATCAAAACGATTTGAAAGCAAGCCATAAAAAAATCATGTGAAATTTGTCAATCAAGTAATGTGAAATGAAACAAAATGTATATTGATGTTTTGTTGTTCAGAATCCTCATAATCTGGTTACAAGAAAGAAAAAATAGGCCAACGTGAATCGCGAGCGGAAATTTGATGTATCGGAATGATCTCTGAAAACGTGACATTTTATGCATTCCTCAGGAACACAATGTAATAACTTTTTGGAAAATAATGCGAGCGCGAAGCGCGAGCGAAAATTTTGCTCTATGTAATAGAGACCTGAAGTTTAGGATCAATTTGGCCTCCATAATTTAAAGACCGTATGTTGCCCAGTAAAAGATGAACATCTATCTAGCTGGTTATCTATCCCTAAGTTTAAGCTCAATTTAGAGCCAACTAATCATTTGGCGCCCCCTAAATGTTGGTTTGAATTGGCGCCATACATGTACGATTTAGGTGATGTGATGCCCCTGGCAAAATGCAAAAATAAATGTAACGTGTATTCAAATAAATTTAAATGTCTTGATGATTAGTATCCTATAATGTAAATTA
>CALNVZ010003425.1:1821372-1838753 GCA_940671915.1 Paracentrotus lividus
CACGGAAATCATATTGGCACCAATGGAACCCGAAAGGATCACGTGGCCGCTTTTTTTTCTTTTTTTTTTTAGAGGAACTGAAATTTGTGGAATGGCGCAGGTTTTTTTAACCAAAAAGCTGACTACATTTTTCTATGAACAGACAGGAATATGTTGCATTATCGAAATCTAACTCTATCTTATAAATGGAAGAAGATTTTACAGAAGATGATACTAAATAAGCTATTATATCATAAATGGAAAGAGGTAGACGGCAAATAAGAAGTAGCTGTTTCACCTAGTACGCACCAACAAGAATTTCCAACAACAAAAACAACTCATTACTTTGTTTCTATTAACCATTGCAATTCTTCTCAAAATCCTTCAAATCGCGTGAGATATTATAAAGGGTACCGTTTTACTTCCTCACATACGACCGTAGTTTACCATTAAGGCAGGTGCAATATGATGCAAAACAACCGCTACTTGACGCCAAATTGAACAAGGATTTGATGCTCTGAATAGATATAAAGTAGTCATCATTGACCTCGATGTAGGCGACAGCTACAATACATGGCGGTTACTATACAGTGTATACTGAGACAATTACAATGTGTCTCATAAAAGAGGTAGCACATCTTTGAAGGGGACCAATACCCAAGGAAATAATCATTTTTCTAAGAAAGAGCACAATCAGAGGAGCAATTTAAAAAAAGTTTCATCAAAATCGGTTATAAAATAAGAAAGTTATGGAAGTTTGAAAAGTCTCGTATTACCTTCTATGGGGATCCTCAAACTGGCAACATCGGCTTCAAAATGGCCGATTTTATGGACAACTCTCCATTTGTTTTTTACACAAATTTTCAGATTTTCCCCATTTTCTTTCAAAATATGTCTTATTTACTTCTGAGCTCAAAATATGTCATGGAAAAATATATTTCACACAACATATGTTAAGCTCACAGGGAGGTAAGACATATTTTGAAAGAAAATGGGGAAAATCTGAAAATTTGTGTACAAAACCAATGGAGACTTGTCCATAAAATCGGCCATTTTGAAGCTGATGTTGCCAATTTGAGGATCCCCATAGAAGGTAAAACAAGACTTTTCAAAAGTCCATCACTCTCTTATTTTATAACCGATTTTGATGAAACTTTTTTAAAATTGCTCCTCTCACTATGCTCTTTCCTATGAAAGTGATTATTTCCTTGGGTATTGGTTTCCTTTAATACTTAGATCAAAATGGATAAACTGTTTAGATGACGGCAATGACATCAATACAAATTTGGAGCTTTGGTTTAATTTTTGAGACTCACGCGACATTAATTTCCTTTGTTGTAGAAATTCTGTGCATTTGATTAACTTTTGATCTTTATTGGAGGCTCCCTTCACTGCAAAGACTGGAGTTATGTGTTGCTATGGAATTCACCTTATTTTTGTTTTGTTTCCCCTATATGTGGAAATGCATTTTTGTAAGGTGAGACATAGATGCTAAGGCAGATTCTTACTATCAGCAGAGCTGTTTTAACAACTATTATGGAATATTTTAAAAATTTAATTGATTGTAAATATATTATATAATATGTATTATTGTATTCCTTTACTTATTATATCATATGATATGTTATGTTATGTATGTATATATATATATAACCAATTCATTTCGCTCTATTATTAAAAAAAAAAGAAAAAGAAAAAAAAAGGAATTTCCAAGGTTGTTTGTGTTTGTCAATCATTTCAAAATTACACACACACACACAAATGTATATATATATATATATATATATATATATATATATATATATATATATATATATATATATATATATATATATATATATATTTATTTTTTAAATTTTTTTTTTTACTTATCCATTACCTATTTTGTCTTCTATGAATGTATATTTTTCATGAGGCAGGGGTCCATTGTAAAGTAGGCCCTTGTGGCTCTGAAATGGACTACCCTGCATTTTAAAGAAAACTTGAATAAATAAATAATGAAACAGGCAAATTAAATGCAATTTCCATAATAGTCAACTGCAATTGAAGATTTCATTAAAGAAATGTCTTACAACATTGACAGTATATTAGTAGATGCATGAATATCAAAACCTAAGCAAGATGTCACTGAAAGCTCTTTTGATGACGTTAAGTTCATAATGCATTGCCGGGAGAGAAATTTGTGTCTGAGTTTGATAATGTTGAGCTACCTTTTTTTTTTTAGACACCTGGTACATTCGGATCTTGACTCCGATTTGCACATTTAACTGACAGACCTTGAGCTCTATTAAGTGATACCAGCTACTCTATGAAATAAGAGATGAAGTGTGTTTCATCTTTTAGATTCGTTAGAGGTACTTCAGAAGGGAGGATACAAAATCAAATATTCATCTAAGACAGTCTCTGTTTTCATGCTGGTATAGCCTCCAATGGTGTACAACAATACGCCTTACTTCATGAGCTATACTGCTCTGTGTAAAATTGGAAAAAAGTTTCCTGATTTACCGACCAAACTTTAAATACGATGGTTTCAAAATTGACCAAGTATTTCGTTTTATGTATTATGTTTTATATCTTATGTTATGAAGTTGAAAATAATTATTAAAAACTTTAGATGATGACAATTAATGAAATAGAAGGAAATAAAATTTAACTAAGCCAAATTTTATCGCATTGAATCTACATTTAATTGTAAGCCATAAATTGTATAGTTTACTACAACTGAATGGAATTGTTGAATTAAAACGATTAGAATTAAACTAAATAAAATGTAACTAATGAATCTATATTAATTGACTAGAATTGAACCGAACTATTTAGAATTAAACAGAATCGAAATAAAGCTACATAGTGTTTAGATTAACTGAATAGAATCGAAATTATTGGAATGTATAACTATTCATTGAATGAACTGAACTTCACTGAATCGCATGTAACTCGATAGGATCATACATTGATTGAATGTATTTGAACTGAATGGAATTCAACTGAACCGATTAGAAATGAACTTCTTCCTATTCTTCTCTTGTCTTTTCTCTCATTGTAATGTTTGATAGTATCATTATATCTGTTACATTTAAAAGATCATAATCTATATTAATGTTTCTTATAGGAATTACAAATCTGAAACTGAATCCGAATCTGAATTAGACTCTACGCATTAATTCTGAAAACATGCGATGCCATTAGGTGAAAGGGTAGTAATAAGACCAGCTTGGGAATATAGGGGTTAGGCAGAAGAGGATTTTTTAGAAGGTAACTAATGGATCGAATCGAATAGAACTTGATCATTGTTGATTGGTGCATTAAAATTAACTAACACAATTTGAATTGAATATTACTTAAAATTTAATAAAACACTTTACCGTCACATATTACTTCTAAGGCAGGCATGAAATACTCTTCACAAACGATACCGAGGGCGGCGAACATGTAAGCCATGACCAAGACGTGGATGATCACGGCACCATGTCGACGTTGATCAAGAGTAAGAGGGTCGATGGGAAAGCTATGCATACTCCCTTCTGTACAATTGATTTCCACTTTAGTACCATGATGCTGGTCAACGGCGACTTCTTGATTATGACGGACTGAGCTCCCATCGAAATCCTCTTGTTCTAGACAGGAAAAGTAAAATTAAAGAAAAAGAAACTTGTTACAGTCGTAAAGTTTGCAAAGAACTAAGCCCCCCCCCCGAAAAAGAGTAATCTTTCATTTAAGGCATTAGCACTGAAGGAGAATTATTTAAAAATCATTTTAAAAGTATTTAAAAATCATTTTAAAATCATTTAACAATTATTAAAAGATTATCTTTGCTGTAACGAATAAGCAATTATTAATTAGTGGGCAATATTTTTCGCCAAGGCTTCGAAATGATATCTGTTACTTACGTATAAAGAGACTAAACTCTTTTATTGGGAAATCATCGGTGAACTAGCATGATAGCATGCATTTAACTTTTGGGTTTTTGGGTTTACCCCCCCCCCCCCACAGGTAAGGAAATACGGTATAAACATTTTTTTTCAATGAAAAAAAAAAAAAAAAAAAAAAAAGGAAGAAGAAGAAATTGATAACCTTGCAAAGGACGAAAAGAGAAATTATCTAATTTGTAATAACGCTCGCAATGGTCTGACTGCCATTTCAAAACTACTTTCTAAGTAACATTTTAAAAGTAATTTCTTGCTACAGCAGGCTTAATTAAGCTAGTCGTTACATTAAAAATCCCCCTTTTTTTTTGTTAGTCTGCTCATACTTCATTTAACTCCAAATCCCTCCATTGAAATGATTTCTTGGTGAGTTTACGAATAATTTGAGTTCACGCGAACACGCAGCTGGTTGCAATGAAATGAATATACAAATGTATTTAAAGCGCATTAAATATTTACATCAACAAGTAACACGAATGTTTACTCAATAAATAGATTTTTAACGCAAACAAGACCTTTACCTCTGCCACCTTTACTTCTGTCAAATATTAAGCTGGTAATCAATTTTGTATTTGAGTCGTGTTTTTTTTAAAGTTTGCTTTTTACCTTTCAAATTATATACATATATATATATTTTTTTAAATCAAACACTCTCCCCATGCAGACATGCGGTATGTTCTCATCTGCCATAGGTATTATAAAATTGCTAAAATGCGGGCATGTTTTATTTCACAAGTCTTAATATATGTTGTTATATCTCATTCATAATCTGAGTGTAGTTGACCATATTTTTTAATAATATAAAAGAGAAAACTTGTCCCCTTTCATTCCTGAGAGCAGAAGGTGACCTTTTTTTTTTAAATACAGGAAAGATAAGAGAACAAAGGCCCCAAACAATTAGGGTGTGGGGATTACAAGTGAAAGAAATCCTAAAGCTGTTTCATATTTCTCACAAAGGTGTTTACAGGTTTCGTTTATACTTTTAACCCCAAAATGATTTTGTCCTATAATTTTTTTCTGGCAATCAAAGTTTTTACTTGACAATAATATCCATAAAGTGTCAAGACAGACGTGACAAGAGTGGAGAAAAACGACGGTTCCCAGAGAATATAAATGTCTTCGTTCCGTTGCCAAGGAGATTTTGGCATACATCTCACTGTCCTTAAAAGTTTCTCTCTCCTTTATCCGCCCTCTTCTTTTTGCCCCCCTCCTCTCTCTCTCTCTTATGTGTTCCACAGATCACACTTCTGTCTCTGTGTATCACAACACTTACACACACACACACTTACACACACACACACACACATAGACAAACACACCCACACACACCCTCATGCACGCACGCACAATAACGAGATGAGTGTGTGGAAAACGTTCAATCCTAACAATACAAATAGGAGCAAAATCAGCCTGATACTGCTGCATTGTGATGCTATCACTCGGTTGCATGATAATTATTGCATTCGCGGTGTTATTAATCTGTAAACTGCCAAATAGAATTCATTACTGTAGTTTGAATTTTTTTTATTGAAAACAGATCTGCACTGCACAATAATTTATCTTCAGTGGCAGCTATCTTGATGGTCGCGCAATGATTTTTGTGAAGGGAAATTTTAAATGATATTAATTCTGCATTTTCGACCGCTTTCATTTACAGTTTGTTAATAATTTCCATCCCTTGATCTACCTCCATGCATGTGGTATTGATTCACACAATGACATCATCATCATGAGACAATGCATGTCATAATACGTTACACAATGTGTATCATTGCGCATTTTCTTGGGGCGGGTGGTATTTAATATCTGATAGATGGGGCAAGGGAGCATGGAAATATCGTGATGGAGAGCGTAGTGAATAAGGAAGGTCATGAATTATAAAATATCTTTATTTGAAATTCTGCACATTATCATCAATATTGTATTAATATTGATCGTTTGATAAACAACATTAATTTTGTTTGTTATGACTTTTTGGGGAGCATTTTCAGCGGGTAACCCGACAGTAGCTAGAAATGTTTTATAATAATTTATGATCATGCCTCTGCCCTTATATTTCTACGAAATTTGAGGCTTCTGATGCCATTAGGAACCCTTGCAGAAACATTTTCCCTCAGAGCGTGTTAAATCCGCTACCATTATACGATTTAACGTCGATTTGCTTCTCTACCCAACGAATCCTGACATTATTGAATATTTGTACAATTTAACCTAGATACGAGCTGCATAAACATTGCCTCTATTAATATTGATTGCTTTGCACCTTTTCAATTATTCCGTATATATATTTGACGCTGTCAAATTAGGTATATTTTATCCTATCTAATCACCATTAAGCTTCAGTTCATAATTCATACGACGATGAATTCCCCCTCATATTTTAGATTTCTTTGATTAGTTGTATACATCATTACTAGCGACAGCAATGTAGACACACTTGCAAACAAATTTAGCAACTATTTTCTCGTTTATTTCATTTTGCTTCATTATACACATATAATCTATATATAGATATTAACCAAACATTTCCTTTATCATAAAAAGGTAAAATGCGTGTGTGTTTTTTAAAATCCAATATTACGCTCTTGTGAGCACTTTTGTAAAGTTAGTGATTATGAAACAATGAAGAAATTCACTACCAGAAGCATTGCTACAATTAACACGTATATCAAGACCTGATCATATGGTACTGTCAAAACAACTTCTAACTTTATACTAAAATGGGCGTTTTATATATCAGGGTGAACTAGAGAGCATGTAGAAGACGATGGTACCCGTTATAACTCATACAAATTAATGAAAATTGATTAAAATGACCTTTTAGAAACACTTCACATATAATCTCGCCACGCCCACTTGAGATCTAGCGATTTCTTGATGACGTCAGGCCGCTGGAATCGTTCATTTCCGGGTTCGGCTCATATCGCCTCATAGACCAGTACACACACACGCTGCGCCGCATTACACAGGCGCGGATCCAAGAAAATCGAATTTAATGCATTTCGGGGCCCAATTGTCTGGGAACAAATGCGGCTCTATTATGTTTACGCGTGGGCCCGGTAAGTTCATTGTGTGACTCCGGTCTGCGTCCGCTACTGTTACACACGACTGGAACCGTTGATATCCAATTGTTTCGTTGGTTTTGTTTATATTCATGTTTACATGTAATGCGGCGGTCACAACTCGCCGTACCATCGACGTGCAACTCCCTACGATGGATTTCGTAGAAAATTCGTGCAGCGGAGGTACCTCGCAGGTACAATGCATTTACGACGTACAGGAGGTTTTTACAATACCCTTACTACAGAAACGCAGGAATCGCAGAAGTTGACCCAGGACCTGTGCGTGCGTTGTACATGCAACGAAGGCTACGTTGATGGCACGTGTCCTGTAGCCTACGACGAGTTGTGACCGCCGCATAAACACACAAAGCCATATTCATGGTATGAGCAAAAAATATATCGGGCTCAGTTAGTCCTTTCTAGCCGTCTCAATCAAAATTATGATAATGAACGAATCAACGAACCGAGCCCAAACTAAATTATATTTGCACTTGCAACATTAGAACATCATGATATCACTATCGTGATCAGTTTACAGATCGTAAGTCAAAACAAAGGCCAGCAATCTATCTGGAATTTAAGATATTTAAGAAATTAAAAATGAATGAATCTACAATCTAATCCCATTTATAAAAAAAAACCAAAACGAATGATCTGTGTCACTATAGGGGAGACCTGGGACAATTGTAACAGTTTTTTCCAAATTTGACCTATCAGCTTTATTAGAGCTAAATACTTGCTTAAAACTAAATAAAATGAAATATGCATATCTTAGCTTGACATATGAATAGGTTTGGGCTAAGTACAACAAGTCATTTTTGAAGCCATTACCATTTCAAAACAAGAGGTCGAGTGTTACAATTGCCCCGTGTCCAGGGGCAATTGTAACAAGACGTCCGGGGCAATTGTAACACATGAAATTGTAACATTTTGTTTTTCTTATCAAAGCTATGCATTGACAGATCAGAGTTTAAACCACATAAGCTAATTATGATAAAACATGACAATGCTTGACTCATTATAATATATTTTCCACTTTTATATTCATGATATGGGGCAAAAGTTTTTTTTTTTTTTAGGTTGTTGGGGCTTCACCCTTTAACTGTAGACTATAGAACCTTCATCAATTCATAGTTTGGTTCTTTATCTACTTTGTACCTACCCAATATATCTTTAAACTGACAACTGTGGTATAAAATATTATATTAGGAATACGCCTTTTTGACTTTAACACATTCTTTTCCAAATAAAGTGATACATTTCTGATTTTAAAAATGACAGTTTTTTTTTTTTTTTTTTTTTTTGTAAAATCAATCTCCAAAATTTACGCCACTTTTTTCTGGCAAAATCAATATTCTTTGCCTTGTTAACAAAATGTATTGACATATATTTTCAGGTATCATTGAAAATATATTTTTATCTTTTATGGGGCTTCCCTCTCTCTCTCTTCTTTTCTTTCTGTCTTTCTTTTTCTTCTTCACTCCATCTTTACCTTTTTACTTTCCTATCTGCCCTTCCCCCTCTCTCTCTCCTCCTCCTCCTCTCCATTTCCCTTCCTCTCTCTTCTTTCTCCTTTTAATGTGTGTTTTTTTAATAAGAAAAAGCAAATCAGGGGGGGGGGGGTTCGTATCTCTTTCTCATTTATAGGATCCTATAAAATAAGCCTTTTCGGATTTCATGGGCTATCCTGTCAGTGCTTCTTTTATGTTTATACCATGTCACTCGACAAATCAAATCAAATCAAATCAATATTATATGTTCACAGTAAGTGTTATCTAATGGCTAATCTCATGTTTGAGCTCATAGATAAGGTTACCTTTTGTAATTGTAAACAAAGCACTATAATTGACTATACATTCAAACTATGAGCTCTGAAGTTCTCTAGTAAATATAAATTATTTTAAAACAACAAGAATAAAAAAGAAAACTTGAGGCTCTGATTACAATGAAATAAATGATTAAAAAAAAAAAAAAAAAAAAAAAACTAAGGCAATTTTTTCTTCGGACAATCAATATTTCTAATATTTCAAAACGTATTGGACAGATATGTTCAAAGTTATTTAATTCTCATGTCTGAGCTTATAGATATGGTTACCCTTTGTTTTTGTAAAGCATTATAATGACACATGATTGACAATCATTCAAAGTTATGAAGTTCTGATGCTTGAGCTTATCGACGAGACTACTCCTATTTACATTTTTTGCAATAAAAGAACACTAATGTTCACTATGTTTCATATTTTGTTACTTTTTCGTTTCTAGTAAAGTGATATAAGTTATTAAATTAAAAAAAAAAAAAAAAAAAAAAAAAAAAAAAATAGGCTCTGAGGCTCTGATTACAATGAAACAAATGATAAACAAACTAAAGAACCCCTTTCGGACTAAATCAATATTTCTTTGCCTTTCAACAAAACGTACTGGACAAAGTAATTTAATTCTCATGTCTGAGACTTTAAATAAGGCCATTTTTTCCTTGTAAATGAAATATATGATTGACAGAACGTTCAACGTTATGCAATTCTCATTTCTAAGCCCCCTCCCCACTTTCGGTCAGCGAACGTGTACAAAACGGAAAAATGACCATACATTTGTGATTTTTAGTCTGTCAGCCCCCCCCCTCCCCAATCCCCACCACTTGCCCTCAGCCCTCCACTTCCAAAAACGCCCCGCGGCCCCTGATTGGTTATTTAATAGCTTGTGTTATTCAGCGGAAATCTGCTTTACCGAGTTCCTACGGAGTTACTTAACAGAAACAGGGGCAATTGTAACAGCTTGTTACAATTGCCCTGCAGAGGTGACCATATTTGGAGAGATTTTTTTCTATCTTAACTTCGGTATTCGTCGTTGAAACTTTAGCAAAATATGGCCTAAGAACATAATTTCTAAATATACAAAATGACAGCCGTAGCTCATCCACATATTTGTCCAGAAAAAACAATGGGTAATGTGAAATATTACTTTTATGCTCAAAAAACGTTTTTCCGCTGTAGAAAGTTCCACGAACCGTTAATCTGCTAACACTCATACAGCATGTGGAGAGATTAAATGCGCATGTTCTCTACAAATTTTAATTTATAGCGTGTTCTGCTAGGAATGGGAGCCTCTGTTACAATTGCCCCGTGTTACATTTGTCCCCGGTCTCCCCTACTGGTTATTTTCTATCTCTTGCTCTCTCGTCGAGTCCGAGATGTCTAGGTTTGATTTTAGTATGCATGCGCAAATCTGTGCTGCAAACGCTATAGCAGACGCAATCACTGCCTGGATATATTACGAATTTATGTTGATAATTATTTTTATAGCAAATAATACATTGCAATCGGGGAAAAAAAATCTTGCATTTAATTACTCCACATAATTCATTACATTTAAAAAGAATGAAGTAATATAAAAAAGGAAGTAAAAATAAAATCTTAAATAAACCTGTGACCTTGAGGTGGCGATTGCATGAGTTGATACGGTATTACTTTCCCTTGTACTTCAGGCATAGGCACGCTCCGTTTACCGGTACCCTGCCACTGGCTCGAGTTTCCCTAAAGTATTAATGATTTTGACTTTTATTCGTTTTGCTTTTCAAAAAGTAACCCGACCCTATAGTAGGAAAATCGTTGGTTCGTCTTTTTTTTATATCATTGTGTCCTTATGAAGTTATGAAAATAAACCAGAAAATAATTGAATGAAATTTTAGAGCTTAGCACTTTGTATCAGACGGAAACCCGTATTGTATCACACTGTGGTTTAAAGAGTGTGTGTTGGGATCGTTACAGGCTCACGTGTTGTATTAGGATATTCTCTTTTCGTAGCAATCAGCATGCTTACCTGGTCTACAGTGATATTCTTCAACAAACGTGTTATGATTTCTGTTAAGTAAACCAAAAATAGAGAATTCATAAGGTCCTCATGTTTGTAAACAATTGCCAGAAGTTGATTCTGCTAATGAAAATTCTCTTCAAGATTCATTAACTCTCACTTTTAGTCTTTTCATTAAAACCAACTAATGTATCACAATGCTTTATAATTAAGAGCTGTATCGTGTACTTCATCATTATATGTAAACTCAAAGTTATGAATATAAAAAGAAAGAATGCATTTCAAATGTTGTCTGTACTTGGTAATCTGTTTGTTCCTTATATACTCCTTTGAATATGTTAAGCAATCTCTTACTAAAGGCACTTCTCTGCAAACCTCTTGCCGTAATTGCAATTTCTACTAAAACAAAGACTGTTTTCCAAGCCAGACACGGACGATCACCCGAAGCTTCTCTCAAATCCCCAGCGTAACTGCCTGTTTATTCCAGCCATTTAAAATCCCAACAAACACGCATAGCTAGTTCCTTTCATTAATCCTTTAACTCTAATCATATTTAGCCTGATCCCACCCAATCTTGATTAGTTTTGACGAACTGTAGGATAGCTGGGCCATATCTTTTTATGTTCCCAGACAACCAGTTTTGTATCGCATGAACTCGCACGTTATAGTGCGATGGGGTGGGCTGTCGACTAACAAATTGACAGTTTTGCCTGTAGTAGCCCAAATCAATTAATTTGTTATCGTTCACTTTTTGTTCTCCCTTTTTATTTGTCTACCTCAATAATGAAACCTTATTAATCCCCCCCAATAAATAGCCGCGGACAACACTGTCGCACCCTATGGTCGCGAGCGCGACTTTTGGTATCGCGGCCCAGAATGATCTAGATTGACTTTAGCAATATGCAATAAGAGTCCTATAATTTTTTATTAATTCCCTTCAAAACATGGGTTGAAATAATAATACTCACTCTTTGAAGACCTTAGAAAAATCAGATCACCGGGTGATGTTCAGGATGGCGGGCCGTTTACGAACTTAACAATGATCTGTGTTTTGTTCTCGGATTTAAGCAAACTTTGTGGTATGCTTATCTTCTCTTTCTTGATGGCGAATATTTATCTTCCTTTGTCAACTACAAAATATTGTTGTAACCTTTTCAAATGCTGGATCAATCGCTTCGATAACAACCTGTCCGGACATACCCCTGGTATACATTTCTTTGCAAGCTATCTCCGCAACCTGTGCCTCAAGGCGCTTAACAGGGAATGCATTATCTGACGTGGTTGCATTAATATAAATTAAAAAATTCGCTGAGTCCTAATCTGTTTAACTGCCTGTAAGGTAGAAATATATTATTTAAGAACATTGTTCGAATCTTCAATCTAATAATACGATATTGACTGGATTAAAAACATACAACAAATTTATTTGTTCGACCACGACATATTAAGTACACAAAAAATTTTAATGCGGCCAGGTGAATAATAGCAAGTATAGAAGGACTTTTAAAAATGTTAAATATAGTATGATCTAGAATTTCTTACTTCGTCTGTCGCATTTTGGAATAAAAGAGAATTGTTGAATATTATCAAAGTGTCGACAAATAAAAAAAAAAGAAAGTGTTTGCGTTTTTTACTGTTATCTGTAAGTACTGTAACTACTTAAAAACTGTATACTCTTAAATCCGTCGCGCCCCCGCGCCTTTATTTTCTAACTCGTATCGCTCGCAATACTAAACTCGCGTACACCGCCCCACACACCCCCGGTCCTTCTCCCTCTCTCTTTATCTTCGACAGGTTCCCCTGCTCGGCAAACTGCTCCCTTTCAATAATGCGCTTCCTGGGGGGGGCTTACGGCGGGCCCCGGGGCGCGCAGCGGGCGCCGAAAGGAGAAATAAAGGGAGAAGGAAGGGGCAAAAAGAAGAAAGAAAAAGGAGGGAAAGAAAGAGAAGGAGAACAGGGAGGAAAGAATAAAGAAGAAAAAAAAAAAAAAAAAAAAAAAAAGTACGATAGAGAGAGAGCGGGAAGGAAAGGGGATGGCGCCATTAAAAAGGAGGGGGGACGGGAACGCGGGCGCCAAATCGACAGTCTAAGCTTATAGGGGGCTCAAATTGACTTAAAATTAGGGGCACCAATCGACGTTTTTAGGGGGGCGCCAATCGCAGAACTAAGGGCGCCAAATTGGACCTTAACCTTAGGGGCGAAAATCGGCCTTCAATTATGGGAGGGGGGGCGCCTCGGACAGTAAACTAAGGCGTGCGAATTGAGCCTAAACTATGGCGATTCGCGCAATCACTAGGGGCGCCCAAACCGACCTTAATTTAGGGCGCACCAAATCGACCGTTAAATGTAGGGGCGCCATCGTATTTAACCTACGGGGCGAGCCAACTTGGCTTAAACGTAGGGCGCAAATCGACCTTAGTTCTAGGGGCGCCAAATCACAAGGCACTAAGGGCCAACATGCCTTAATTTTAAGATGTTCACACCAAAAAAAAGCTACCCCCTTACATACGAAATTGTGAGCGATCATCTGGTCGCATACACGCCCCCCTTCAACAATTAAGTTGCGGAAATCAGAGAAGGCATCAAATGATGAATCCCCAAGAACTTCACCCATCTAGAGTCAGGGTCGCCACCCATTGACCTTGATTCTTTGACTCGCGACAAGGAATAACGAACCTGATGGCCCGTTAACATCCCGACAAGCCACATAAACACGCACGAAGGATGCGGGTACACAGCAACAACACACAAAGAAACACTACCTAATGGACACACGATTGACACTATTCAGATACCCAAGCTTGCCGTCCCCGACATTCGCTCACCTTTTAACTTTAGGGGGCCAAATGTATACACTACGGGGAGCCACTGGCTAGTAGGGGCGCCATTGCCACTTGTGGAGGCTCCCCCAACTTGGATCTTGGAGCAGCGCTGAGACTGCAACAGCGGGCCATTAGATCTATATCTCAACAAAACGCGATTCTTCTAATAACACCTCCTCGAAGCTTAATAAGAAAGAAGACTATCACAAAAAAAATATGCCCACATATAATAATACTAAAAAAGACTATAACGCACATAACTCCAACCTTCAAAAGAATATGAGGCAGAATATAGATACATATTCCAACCCATAAATCAATATACCTAAAGAAAAAACGCAATTCAGACAAAGATACCCAATAACATAAGACCCATTATAAGACATAAAGAAAGATTCTTTATAAACGGAATGAATACCACCACAATAATAAATCAAAAATCGAATATGATAAATTTCACAATAGAAAAAAAATACGGGAAGAAACCGCTCATCGCAGCATCAGCACCACAACACAACGATAAACAACCAGACACAATAATTACGACATACAAACCATCCCCCCAACAGCAGCATAACAGAGAGCGATGTCATAACTCACACGCACACGCACGAGAAAAAATAAAACAATAAATTCATTCAAAAAAGAAAAAAAAAATAAAAGCAACATAGAAAACAAAGTCAAAACAGAACATAAAAAAGAAGAAGAAAAGCCAGACGAAAAAAATAAAAAACAAATCTTATCCAACAAGGCGCATAATAAACATAATAACGACATCGTAAGTTACAAGCCACAAAAAATTTTAATCCAAACGACAAAACCCCGTACTTAATGACCCCAACTCTGTAAAAGGAAAAATAGAGCCGGGGAGAAGGGAACCTAAACAAAATAAACAACGAACAGAACAATAAAAAAATGAAAACTAAAAAAAAAAATTGCCGCGGACCAACCAAACGTATAACACTCAATCCGGGCCCCATCCAATCCAAAGCACCGCTACAGCAAAAGCGTAATAAATGGTAAAATAAAGAAAGAGACAGGCAAAAGACACCCCCGCAAAAAGACTAGACAAAAAACAAACATGCGAAAGAAAAAAAGGCAGTTCAAATAAAAAAATAAAAACAAAACAAAATGCCTACTGGAGTTAACACAAAAAGCGCAGCCCGGAGCCTAATCAGAGGTGCCCAAATTCACACGCCAAAATAATGACAACATATACTTAGACCTCCAATTTTAATGGCCTATTTAGAGAAAATTTAGAACCCCTCCCCGTAATACAATCCGCTACACCCCTATAAATGTGAAAACGATAGCCTAAATATAAAGAGACCATTTGTCCTCGAAAGTTAAACTACAAAAAATTAATTTTATGACGAAAGAGATAAAAGAATAATCGATGAGACCCCATCTGTATTAAAAACCCTAAAAAGAGGTTGACCTGATTAGCAGTCCTATTCATTAGACACGAACATATTCCCTGACCCACCTAAATTAGTGATGGTAGAGCCATGCATCTCACCAATGATTCCCGCCCCTCTACATCAAAACAACACAAATCGTGAGTATTAGCCAAAACCTTTGTAGCGCAAGCCCACGTGAATTCTCTAACACAACTATTTATATGCTGGAAGAGGAGAGGCGCATCAAACGAGGACTTACAGCTCGGCGGGCCACAAAATGCACCCCGCACTAAAGAGATCAGAAGAATAGCGCATCGACCTAATACATAAAGCGCCCCACAAATCACTAATAGATTTACGGAGAACGCAAAACGAACTTCAAACTCAAACAGGAAGCACGCACATCGACCTATAAAATTTAACGGGGCCCAATCGAGTTAACCCTAAGGCCAACATATCTTACCTAAGGCGAAAATTATGATCAAATTAAGGGAACGCAAAAATATCTGAACATAAGGGTGGTTGCCTGCGACTAGGGCGCTGATACCCTGAGATAAGGAACCGGTGCCACTTACAGCCAAATGCGATGAGTCATTGGGCACCGATTGACTGAGACCTTCAGGAGAGCGAATTTCTTAATTAGATGCTACAACTATTCCTATAGGAGAAGGAAATAACAAATTATATGTAGAAAATAGAGACCAAAAAAACAAGCAATACCGATTTCTTATGGGATCTTACGTCAAACATATTTCACGTACATCTTTTTAATTCTTAATTCATATTTTTTTATATTTAAATACAAATTCATATCAATTTAATTTTTTTGATTTCAATTTATGATTCACACATATATATTTAACGGCGCCCTTAGCTCTAACACGCAGAGCACCAAGATAGACTGAATATGAGGAGCAAACTCATTAGAAGTTAAGGGGGCGTCTCATTTTAAATAAACTTGGGCGCCTTGAGATCATAAATCATAGGACCAATAAATTGAAAAAAAAACATAAAGGGCAATTAAACAATGAAAAAAAAATAAGATTTTAAATATGTCTCTGACTATGATAGAATAGAGACATATTAATCTAAAGATCCGGTATTTAAAAAAATAAAAATAAAATTTTTCGCTCGCGCATTCGCGCCGGCATATTTCGCCCACAAAAACCCAACAATGATCAATTACATTGTTCTGAGAACGCTGAAATGTCCGTTTTCTAATCAATCATTTAATATCATCAAACTTCCGTTATGGCTCTGCCTGACACTCCGCCTGTTTTTCTCTTACCAGACACTTCAACAAATCTATAGATTCTCAACCCATCCAAACCATTTTCAATTTACCTCCTCTGAATTCCAAAGTAACAAATATAACCAATTTCAGTCTTCAAAATTCCTAAATCTAAGGGAGCATTAACACAATAGAGACTTGGACACGATGCACAAAGCTAAATCTTAATCTCTTAGGCATCCCTTTTTTATAACATTACGAGCTATAAGGATTACTACTTTACTAAGCTATTTTCACTTGGTATTATATAAATATTTTATTCATTATGTTTACATAGCACATTTTGGTCGATCTGCGCAGCTGCACTATTTTTTCAATGTATATTCAATTGTGTCCCCTGCGAAACGCATGCTCTGTTAATCAATTCGCGTCTTTTCTTTCATGAAGACACCTCATAATTCCAGCCCTTCGCCTTGTCGCTTTCTCTTTCATAACCTCCTACACTATGGTATAGCATCAATACCTCTTCTATATAATCAATTAGATCACCAACCTTTACATTATTCATTTTCTAGGCGGCAATCACTCACTAGATTCGTATGAACTGCCCAACTATCTGGCTCCGCCATTCAACACAAGCCAAATTTTAGTGAGCGCCATAATATATTGCTCATCCAATTGACAAGTCGCTAAAAACATATATCAGATGCGACGGAAGTTCATATTGATTTTATAATCGCTGTAGAGATCTATCTATTAACTCGGAAAAGCCACTCGAGTCTTACTATATGTGCCATTGTACTTCTTAGTCTTCTTAATGAGCAAACTAATTATTACGACTCGCGCTCCGCGGCTACGACTATATTTTCCAAACGTAATTTCCTTTGCTTTTGATTACCGCAATAAAAGATCCGTTTTTCAATATCATTCCTGTGCATTACATCAATTACCAGCGATCATCGTGCTCTTCTTATCTCCCTTCTCTTACCTATTGACACAGTTTTGGATTTCTGAACAACAAAGACATCATATGTTTGTGATTTCACATTACCTGATGGATGACATTTGTATGCACCATGATTTTTATGGCGCTATCATATACGTTATTTGAGCTGGACATATGACTCCGTTCATCTGATCTTTGATGAGGATCA